>JAWLRI010000251.1:4976774-4995632 GCA_034781795.1 Crypturellus tataupa | reverse complement strand
GCTGTTGAAAAGTAGAGGCAAGCAACTCCCTGGGCAGAAATTACAAGCAAAATTCAAGTTTCTTAGTAGGAAGAAGCCAACCCCCACTATAAGAAATTTGCACTGCAAAACCAAACCAGACTTGCTGTGTTTGCAGAAAAGCTGCATCCAGCTATGCAAGGATATATCTGTTCCGGAGCCCGTTCTGGCAGGTTCGTGTTGCTGCAGGAATCAGAGGCACTCCGTGCTTGTTGCCCTGCTCCGTTAGGAGAGCACCTTCCCTTCCGGGCCGTGGCAGTGCGGGAGGGAGGAGAGGAGGACTGGCAGCTCTTCAGTAGCACAGCCTCGCAGAGAAGTGATTGATGATCACTCTGAGTGAGTTCTTCCCTTGGATTTTAGCTCGGTTTAGTCTGTAGCTCCAGGACAGCCTCTGTCCTATGGATGAAAATAACTGTCTACTAAGCTGAGAAATTTTTTTGTGTGCAAATGGTAGTGCCAGTGACTGAGTAAGGGCCTGACCTCACTCTGCAGTAATGACACTGTGTAATTGCATATGCAGACTGTGTTGCCATCTCCTCCCTAAAGCCTTGAGCTTTCTACCTGGGAAAAAAAAGTCCGTGGATTACCAGTTCTAATTAGGCAGGTAAATGTAGTATAGTACAGTATCTTTTAGTATAGATAGTGAATACTTGGGGGAATATAAGAGGATCTCAGATTTGCCTGGAGCACTTCCAGACCAGGAATGATGGAGCCAAATGGTCCTAGCTCTGCAAGTCACGTTGCACCTCACCAGCTCCTTGTTCTCCACCACACCTGGCCTACCTACCCCTCCTGAGCCAGAAGGACCAGTACATCGGCAGCCCTCAACGCTGAGCGCCTCAGCTTCCTAATTATACCTTGTTTTGTGTAAAAGCCATTACAGGAGACAGGATCTGGCCTGTAAGCCCTTGCCTAGGCAAATTTAGATGTTCATCCTTAGCTTATCATTTAGAAGTGGTTCTGCACCATTCTGTACCATGGCTTGGTGCTCCCAAGGCCAAGACTGAATTCTGTGGCAGCTTAAACTGATCTTTATCTAGGCTGCTGCAGAACTGCCCCTGCCACCCTTGTATGCACATTGCCCTAGCTTCAAAACCTACTGCCAGAGCATGGTTTTACTAGTAGCACTCAATGGTTTTAAATTTTTTTTATACTGTATGAATATGCTATTACCCTTGTTGATCAGTACTCTGAGCTTGGGCCATTTTTTTTTCTTTTAGGAGGTAAAAGTGAGGGGAACAATAATATATTTTTGATGCTATTTATTTTTCAAATAATCAGCCTTATGTCTCTGCACACAAGAGGAAGAAAGGAACAGGAAACGTTCTTCTTTGTCGGTTTTGTAAATCTCACTCTAGTTAGTGCTCTTTTTTTTAAAGAAAGCTCTTTTTTAAAAACTTTTTTTTCAGGCTTTTGTATCCTTAATGTTCTTTCCTGGTTATCCTGTATGCTTCTATGGCCTTCTTAGTGCTTTCCTCAACCCATAACTCTCCTAAGTGATGTACATTAGATTTCACCCACATCACTCATTCAAATCCTAATGTGGGCCTGATAGTTTTTAGCTTTTTTGCGCATGTCATCAGGTCAAGAAAAAGAAAAAAAAAACAACCAAAGAAAACCTTGCTGTTACACATCAGTCAGTACTGCCTGCTTGTGTTAAGGTTATAGCTTTCATGTCCCCATATAATTGCCAGATATTGACTAGTGAAGACAAGAGCACTCAGGCAGATAACTCTGTGATAAATTCTGCTTCTGTTCTGTGATAAATTTCTACTTGTCTTTTCTATTTGTTCTGCAGCACCATGCCCTGTTACAGGTGTTTGTAGATGCTTGCATATAGCCACTGCTTGCAGGTGGCCAGTCTATTACTCATCTAAAATATCTTTGTTCTTTGGAGAATGATTTGCTTTGATCCAGCCTGAAGTTAATGACTAAAAACAGTGGCTACTGCGCTGAGGGTGCCGCGTGCCCTGTCGGCCTGCGCGAGCGCAGTGATGACACCGAGAGCCGCCCCGGCGCCGTGTCCGCGCTCGCCCGCAGCGCCGAGCCCCGCGGCTGATGTGCTGCTGACAACTTTATTCCTGTCGCTGGCAGCCAAAAGTAGAAGCTTAGTCTAGTCGCACCCCTGCAGTTGAAGCAGTTTCCTTTGGATCATTTTGGAACCTTTTCTGCTATTATTTGGTGTAAGGGATGCATCTTAAAACACGCAGGAGCTCTCAGATGGTGTCTGCGCACCCGAAGCAGCGAGGCCTGCTTTCCTCCGGCTCTCAGTTCTGCTCCGTGCCCGAGCAGCCCTCGTGGCTGCGCCACGTGCGGCTCCTTCACAGCGGGAGCATCCTTGTGGAAAGGCTTTGTCCTAGCTCAACAGCTCATGCCGCTTCTCCTGACAGGGAGGCAGGAGAGGGCACAGGAACCTATTTTCACAGGAAAAGAATGGTAGGAGCTGACTTATGTTTGAAGCTTCTCCTGCTGCACTTCCCTATAAATCCCTGTTTTCCAAGGAGCAATGGCAGTAGTATGGGCACGGCTGCGCAGAGCAGTGCTGAGTTTCAGCTGCTGCTGCCTCCGTAAGTGCTGGCTCTTCCCTTGCCCCAGCCTCATCCCCACCCTGGGCTCTGCTTGTGGGGAGGCTCTGAGCAGGGAGAGGGCTCTGAGGAGAGGGAAAACCAGCCCAGGCAGCAGCTACTGTGTGTGCCAGAGCCTTCTGCCAGAGCTGAGTGTGAGGAAAGAGCTCGTGAGCTGCCTGACTTGGTCTGTGCACGATGTGGGTGAACAGCATTTAGGGTGTTGGAAACAGCCTCTCTCCGTCCTGGGGCTCCTGCTCTGCCACGGCCCTGCATGAAGCAAGCGGGGCGAAACTGTAGACACTGTCTGTGCTGGAATGAGTCATTCATATTTTTGTCGGTAAAGAGACGTGATACTTAAATTGCTGATAGTAGAATAGGTGTTTAGTAAAAGGCTTTGTTTTTGTAGCCCCCTTAATGACCCTTTTTTCAGGTGAAGAAGATTCTCCAAAGCTGTTGTTAGTATTAATTCCCATAAACTCTGTATGAGTTAGCAAATATGGACCAACCTCAACCTGCAAGGCAGTATATAGAAATATATTATGTACTGTGATACTGTTTTTATAGCTCTATTATGAGAGCTACATACATGAGAGCTTCATACATATTCCTCCTGACCACTTACTCATTTGCTGCTTTTTTTCCCATCCCAGCTACTATTCCTGCTCTGACTGCCACTGCAGGATTTCATAATCATAAGGAAAGGGAAGTTGCAATTATTTGGGAACTTTATCAGAGCTGTCTCTCAGCCAGAACAAAGGTCACTTCACCTGGTATCGTCTCCACGTTGCATTATGCAGCGTGTCTCAGAAATGGCACCTGCAGAGGGAGCAGAAGTCCCAGCAGAGCACGGAGGCTGCTGACCTGCCGTGACAGCACAAGGCAGCGCCACGATGCTGGTCACTGAGTCTTCCTTTTGTGGAGCCTCTTCACCCTTCAGGTGTGAAATGAGGATTAGAGAATCTGTGCATATTGGTTTTCAGGTTTTGTGGCGATGAACAAAGGAGAATTCACACTCTGATCCTTATGCTAAAAAGGGCAAACATTCTTTCTTTTTTGGAACATAAAGATTATGCAGAAAGTGTGTGACTAAAGCCCCTGGTAGTTTTCTATGGCATATATGAATATTTATAACATTTAGGAACCTGGGTTAGGAATGGATTAGAAGATAATGTGCTGGCCTGCTGCCACTGTGCCAGACTCAAAACCTGAAAGGATTTTGTTGTGTGTCCTAGGAGCGGGTGCTCCTCTATTATGCAGTTGGTTGTATTGCAGAAAGAGCCATATTTAGGTCTGTGTGGCTTTTTCGGTAATGGTCTTTCTTAGCACAGTAAATAAACAGAGGTTAATTTTTGCAGGCATTAACTTGAGGTAATCCTCTATTTGAAGAAAAGAAGTGTAAGGAGCTGGCATTTAAACTTCTTTTTGAACATTCTCCAGTTTTCTTGAATCAAAGGAAGAGAATCCAACTTTCCAACTTATCTACATGAGTCAGTGGGGAAATATTTGCTATTGGTCTGTCCCACTCACACCTTTCAGAGAGGAGCTCTTTGACATTTGTGTTAGAAAGTACAGCAACAATTGCAAAAAATAATGAGAAGGGAGCCCTTTGAGAACCATGTAATGCTCCAGAATGTCCCCATTAGGTTGGGATGCTCTCCACAGCTTCAGCCTTTTTTCCGCCTTACCACCCACTTCCTCATTCCTTTGCGTTGCATCATTGCCACTCCTCGGGAACAGGCATGGGAATAGGCGATTCCTATTCTTCAGGAACAGGCAAAGTAGCTTACAGGGAAGACTTCATTCAAATGAAGAAAGCCAGGCAGCTCAGCTCCTAACAAGAAACCACAGGATTTCATTGTCACTTCTGTTTCCTTGCCTGGAATAGCCTTTACAGGGAGAAATTTGGAAATAGAACATTTATAACCTGCATCGCACATATTGCTTGTCTTTCAGTGTGGTACAGCAATGCGGTACCTACCCTGAATGCTATGTTTTTTTTTTTTGTTTGTTTGTTTGGTTTTTTTTTTTTAACATTTTTTCCATATAAAGAAAATAAAAAGCATAGTGAATCTGTGGAACAGTTGTTTTTGGTAAATTGAACCTTTCACCTAAGAAGCTCAATATTAAAGCAATCAAACACAGTGGCTGTAGTCTGTCTGCAAAGATCACTGTGAAATAAGACTTCAAAACCTAAAATTTTGCAGATATGAAAAATTAGGGTGTGTATTGAGAACCCATTCAGAAAGCATGTCAGGCAATACTAGCTATGCTCATAAAAATGAAGTGTCCTTAGAAAATCTTTCCTTTAGGTTAGTCACTCCTGGAACTTCATCAGATCAGTCTCATTCAATCTGGTGATGTCTCTTGGAGATAGTTATTTTATCAGAGCACTTTTTGAAATAGTATGAGTCAAAATGGCAGCATCATTGATAGCAATGACAGCCAAACACATACGAATCTGTAGAATTATGAAACATTCATATTTTCATGTTTGTGTTTTGATTTTCCTTTTGTTTGGGTGACATTTGAAGAATCACTATAGGAACATGCAGGACACTCTATTTCCAGTGTGACAATGTGCGCTCACCCTGGAGTATTTAAGAAGTTGAACTGAAATCACTGGGATTTACTAACACGATTGCTAACACGCGTAGTGTTTAGCATGTAAGTGCTAACATAGCACTTAGGAAGGATAAGTGCTTTCTGCCAGATAAAATTTGTCAAGTAATAATGGCTTGAAGAGGCATGAAAATTAACATAGTCCATAAATGACTTATTTACCATCACAGAAATGACGAATCTCACGTGGGATGTTTTATTTATCATTTCACATTAGATAATAATCATGTATTAATTTGGGGGAGCATTAGGTTTACTTACAAGAAACATGTAATTCTGTTGTTTGTCTCCTACGAGTAGCTGATCCCACAGTGCATCTCAGGAAGGCGTGAGGCAGCCTGGCGAGGGGTGCTGTGGTAGGACGTGTCACTGTGTGGGAACTGCTGGCCCATGTTAAACACTCTGGAACGAACTTCAGGCCCTGGGAGGCAGAGCACTTCTCCCCTCTCCTTTTTCTTAACCTAAGCAAAAGAAACTGTAACAAAACTTGTCTTTATAACTGTGATTGAATCAAACTCCCTAGCTAAGAGAATTCACTTTTACTGAATGAATATTACCTGCATAGTGCTAATTGCACAAACCAGCTACAATTTTGCATCCCACTACTAAATCTGAAATTTTTTGCTTCATGACTTAGTTACAGTCATGCTAAAACCTTCACTTTCAGCTTAATTCTGTTCTTAGAAGTCTTTGTGATGCAGCATCTGAGTTATGAGAGCAAAATGCATTTGTTGTTATTTGCTTCTTCACTGAGTTGCTTCTTCATTGTTGGTTTTTCTATGGAAGAGCAAGCACAACCAAGAGGGACCAAAATCACTTCTGCTTTTAGGAGGAATAGCCAGTAGGTTTTTCCATGAAAAATGAATCCCTTTTTCATGTTGAGTTGGATACCCGTATGCAGACTAATACAGTCAATTGGGTCTGCAGGATGAAGCCTGTCATCAGGGGCAGTTGCAGAGTGTAGTTGAGCACAGAACCTCACCTGGTTGTTTTTACAGTCGCTTTCCAGCACGGCTTTATTTTAACCTCAAGCTGTTATGAAACAAGAAATCTCTTTAATTACTGAGTTATGTTCTAGAAATGCCCTTGCTCTTAGGAACTGGGAGTCTTAAAATGAAAATATGCATATACTGCAAGCTCTTGTACATGATTTTCCTTTTACTTTTTTAAGGTAGGAAGATGGTATAAAAGAAGTGTGCATTAAAGGGCTGATTTTCATTTTTAGTTAAGGCCTTTTTCAGCATCCAAGCAAGGAAAAGGGTCTCTGAGTGCATGTAAATTACATTTGTGCTCATTTTAAGCCTATGTGAATGAAAATCATCCTACATATGAGAATATCAGCATTAAAATTATATATTCATTCATATGACTGCTTTTATTGGCGTATGCCTTCGAACTCAGCTACAGTTAGGTGCTTTGTTAAATGGTGATGAAATCCAGTGCTTGTTCGCTGATTGCTTCCTGTCTCTTCTTTGCAGCGTATGATTGCCAACACTGTGAGGACGGTGAAGTTCTGCCGAAGCCAATCTTTCAGTAAGTGTAGACGGCATCTGCGCAGTCAGCACTACCCTCCCTAGCAACAGAAAATACATTCTGTGTGTCACGCAGTGGAAAAGCCTGTTCCCAAGGAATCTTCCCTATTTGGACCTTCTGTTGTTCCACAGGGTGAAATATCCTTCAGGACACCCTAATAAGCCCTTTCTCCTCCACCTCTTTTCAAAGAACGTGGAGGAACTAAATACGTGTGAGGTCTCGACGCAGCTGCCCAAGTAGAACAGGCTGATGTGAGCCGCTGAGGCCGGCAGCCAGGAGCACGGGCTCCCACCAGCCCCGTTCCCGGGAGGGCAGCCTGGAAGCGTGACTGATGCTCCAGAGCGACGTAGCTGCAGGGGCGGTGAACTTCAAACCTGGCTGTCAGGGTAATTACAGGAACCTCCTAGACCAGGTGGGATGGCAGACATGGACAATCAAAGAGGCTGGCTCGGCGGGTCCCGCCGCCTCGCCGCACTGCCAAACCCCCTCCTTGCACTGCCAAATCCCCTCCTCACTGGCACTGCTTTTCCTCAGCGCCTCCTTCTTCCTGCCTCACAGCAGCCACCATCTTTCTCTGAAATAAAGGATTGAATAAATAGTATAAAAATATATTTTTATAAAAATAGTGTCTTTCCATCTGCATCAGAACTTAACTGTAGAATATCACCTTAACAAAGCTTTTATTTTTTTTGTTGTTTTCTGTTTCATAGGCAAGTTTTTCTGGCTATGTATTTTTAACTATTGTATTAAGCACTAGTGAAACTTGCAGGCAAAAATGACTTGGAAATCAAAGTAGATTTTCACTGTACATGAAATAAAAAAATTAGTGAATAAATGCACTATAGCTAAGACCTGTGCTAACTTATGTCTGTACATATATATATATAATAAATATATATAAATATGCATAGGTATACATGCTTCAGCATTTTTCTTTAACAGAAGTTTGTTAAATACTAAACCACATTTTATTACATTGTGAGCTGTTTGCTGCAAAGTTGAAGATGCTCAAATCTGAGCCTTCATAATTGCTGTGGGAGTTAAAATGCAGTTAAGTAATGTAAATAGATAGTAAAATTTGAGGCTTGAACTGGGCAGCCACTAAGTAACTACAGTGTTGCAAATATTTAATGATGAACTAGAAATAGGATTATTTCATGAAAGGAGGCTTAAATCTATTATATAGTCTTGTACATGTGTGAATGCTTCTAGTTCAAAAGCAGATGGGAAGCTTTAACTCATAATAGTTAGCTATATAATTTACAGCTATTGACTGGTAAGGTGATGTATAAAACCTCACCCAAGGGCCATCAGCTTGAGTGAATGTAGCCAGGGATATCTGGGAAAAAAGTTAATTTGTAGGGGAAGTAACCAGAAAGATTATCAAATACAGAGGAAAGGTTTTAGAAAGAGAGATTTCTAAACATTTTCTTTTTAACGCAGCAGGATATGGTGTTTCCTGTGACAGCTTGTGAAGAGCTGTGCATTCTGTTGAGGCATTTGTTCCATTAAGTGTATCAATCCTACATCATTTCTCTTTCCCCAGATCCTGACGCAGCCCTGGCTAATAAGAACCATCAGGATGTTCGGAGCTATGTACGGCAATTAAATGTGATTGACAACCAGAGAACTTTATCACAGATGTCGCACCGGCTAGAACCACGTCGAGCATAAACATTTGAAGCTACGATGGGAAATGATCCTTTATCCAGTCAAGGTCACTTGTTAAGAACTTCACTTCCTCTGCTACTGCACTGCCACTACAAAAATAAGCAAAAATGTATTCTAAGATCTTAGGCAACGCACAATGAACCAGCCCCTCAGAGAACTTTGGCTGATGAAGAATTTATACGCGGTGGCCGTGTTGTGCACTGCTAATTCCTTTCAAAGTGTACTAAATTATTTCTTGTAGTAAAACGGCAAAAGGTAAAGTATAATAGTGAGTGAAACCTGCAGCAAAAACTCCTAACAATTCTAAAGGAGATAGTGTTTTTTTTCTCTAATTGAAAACTCCATATTTTAGGATGTATTCGCCAGTTCAGGACCAAAATTGACTATCTATTTTGCTTGCCAAGCCACTATTAACCTCAGCAGAAAATATATGTTAGTAGATTCTAGATGGGTCCAAATATAGCTCCATTCAAAGAATGCCTAAAAGTATTTCCCTTTAAAATATAGCAGATGATAACAAGAGTTTCCAATCTTAATTATACTGCCTACTACTCCGAGCAGTGTGACTGTCTCAGAAAACTAATAAGACAGAAAATATTTTGAATGATAATTAATTGTGTTTACATTTTACTTCTTTTTTAAACTATGGATCAGGTTTTTACTAAATTCCACTATGAATGAATAAGGTTGTTGAAATCAAGAATATAAAGGTAGCAAAAGACTGGTTCAAAAAGAGCACAATATGCACAAACAGATCTCAAGAGAATAATGTTCTGGACATGAAAACCTTAAGCATCAGCTACAATTAACTGTGGTTGTTTAACACATTTTCTGGTCTTAAGCATTTGCAGATATCTTAATTTTCAGCCAATTGTTTTGCACTTTCAATAGACTGTAAATAAAAGTTAAATGATTATGTTCTAGAATATTTATTTATGTAATAGCTATTGTGCCAAAATAATTATGTTCTATTTATTTTATTTAGCATGTAATGGGAGTACAGCTTTTGTCTTTATACTTTGTGTGCATTTTACACGTAGGAATTGTGTGATGTAAGTTTTCTGTAAATAACATGCAGTACCTTATTAAATGTAATTGCCAGAAGAGTTTAGTCACCGGCCTTGTCCTTTCAGCTTCGTTCCTGCATGCCTGCTGACGCCGGGAGTCGGCTGATGGAGCAAACCTCACGTGAGCGGCGCCGGGCGTCGCGCTGCGGGAGCCACCGCCATCCGAGGCCGCCCCTGCGGCAGGGCTGCGTGTCTGGCAGCGACACAGCGCTGCCATCATCTCAGCTCGCTCAGGAGGCTCCGTGTCCGCCTAGGCAGGGACAGAAAGAGTGTAACTTGGAATGATTTAAAAGCAGAAAAGATACATTCCTTTTTTCAATTACCTGATCGCATTGTCCTGCCCATTCACTAATGAACACAAGTTACCTCAGCTTGGATAGGATTTCACCTCCAGTTCTCTAACTGTTGTTGAGACTTTGGCTAATGTGGCGCTTGGGAGGGACTCCATTGCTTTTGGCTTCCGTCACCTGGGGGACATACACGGAGACCATGAGAGGGGATGATTCAGCACGTGCTTTTCCCCTCCAAGATCGCGTATCTCGGCTTGGCTGTTCCATGGGATAGCTGCACTGCTGCTCTGCAGGTGTTTGTGGTGGCCAGGTAAGTGCCAGGGGATATTTCCATGGCAAAGTCATCCCCATGACATTCATAGCAGCTCCACTCTGAGTCGCTGAATGCCATAGAACTGATTAAGCAAATGCTGGAAGTGGTAACTATTATGTCCTCATTAAGCTGGAGAGAGAACCTCATTGGCATGACCTACGTTTCCCCTCAGAGGTACAGTAAGCTTTTCTTAGGTTTGACAATTTGAGGCTTGTGTGGTGTCAGTATTCACTTTAAAGGTTTTAATTTTTTTTTACCTAAAAAATAATTTCATCCTTTTAGTCACAAGATGGGTTCTGCAAAAGCTGAGGGCCACCAGGAAAATGCTGACACATTAGACCACTATGTATCTGTTCAGTACCTACGTTCTGCAAAGGAAAGAATTACACAGTTAAGAAATATTCTGCAGGATGATGAAATTATCTATTTTAACTTTGCTGTCTGACTAGGAGTTCAGGATGATTCAGAGGAAAACCAGCCAATACCATAGAGACAAATTTGTGTATTATTATTTCAAGTGAGAATGATTTCTTATTCCTATCTGCATCTCCCTGCGGATATACTTCATATAGCTTTTTAAAAGCAGAATCTTCCCAGAAGCAAAGCATCCAGTAGAGTACATGGTCAGAAATAATTCATGAAACATTTTTATCTCTACAAACAATTCATAACATTTGTGACTTCATAATTTTGTTTGTTCCAAATTCGTTTCTGTTGTCTGGGCTTTCATTTATTTCAGTGTTAGCTGGTTTATAAAGCTGCCAAGTTTCAGCTTGGCTCTGCACATAGGCCTATTCATCATCTGTTTAGTATGTTTTTACCCCCTTAGTTTATTCTTCTACTCCTTAAAATCTCTAAGCGCTTCACTTGTTGGTTGCCAAAGAGCCTCTGCGATGTGCATGTTTCCCTGTGATACAAATGGGGGTTTTATGGCCTGTCCCTATGAAGACATGAATGCGCTTCACCTATCTCAGTGAAACTGGTATCTGGCATTCTTAAATTTTCCAATAAAAGGTGCTATATAAATAACGGGCGCTGTTATTTGTGTACCTAACTCGTTCAAGTGTCTCCAGCAGTCGCTATGGTGCTGGTCACAGCCCGCATTCCCAGGGATCTCACGCGCGAAGCCACCGTGGGGCTCCGCTCGCACCCTGCCCGCCTCCCGCTCGCGCCGAGGACTTGGCGGGGGAGGCCGGCTGCTGACAGGCTGCTCTCGCTGTGTGAAGTCGCAGTGGCTGTTGGAATAGTGCAGAGAAAGCACAAAAACTTGGGAAACCCTAACATGTCAAACTCCACGTACTGCCTGCACGCAGGGCTGGTGCTACGAGGCACGGCGTGATTCCACCTTCATGAAGAAACACCCCGACCTGCTGCCCTCGGGGCTCCTCACCCGGGCTCAGCCCCGTGCTGACACGGGCAAGCGGGGGAAACGCGGGGACGGTGCCAGCACCGGGTTGCTCACTGCCCACATTGCCTAACTTTTATCTTGCTACTTGGCTTGATTTTGGCCCGTGCCAACCAGCCCTCCCCAGCTGGAAAGGAACGGGGCCAAGGACGGTGCTGGGGATGCAGCTCGGCTCCGGCGGCCCTCGTGGGGCTGCAGCTCGGCCCCGCTTCACCTCAGCGCTGCAGGCGGCAAACGCAAACCTCTCCAGAAGGGCAGCGGTGCCCTCCGGAGCCCCGAGGCCGAGCACGCGGCAGCGCAGATGTGCCAGGCTGTGCCACGGGCCTCGGGCCAAGCGTCCTGCCCTGCCCTGCTTCGTTTCCTGGCAGAGCTCTCCGGCTTTCAGATGGGAGGTGATCCAGGCGGGACCGGGGCGGCTGCATCCCTCACGTCCGCTCTGAGGACCGGGGCATCGACACCTCCCTGGCGGGCCCAGCGTGACCAGGCAGGGCTCTCGCCTCCCCCGCACCTTCTGCTGGGGGTTCGATGGCTTTCGCCGGCGTGCCCGGTGCCAGCCCTTGCCTGATGCAGCTGCGGACGCAGGGTGAGATCCGGAGGCTGAATCCCGCACCGCAGGACGCTGCGCTGGTTCGTATGGGCAGGACCCAAAGACTTTGCCTGGGCGCCGTGTTCAGCTGTGCCCACTCATAAAGACTCGGCGGTGCCAGATAAAAGAATTCAAACGTATTTGCAGGACCCCTAGACAGGGAGGGGTTGGGGGATTTTTTTCCCTCTTAAGAAAAATGCTGGCAAGGAACACGGCCTCTGCAGACCACGTACAGAGAGAGAGACAAGGACAAAAAAAAATCCCTTGTTTCAAACAGACAGCAGCAAAACAACCTTTTAAGTACAGGAAGTTTAAACACAATTTAGAAATCTTACAGAGTAAGTTAGAAAGAAATCAAAAGGTGTAACCTGCAGGGGTACCAAAAGTGATAATGAATTTTGCTTAAAAAAAGAAAAAGAAGAAAAAAAAAAAAAAGAAATATTTTAACAAAATGTAATGGCAGAAAATTATAAGTCTAAATTGTTAACATAGCTTCTTAGTGAGGTCAACTGCATAATATACTGTACCTTAACCTCTTCCAGCAATTTTTAAACACCATGCAGCTTAAATAGACTACTTCTGAATTCAGTGGTATTTCTTCTGGGAGCTCTGAATGCAAATCAAGAGGTAATAGTGGAGGAAAATTAAAAGATGTGCTATTCTCATTTCATTTTTTGTACTGATAATAAGGAAAGCAGCATAGAGTGCGATATGGCAGTGAACCGCTATCTTGAATAGCTTTTCTTTCACTGTTAATCTGAAATGCATTACACCCTGCCTTTTCAAATAATCATAATGTTCTTTACTGTGTTCGGCATTAAAGTTTAGCGGGCGCAAGCAGCAGCTGTCACCAGAGGTCAATGTATTAGCAATCAAAGAAAATAATGACCAGATTAAAAAGTTGCCATTAACAGTGCTAAAGCAGAAACTTCCACAGGAGCCGATCTCCGCTCCGAGCACAGACACCCGGCGCAGGTGCTTCATACGCGGGCTGGGGCCCGGGGAAGCTCTGCCTGCAGGGATGGGCGCCGCTCGCCTCCAGCCGCCCCCGCGAGGTCAGCGCTGGCCGAGAGCCTCTCCGCAGCCACCAGCCCCTGCTCGCCTGTCCCCATGTCCCCGCAGAGAAACAGGGCACCTGGGTCACTGCGCCGTCACCTGCGGGCGAGCTGCTGCCAGCCCCGCCGCGCAGCCGGGCCCTGCGTCCCACAGAGGGGCATTTTCTTAATAGATTCGTCAATAAAAAGTGTTTTTTTTTTTTTTTTCAATTCAAAATAATCTCAGAAAATGCCATGAGAACGCATACAGAATGTGTTATGATTGACGCAAATTGGAATATTTTTCTTGGAAACACCATGTTAGTAAAAATGTGACACACAGGGGTACTGGTAAGAGGCTGACCTTTATTTCCTGGCCCTGGGCCACTGGGGTCAGAGTGACAAAGCAGAGCCTTTGTCACATGGCAGGGGTCAGCGAGATGTCTTTAATTCCCCCCCCCCCTTTTTTTTCACTTTCAAATGCAGATAAAGCAGGGTACCGATAAAAACAAAGACTGCAAATGAATATATCAATTAAAAATACATATATATTACATGAGGGTAGCAAGGATGGAGGTGACAGTGGATACACCGACACCCTAACAGACAATAATCCATTTCTTAATCAACTTCTGCCAATAATCACAAGCCATCCGCTCCCCATGGTTTCCTCATTATAGCACCACCTCTTGTGTTTTTAAATAGTTCTTTCTTCAGACGCAGCCCGAGCCGGCGAGCGAATCCACTGGCTGTGCTTGCCGGCTCTTTGTGGCCTTTCGCGGGTTATTCCGCACATTATTCCCGCGCGGGAGTGCGGCCGGCGCATTGTGGCTGCGCTCAGATGAGAGCGCGCGGGAGCTGCGCGCGGCTTCCTTAGATGTCCCCCCTCTCGGCGGGGCTGACCCGCGAGGGCCGTCACGCCGGCGGGTTGCTGCCTCGCTCCCGTTTGAAATCCAGCATTTTCTTCCGTTTGTAATTCCTGCCCTCATGTTTCCCCTGTTCTGGCTGCCTGCCGTACAACTCTTTTGTGATGCTCCCCATCACTTGTTAGAGGCTCGCGCCAGGCTTTCTCTTCCCCCCTCCTGTCACAAGTAGCTGCTGTTTAGTCCAACAATACTAAATACAGCGTGTTCGGAGCTTTGGTCTTTTATATTTACCCCGTTTCTTTTTTTTTTTTTTTTTTTTTTTGATCCCCTGTTTTTAGAATACAGGCAAAGGCACTGAAATGATATAGGTAAACAGATCTATCAGAAATAATGGCTCTTCTGAGGCAGTCTAATATCACAGCCATTTTATAGCCCTCTTTTGTCTCTAGACCCAGGAGAAAGAGATGTGATCTTCAATATATTGATTTGTTTCTAATGAATGTACTCTGAATTAAGCAAGTAGCAGAAAAAGAATTTAAGCTTGTAGTAAATCATTAAAAAGAGCTAATATTTTCTTTTTAGTTCAAACTGACTCTCTATCAATGGCGGCCACAATTTCCAGGATGCCAGGAAAATCGCCAAGAAAGGCACATATACTAAACAGTTAGTCACTAATTACCTTAAACACAGAGAAGAGCACTCTGCTTTAATGGAGCTGTTGACAGTTCTGGGATCGCCCCTTCCCGTGGTGGTGGATTTGTGCCTGCCTCTTCCAAGACTCAGGAAGACCAGGCAGTCCACTGGAAAAAGCAAAGCGGGAAACCAGTGGCCTGTTGCTTTGGTGGTGCTTGCCGGAGCATGTATTAAAAAACACAAACGGGCACAACGATATAACTCCAAAACAAAGAAAGCAGTGTTAATCTCTATTACATTTTAGAGAAAGAATGTACCAAAATTAGAATAGAAAATTAAGTCTATTGGACTACATCATTTAATATAGGAAGGAGCACAAGAGCTTTATATATAAACATAATTAAAAGTATGAAGTAAAAGGTAGCTGAGCGCAGTAACTGGACTACAGCTAAGTGTAATGATCAGCTGGAAACTGTGGTGCCAGCAAAAGCTTAGTAAATCATTGTCATAAAACAATCAGGAAATATATTTCTTGATAATATATCACCATCTCACCATCTCCTTGTTAATGATATTGACATTTTTGCAGAAATTAAATGCACTTTTTTTTTTACACATAATGCCAAATCAAAAGACAAACACAATGCACAGTGGTAACCTGCCAGGCCAGAAAATGATTGTGCACAAAGCAGGTATTTGATCCATGCGCAGGCTATACAAAAGTCACATGGAAATGCTTGCAACCTGCCTGTCACACGCATGCCTTCTCTGCCACACAAATAACCTTAAAATTATTCTGTATTTCTTATTTTACATGATAAATGTACAATATAGATACATTCACAGATTACTCGTTTTTCTCTCTAATACAAAAAGGAGATGAGAAAATAACAGAAAAAAACCCACGTGTGTCGGTTCAAGAGATGTACGATGGGTGCTAGAGGCTCTAAATTCCTTATTCCCCTACTCAAGTCACGAAGAATTGCTATTAAATAAAAGAACGCCAAAATTTATCTGATGAATCAAGTGTATCACAGCTCTGACCATGTGGGCCAACCCTTCCAGAGCTGGAATGAAACGAGCACGCACATGAGGCAAACCTAAGGGCAGCAACTTGGGGTTTCCACTACGGGACTTTCTGGAGCTCTCTGACTCCCTCCCCCAGAAGGGCGAACGGCAGGCCGGCCCGGCTGGCATTCCCCTCCGGCCTCCTTCCCTCACGGACAAGAACGAAGGTGACAGCTGAGGTGTGGGATTGCAGCGTATCCAGGCATGCCTACATGAATTTTAATCTGGACGGCACAAGTGAAAATAGCCACGAAGGCAGGACTTGCCTTGAGAGCGGGCAGGCCACCTGCACACCAGTTCCGGACCGGGAATGGGATGGTGCAAACCGTGTGAAATCCGGGCTGCCACAGCTTTCCTGCTACTCGTGCTCCAACTAGCTACACTGAGGCTAGTGAAAACTTGCCCTACACCCTCTATTGCAATGCATCTATATCCTTCCAAGAAAGGATCACCCTGCCACCTTGTTTTCTGGCCAACTTTTTAAGCTAGAAATGCATGCAGGGCACAGCACCCTGAGACGCAGGAGTGTTTCAAGTAAATCTCCACACTAAGCCTGACGGAGAGTCAAGCCAGTCTGGACACCGAGGTGAAAACTGCTGAGCTGCCTGTCCGCCCTGAGCCACCCGAGCCCACTGTTCTGTGCACAGCTGAGGCTGTCACGAGGCATCACTGCTGCCAGAAGAGCAGGTCTGTGCTCCTCTCCCCACGGCAGCCTGGCCCCACTCGCTGCTTCTCACAGGCACCAGTCTGTGCCCAGTGTCCTGGACTCAGACGCTGATCCGGTGGGAGAGGACAGGGCTGCAGTAGCCTCCGGTGGCAGCGGGATGGGTGGCCCAAGGCAAGGAGGCCTCACTGCGCACCCCGCGGGGCAGCGAGATGCCAAGGGACCATCCATACAAACCCTTCCGGCTTTGAAATTGAATTGGAAGTTGCTAGAGCTGCCTTTATCCCCAATGGATTGTTGTGGCTTTACAATAACTTTTGTTAGCTTTTAAATGTTCCCTGATCCACATGAACTGAAGAAACCTCAGTGAGGCCTGAGGTGAATTTCTCCAGAGCTAACTCAGATTTTATCAGCTGTCTAGCAAAATTGAATTTTATGCCTCAAAGAGGAGGAAAAAGAAAACAGTGTCCTGTGCCGGGTCATTGTTTATATGCTATTGCAAAAACATTATCCAGTTTCTGTTCTGTTCTTCCTAGCTAATTTGTTAGCTGTCATGATAATGGAAAAAAAAAAAAAAAAAACAGACTCACTGGAAACACGGACTACAAAACCAAGAGGATCCGCTCGTTGCAACAGCTCCAGCTCCACGGCAGTGCCCGGCGCAGGCTGGACCACGCAGGGCGCTCGCAGCCGCCCCTCACTGCTCTGCTGCCCTACCGCGGACGCGGGGAGCTCCATACGGCCCTCGGCGCACGGCTCCGCGCTCCTGCCCTGCAGGAAGATAGACTAACGCCCCCTCCATCTACGCTTCATTTCAAGGACTACTGGGACAATCTATTTATTTCTACAGCCAGGACTTTTAGAAGTTGAAATGGTAAATCCTTGTTCTGGGTATACAGAAGTGTGCACAAAATGATCTTGACAGGAAAGCTCTGAATGGAAGCACACTGCTCTCTGAAGCAAATACCTATGAATCATGTGATTTATTATTTAAATACATTTTAAAATCATTTGACTAATTGGCAATTTCCTCAGACAGGAAGGATAAGCATGTTAGTCACCGCATTTAAGAGACTAAACATGTGGCACCTCTCCTCCTCCGGAGCATGAGTCTCATGTGACTGAGTTTGGTATTAGCTCTTTATTTTACACTGCGGGCCTTTGGACTGCTTGTTTCTAGAGACTTCTCCAGGCTTCCCAGCATAGCAGTTCACAACAAACACCCTTAGCTCAGACAAAAAGTGCCTGAAATTGCCTTACCCAGATGAGGCTGGACAAGTTGGCCTCGTTCAGGTCCCAGTCAGCCCCTGTCCTGGCTAATTTCCTGGGACAGCAGAAGTGAAGCCACCAGCGCCTGCTTTCTGACTCAGCATCTTCAGGTATGTGTCAGACTCCTCCTTCAGATCTTGACGAACTCCTACTCCTGTTTATTCTTATGGCACGCTGAAATAATGTGTTTTATTTATTCCCAGATACATGTGCTTCACTCTTTTAAATTTTACTACCCTCTCTGTGCAAAAGTAACATATCTGGAGTAAAAGCCTCCTATAATCGTGAAAGGGTGGTGTTCGTTTCACCAGCAAAGTGTTCTTCACTGTGGCTCACTCGATACCATCCATCTTCGTGATGCGCAATTAACGTATATGAGTAAGGGTGATGCTGCATACCTCTTCGTGATTCACTGTGCTCCAACAGCCAATTTTATATAAAACACACATAAAAGAGAGTGGTATATACGAGCTAATGAGGCGGCGGGATTCTCCGATGAGTGCAAAGCTGTGGAGCAGACACCAGCGAGCAAGCTGGGGAGCCTGGTGCAGCGCTGGGCAGCACCACGGAGCCTGGCGTGAAAGCCAGAACGCGCGGCCGCAACACACGCTGCGCTTGCCTCGAGCGGCGCCGTCCTGCCTGCCCCGGGCGTTTGAGTCACTTCCTGCACGTGCGGCCTGGACAAGTGTCCAGGTTCGCGGGGCGGCCTCCGCACCAGGGGCCCCGCAGCACCGCGGGGCCCTGGGCAGCGCAGCCGCAGCGCGAGGGCCCTGGGGCAGATGGTGCATGTGATCCTGCCATCCCACCCCGGCGGCGCCAGCAGTGGGGCGGCGGGTTACAGAACGGCCACCCCCGGTCACTGTGGTTGTAGTTTTTACTTAGGCAGTGACGCAGCGATGTGCGAGCAGGCGAGGGCTCCTGCCCCGCCGTGGCGGCGGGATGCTCCAACCCCCTCGCTGGGCGCGCTGGGACGCCTGCCAGCCCCAGGGCCACCGGCGCAGGGGCCACCTCGCAACAGGGTGTCCCAGGGCAGGCTGAGACACGCTGCCCTCCGTCCCTGGGGGCAGCGGCGCTCAGGTCGGGCACTGCTGTCCGCGGCACCCCGGCTTGCGCTGCACCCTCAAAGCACGGCAGCTCGTGGCCACCCACCACTGCTGTTAGTGCGGCGGTTTGTCTGCAAAAGGACACGCCGCTTCCCGGGCGCGCGGGGGAAGCCCCCGGCCGCCCCGGGCCCTGGCGCCCGTCCCGGGCCCTG
>JAWLRI010000251.1:4927430-4976674 GCA_034781795.1 Crypturellus tataupa | reverse complement strand
CGGCTGCAAGTCGGGACTTGCCGGCGGAGCGGCGGGGAGCGCAGCGGGTGCCTGCGGCCGGGCGCCTCTCCCGGGGGCCGGCGGCCTCGCCGTCCTCCTCGTGCCGAGGGAAGTTTCGGCCGTGCTCGGTTTCACGTGCGCCCGCCGCCTTTTTACGTTGTTTCGGGCATGAAGAGCCTCAGGTTGCGCTCTGGGCTGTGGCCCACCTCCCCGCCCCCCTGTTTCGCGTGTGACCTGGCGACAATTTGCTCGTGTCTCGTCGCTTTTGCAGTTTTGCTTTCCCCGAGCCTCTTGCTGCCCGCCAGCCTGCCTTTTCCATGGTTTTTATGAGCCGCCCGCGTCCCCTCTTGGCAGACAGCACTTTTCTGAGTTTTAGTGACGGAGCAGTTGGGAAAGCCGTGGGTCACTCTGCTGCATAAGTCCCAGAATTAGAAATAGTTGGAAAGCTCTGGATTAACTGGGCCGCTGCTTGGAAGTATCTTAGCTTTCTGTTTGGGGAAGGAGGCTAAATGCTTCGAGGACTCTGGTTTGAAAGTGCGGGTCCGCAGGAGGCCCCTTGTTTTCCCACCTGTCACACGGTGAGTGTCGGCAGAGCCCACAGGGACCGGCAGAGCCGGGGACACCAGTAAAGTGCAGGCCGGGTCGCAGCGCCGGGAGCTGCGCTCGCTGCGAAAGGACCCGCTGCCCCTGCAGACCCGAATGCAGGACTCGTTGCCGTATCCTTCTTGCACAGCGCTGCGCGTATTCCTTGCAAACATCACTGATAAGGCAAAATGTAAATGAAGTGAATAGGTTAATATTTTGCTGGGTAAAGTGTTCACCATTTAAAGGAAAGTGTTTAAACCCCTTGGTCTCCAGCACTGATACAACTCAGTGTGAAAATAGAATAGTTTCTCTCCTGGAGTACCCAGATTACTTAGGCTTGAGCACCTGTGCCGTAGCATTGGTGCCTATATAAAATCAAATCAAAGTAGAGCAGAAGTTCTCCAGAATCCTTGTGTTCAGACAGAGGATGTTGCTTGTGTGTAAGTAAGGTGGGCAGAACATAGCTTGGAGTCTTACTGTCTCTAGTGCTGCTCTTATGTCAGATTAGGAAAGTTAGGAAACAATTTTAACTTCCTGACAGATTGGCAGAGATTAGAGGATGTTTAGTTTGGAGGTATTCAGGGAATTTGTATCATATCCAGTTATGCTTTGTGATATGATTAAGGGATCTTTTACTAAAAAAAGACTTGCTGCAGTAGCTCTCGTAGCTTGATATCCTTGTCACTTTTCTGGTTAGAAAAGGCAATATTTAATCACATTAAAAATAAATAAATATGCTGCTGCAGGACTCTAGTTTGAAATCTTCAAGGACTGTAGGCCGTATCGGAATACAATGGATAATTTGGATCTGGAAATGGTTGGTCAAAGATCTTGAAAGCAAATGAACCGTTTTGCCAAATAAGGAAACTTGGCAGATTCTATTGTGTATTTTAAGATAGCACAAGTGTAGTGTGCTACTACTTTATTGGCAATATGTTGGCAGAATGCCTTCCTCAAGGAAGCACCGAATCCTGCTTCGTAGAGCCATCCAGGGAAGTGAAAGGACTGAGTTATAGTTGTTTCCTTTAATAAATTGTAAAATATAAATATTTATATTTATAGCATAAAGTAGTAGAATGTTTAAAACATCTCGGATACACATGAAAGATGAGCGATTCAAGTTTTATAGGTAGGTGCTTGGGAAACCTGATTTGCAGCTGCTTTACAACCTGTGTGAGGCAATTCTTGCCTCCTGCTTTGCGATCTGTGTGCAGGAAGGAGGGAAGCCCCTGGTTTGCAGCCTTCCTTGTGCCCGCTGAGCTTGCCAGGGCACTGAGCTTCTATTACTGTGCTGAGCTGAGCTTGCTGTGACGCCAGATAGCAGAGTGCTGGGGGACTCGGCATAGTAAATGCTACCAAATGAGTCCTAGGTCTTTTTCCTTCTGGTGCGAAGGGAACAGCTTCTAACGTCCAGTAGAAATGAGTTATGAGGAGAAAATTCTGCAGAGAATGAATTATGGTTATGAGCTCGTGTCAACCATTAGAAATAAAGAATTTCCTTTTTCTTCCATTTTATCTTCTTAAGATCCTATATAGTTAATTGAGATATACAGCAAATTGAGTTACTTCTTCAAATATTCATCAGTCGCAGTTACTGAAATGCCACACTTTTATTTCCTAATTAACAAAAACACTTGATGCAGTGTTCCTTAATGCTAAGCTACCGTAACAATTAAGAATGCAAAATTGTGTTACTGGGGAATAATAGGACTGATTATAAACTTTCAGGACACTATATTTCTCCTATCAGAGAGCTGCTGTAATGGCTCTATTCAAGCCCCAGCCAGGCAACCCTATGACACAGCACTTGTCTCCTGACTACGCAAATCTAAAATGTGTTGTAGGTTGATGGAAAGATGCGCTTGTTTTGGATCAAAGTACAAGAATAAGAAGTTTAATGAAATACAAGATTCTTTTCTTAACTCTTGGTGTAAACTCGGAGTGTTAAGTATCTTTTAAAACATAGTGACAAGTTAATAGCTATGTATGTAGTTGTCACATGCAGTAGTTACTCTAAACAGTTGTTTTCTCAAGCGTAACAGAGGGATTGATCTGCCTAATTGAGGATTAACTACCTTGCATCCAAAAACAAGGAGTAATATTTAAACAGGTCTGTTCTGTCATCTAGAAGAGAAAGACTGTATGTCTACTTCAGGTTGTCATTAATTACAGCTATCTGTGTAAGGAGTATGCTGTGTAAATCTCAACTTTCTCTGGAAAAAACAAATCCTGAAAAATCTAGGTTAAGCCATGAGTCATCCTTTAAAATGTATTGCTTTATTGTATACCAGGGACCGTAGCATCTCCAAGTGATTGATTCTTGGCGATAAATTGGAACTTTTGCAAGTGCTTGTGTACTCGGCGTTCCACTGGGATTGCATGTGTGTTTAGGGATCAGTGTGTGCTCAGACAGCAGGGAGGGCACAAGAGAAAGCCCCTCACTTGTATTTAGTAAGCCTCTTGTGCATATATTGTACTGTATTAGTAAATGTTAAGGTCAATTTTCTGTGAGATGTTACTATAGCATCCTGTTCTATGTTAGCATAACTTCCAGAAGCCAAATCATTCACTTGGTTGTATGGATAGTTTGGTACTTGGTGAATGGTGAATTCCTGGATGAATGATAACTTAAAAAAACTGACGGCACTTCAGAACTTTTGAATCCTGATAGTAAAGGCCAGGAATATTTGTTTCTGATGTATTTTTCTTTTTCCTTGGTCTTCGGTTCCTTCTGCCATCTACAGTGCAACTGTCTGTCACCAGCAGTTTCCACTTTCCTGTCTAATAAATGGTTTAGTCGCAGTGCGTATGCCTTTGTGAGGAACATTGCTCACGTGAGTAGTTCTGCTGCCAGTATTGACTGGAGCATAACTATCCAGCAGCACTAAGACTTGCAGAGTTTTGGACCTCAATTAGGAGGACTCTGGGTTTGGAAGTTTGTCTGTTTTGTTTGTTGATGGTGTCACCTGTGGTTGAGGCACTGCATCCGCAGCGTTACCTTGGAGTAACTGCTCCGAGGAGACACAAATGGGCTTTCCTTTCTGAAGACCAGGTAGTTAAACGGTGCTGGCAAAGCAGCAGAACATTAAAACTGCCATCATTATGCTCCTGATTTTCAGGGCCAGCCAATTTTCTTTCTCTTGAGCTCTCTTTAAAGAAAAATGTGTGCAGGGCGGTATAAATGATGACTCTATCTTAAATGGATACATGGAAGATGATGGGAAGTCTAATGAGAAGGTTGAAACAAGAACAAAAGGTCAGAGGAAGGGGTTAGGCACTTGTATCGCGGAAGAAGCTGGGAGAGGCTACTAGAAGAATAGGCCTTATATCATGTCATATAGATAAATCTTATCCCAACTTGTAAAGCTGGAAAAGGAGAATATTTGTTTCCTCAGAAATAGCCTTGTAGAGTGTTTTATGTAGATGTAGGTTCGAAGCTTCCTCTCTCAAAAAGGTGATGCCTTCAGTAAACATGTCAAAGAGTTTATGGTCTTGTCTGATGTTGCCTGTGGCGTTAAGCAGGCAGTTTGTAGAAAAAGACTCTATGTTTCTCATGCAATATCTAAAAACTTATTTTTGTGTCTTTTTTCTCACATTTGAAGAACAGCTGCAACCGCGTGGTGGTAGAAGTTTCTAGTCCAGTGATATCTCAAAATTTTAATGAAATTAGCTACATGTTCAGCAAAGTTGGGGAGAAAGTTATATTTTTATTTGTTAGTCCACAGCAGAGACCTGGATAAAGCTAGGCATATTGCAGATGCTCTAAGCTGAGGGATACCATCTTGAAAAGCCTCCTAACACCCGCTTTAATTGGATTCTCTAGCTTTGGCAGTGCAATTGGAGGTGTAATTTTCACCAGCACACCAAAGTCTGTGTGCCTGTTTAGTTTTATTTAAACCAGTCCCTGTTTCTGTTTATGCTAATAATTTTACTTGTATTAATTGCATGTATAGTAATTTTTGATGGTAAGTAAAACTAGCCTGTCTAAACTGGTGCCAGTTTGTAGCTATGAGCCCCGAGCAATCCAGTAGAAAAGTTGTGGAAAGTTCTGCAGGATCCCACACGTTCTGCAATCCTGCTAAGAATTTAAAGCTTTTTGATCTTATACCGCTATAAGGAAACCCCAAATTAGTCATTTAGGTGATAGCATTTCTGAAAATTTGCTACAGGCATGAGCTCTATCACTTTGAAATCTGTGAGAAGGACGTTCTGTTCCTCTGGCAGCAAATACGGAATGATCTCTTAAAACTGCCGAATCCAGTCCTGGCACACGCTGCAAGATCTCACATATTGTTACCAAGATAAATTACTCTGTGCTTACACTTTGTTATAACATGCAAACAGAACTGAGTCATTCGGAAAAAGACCTCTGCCGCGGCCAGGTTTTTCCACATCCTTGCGCGAGGCCCCGGGGCGCGGGGGGCGGCTGCCGGGCAGCTCGCGGCCCCGCTCTCCAGCCGGCCGCGTGCCCAGGATTCCTGCGCTCCCGTGCAGCAGCAGCCGTCCGGCGCGTTCCCCGGCCCTCCGTGCGCTCCCCTTGGGGAGCTCGGGGACGTGCTAGCGCTTTGCAGTGCTGCTCACGAGGTGCTCGGGAAGCGTCGGTGCAACTGCTAACAGGTTGTGCAAATTATGTCAGTGTTTCGCTGCAATGTGACTCTTAGGCCTTCTTTTACCCCTTATCCTCAGTGAAATGTAGTATGTTTCTTAATGTAGTATTTTGATTGCAACAGGTTCTTGCTTTGGGGTGTCTAAACATAGGTTAAAATGTTTGAAAAGCTCATGGAACACATGTATTAATTAAAGCTTTTCTCTTTACAGATTTTGCTGAGGTATATTTTGTCATTATGAGATGTCGTCTACCAGTGCTTCATTTGTGCAAATTAGATTTGATGACTTGCAGTTTTTTGAAAACTGCGGCGGAGGGAGTTTTGGCAGTGTCTATCGAGCCCGATGGATTTCTCAGGACAAGGAGGTGGCGGTAAAAAAGCTGCTCAAAATAGAAAAAGAGGTAAGAGCTTAATAATAATTTGTGTGCTGTAAAAGGAAGGACATAAATAATTTTCTAATGTTTTCCATTCTCTAGTTAATTGATTCAGCCTACCGTGTTTTTTTGTTTAATTACAAAAATCTGTAACCAAATGTTATTACAGTAAAGACGTGCTGAGTGGCTCTCTTTTGTGTTTCTCCGTTTTAAAAGGTTGCTGCTTTGCTGTTTCTTTACCATCCTCTTCCTCCTCCTTTTTTGTGTAGCAGCTCCTCTCTGTAATGAATCCCGAGGAGGAGCCATGGAGCTAGGAGTTTCCCTTTGAAAACATTGGGCATATTGCTAAATAGGAGCATGAAGTGTTCATTCTCTGGCCACTTCCAGTTTACGTTTACATCTAGTCTATCGAGTCCTGTGGTTCGCGTTCCTGTGTTCATTATAGGCTCGGCATGTTTTGGTAGGTTGGGTTTCATCCTCGTCCACTGCAGGAGTTTTTGATCTGGGGTTCCAGCAGCTCTGAGTGAGTCACAGTTCCACTTTCGCTCAGTGTCATCTTGCAGTGCGGTTTCAGACCAACCATTCAACCAGTCATCTTTTCTAGTGGCTTCCTATATGCCTAGGAAGATAGATGGGTCCTTCAGGAATGCTGTGGGAACAGGCAGAATGAGTATTTACTCAAACAGCCATAAGACGTTTATCTAGAAAAGCTCTTGACCCCCCAGCTTTGCGGAGTCACAGCAGAGATGCAGCGTCCTCACAGACTAATCTGTGTGCTGATCACCACAGCAACTCAGCAGCAAGGATGCACTTGTGTAGCAATGGACTCTGCAGTTTCTGGACCGCTGCATGTTTTTGAAAGACTGTTGACAAACTGGAAGGACAACAGAAGTACATGTTCCCTTTTGTACCATATCCTAAAAAAATCCTAGGAATATAGTTACAAGCTGAAAGGCAGCAAAAAAATATCTAAGGATAATATGCTTAAAAAGTATTTGGACACCAAGATATTTTTGCTGTTGCAGCATCTGAAGGAGTACGATTGAGTGCATCATGATTAGTGATGCAAGTATGTTTAGACAGCAACTTGCTTAATTGTAATTAAAAACACGTGGAAAGTTCTTGTGTTGCCTATTGAGGGTGATGGAAGATGTGCACTCTGGGCCAGGGTCAGTTTGAGCGCTGGGGAAATTGATGTTGGGCTGTTGGTGAAGAGCTGGCTGGGTTGTTTTTGAAAGAATGTGGACAAACTGGAGGGGCGGCGCTGCTGGGATTTGCAGAGCATGCTCCAGGAGGAGAAAATATGATGTGCAAGGGAGTCGATAGGAGAGAGCATGTTTCTTCCTGTACAGAATTGCTCATTTTCAACCAAACTGATCTTCATTTGCATATTAAATTTAAGAAGGTGGGTTGTAGCAGGGAACCGCTTTGTATGGGCACCATGTCCTCAAAATTTTCTGGGAAGGCAGCGTAGAGGCACATGGTAATGTCTTCAGCAAGACTAGCAAGCTTTGCCAGAACTTGTCTATCGGATGAGACAAGTATGAATCAAAATGTAACAAATAAAAATTAATATAAGTTTGTTTACAAACATTGCATTTTCATATGGGAAAATACTGGCCTTGTTTGATCTAATATTAGAAAATTATTACAGAAATAATGTTTGGGATCTGAAGCCAGACAAATTAGAATGGGAAATAAAACACAAATTATAAGGAGTGAGAATGAGTAATGCTTGGAACAGACTACAGAGGGAAGGACTGAAGATGGAGAATCTGTTCCATCTCTTCCTATCTTCACCCCGAGATGAGATGTCTTCTTGGACCATTGAGTTGTTGAGCTCGACAGAGCAGCTTGCTGAAATATAATGGCTTGTGATTTATTGGAGGTCGGCCCAAATGGCCCAAAGGTCTTTTCTGACCTTAATGGCTGTAAGTCTGTTTACATATGCAGTATGCAGCATGTTTGTGGTTTATCTATAATGATGACAGTAACAAATGTTTGTGACTTAACTGTCCATACAGTCGTGGTGAGTCAATGACTTTTCTGATAGCAATAGAAAAATAACTTGCTGTAACTATATATGCCTATGTTTAGTAGATATTTGGACAGTTTGCATTTAGTCCAGAAAACTGATTATTACCCCTTCAGATCCCTTTAAAAGGAACTGTCCCTTTTAACTCTGTGACTGATAATCTTTTTTTTTTTTCTGTTGACTGCTGCCAGTAACCCAAAACATTGATTAAAGTGAAAACAAGAGAGCTGGGAGAAGCTCCCTCATAGGAATTTCATGCTAGCCGATTCCAAAAGGCACAAGCCAAGTCAATGAGCTGCAGCATCATTCTGCAAATACATTTTTTCTGAAATTCATTTTATTAAGCAAACAAAAATATCTCGATGGTTTGTTCTGACATATAAAATGGAACAATCCTTGTTCTGACAAAAAGCAGCATATCATACTGAAAGATATACTCAAAATTTTTTTGAAACGGTAGATCCCAGCCAGCTTTCTTAAAGAAGTCTTCAAAGTGTGATGGATAGGAAGACCTCTGCAAGGCATTAACTTTTATTGAGGGGTAGTAAAATGTGACTGTGCAGGAGGAGGTATGTGCTTGTTTGAATGAGAACAACTATTGAGAACAACTATTCTGCAAGGCCTTAATTAGAAGATCAGATGTGGAACTCTGGACAAGATTTTTACTAAATAAGCAAGTCATATGAGTGTGTCGAGTGATTAAGGAAAAGCAGAAGCAAAATTAAAGGCAGCTTTGTCATCTAGTCTAAGCATGTTGGTAATTTTTGGTTTTAAGTAAGGAACAAGGGAAGTTGTCTGATGTTTTTGTTCGTGATTTGTATGAATGATTGGATAGGCCCATAGTTTGTCTGCCACTGAAATAGATGGGAGAGATTGTGCCCAAAGGCCCTACCTGGGAGCTGCTGGCAGTTCTGCTGGCCCCGCTCACTCGAGCAGGCAGCCCCCGGAATGTGGTGGCAGCACCTGCTGTTCTAGGGCTTGTCCCGTTCTGCTGTTCTAGGCCTTGTCCCGTTGCCTTTCGCGCGGAGTAGCGTCTGTCCCCCTCGGTGGTTGGTACGAGTCTGAAGCCCGTGTTATTGTCATTGCTCTTGAGGGATGGGCTTTTTGATAGCTGTTTCTCAGCAGCTGGTGTCCGATCAAGAGTATGGTGGTTCTTGCAGTTAATTGATGGTAGTATTTTGCCTGAATTTTTAATTTCATTTTAATGTTAGTGCTCTTTAGTAGCAGTCCTGTGATACACAGACTGTTTTTTTGCTCTTGATGGACAGCAGCAATTGATCTAATTTGTTTACTTTAGCTCTTAAAACCACCATACCTTTGTACAGGGTCATTTAGTTTATGCATTGAAGCTGTTCTGTGATTCCTTTCAAGCACTGCTGGTGGTTTGTGCAAACTGCAACTCAGTAGTGGAAGGTGGTGGAGGAAAGCCAGTGAAATGTAAGCAGAATCTTACTGGAAAGTACTTCTGATAAACCAACAGCCACTTGTGAATAAAAATGTTGAATGCTATTAACTGCATGTGGTTTGTGCAGTCATGTCTGCAGAATGTGCCTGAGTTTTTATGAGACAGGAACAGAACATGTTTCTGCTGGTTTTGGTACTATAGTGGTGGAGGTCTGGCTGCCGTGAAAATTAAATTTGTACTGTCAGTTTTTCTGGCATGTGCTATACGTGCAGTAAGCTTTAGGGGGTTGTTAAACTGCTTTATAAAACTTTTCATATGGAAAATAGTACAGCTTGCCCTTGTTTTTCTTTTGTGATCTGCTTTGGGCAGGGAGTGCCAGAGCCAACGCGGGTAGTCGTGTCCGTAGCTTCCAAAGCGGTGGAGTTAATGCGGTCACATGCGTGTGCCTGGGCTTGCCTCACTCGTGCGTTAAACACGTGTGCGGGAATTTGGACGTGGGTCACAGGAGTAACGACTGGGAATGACTTTCAAGAGTAACGAGGGAAAAACAACACGGCAGAATAAAGCACAGCGAACCAAACCGAAATTGATACTTAACCTAGACAGGGCTAAAAATAGGTGATGTTCTCTTTGCTTGCAGTTTATAGCTATTAAGGGTGCTTAGGTGCCAGCCTTGAATGACTCTTCTGTTCTGGGAACCGGCCATAATGAAGGGGAATTTTGTTGCTGTTTTATTAGGTCTTTCTAGGAGCTTCTACTCTCTTCCCCCTTTCATTTCTGAATCAGCAAGTATTTAAAGTGGTGCAAGATAATCTCTATCAGGAACTGTCTACGTGTGCTTGATTCTGACTTGGAGCAGAGGGAAGGACAAGCCCAGTGTTTCTCAGCTTGTCATCCTTTGGTACATGTAGTTTGCTAGTGGATTGTGAAAGATGGTTGTGAGCATGTGCTGTCTAATGATATATAATGTGTGCAGATCTGAATATATGAACTTTGCAAAGGGAGCTGCACATGTATTGAAAATTATAAAGGGATCTTTTTATAATCAATATCTGTAGACTTCATGATCTCATGAGAACCCTTCCAGAGCCATGTTTATTGTAAGAAATATTGCTGAATCTGGTTAATAACTGTAAAGGGAAAAAAAAATACTATATTATGCCAAAGATGTGTCTTAAAATGTCTTTGGTTTAGTTTTTCAGTGAGGATATTTCAAGTTTTTAGTTTGTTTGCTTTTCATATTTTGATTTAAAAAAAGGAGGGGAGGGCACTTAGAGTGCTTCTTCAGGTGCTCACTGGAGGGAACTTGATACTCTTGCCAGTCTTTGGCAGTTGTAAAAATGGGGCTGAATACTCAGAGTGCTCAGCCTCAGAATGGGGCTGAATGCATGCTGTATCTCACAAAGTAAGTTGTTGTGGTAGGACAGAGATTTCTACAACAAATCTGTGACTGGCCCTGCTTCTGAGGTTACCCTTCTCTTGGGTAATCTCCCTTTCTTCAGGGTTTCTGTTTGTGGACTTTGTTTTGAAAATTGCTGTTATGTTTTTGGATGATTTGAAAATCTCTGCATTAGGAGATTTCCTTAGTGGATGTATGGGGTATGACTGTTCTGAGTCTCAAGTGGAATTTGTGTTGCAACCAAAATGATATCAAAACTGCACTGGTATTTGGGAGATACCAGTCTAACGAAAGATGCTATAACACTGCCAGAGTAAATTCATTCTTGAGAAACACACGCTTTGTTTTCATTTTATCTGCCTTAAAGAGACTTAGACTTTGTTCCTCTGTGCCTCAGTACTCCCCAAGACTGTCTCAAAAACATAATCACCCAGGCACAGAAACACATCTGTCTGTATTTTGCTATAGTGGATACTTGTGTACTCAATGTATTTATACCAAGTCTTTCATTAGATGAGTAATGTCTTTGAAAGTTGCTTCATGTAAATAATGAGCATTTGTAGTGCAAGTTGTGTAGTTTACAGAGATGTTTTAGATCGGCTTGGTTTGAGGTCCTCACTGGTTTGTATATACACTCCTAATTCTTTCAAATCAAGCTGATTTGGGCTTAATTTGATCGAGGAGCCAACTTCAATGAAGCTGGCATGTCGGGGCTCAGCCTGGCAGTCTGCGGCTTCAGAAGTTATTTTGGGTCAGTTGGGACATAGTTACTGTCAGTGTTGTCATCTTAGCTTGTAATAAATGCAGAGCAGTTTCACAAGTGCTAGTGAATATTGCTGTAGTCATCTTCAAGAAGTTATCCTACCCCTTTTTTATGAACTAAGACACCAGATTTTGTGCTGAAGTCGTAAAGGTTAAGAGCACATTTCCTTCTCTGACTGGGGAACAGCTGTGAGCAGTAAATTCATAAACAAACTTAATAAACAAGTAAATTACTAAAGTGCCATGCACCAGATTTTGTCTGTTGCATCTCTTCTCTGTAATCTTTTAGTTGTGTGTGATTCCTGGTAACAGAGGGTACAAACACAGTGCTTTCTGGATTTGTTTTTTCCTTCTCAAGTACGAATTGCCCTGACTGTGCCAGAGTGAAGCAAGGTGCCCCAGGCGTGCTGCCAGGCACTACTGTAACTTGGTTGATGCAGGAGCACTTTACTGTGTGTTTGATCCCTCATTTAGGAATATCTCTGCAATGCGTGGGACCGCTTAAACTCCTTTATATTTGCTTTTTCAGAATGTGCAACATCTGTAGGTGAACAAGCCTTAACACTGTCTTTCTACAAGTTAGGCGGACATGTGCTTTAAAAGATGGAGAAAATCCATCCAAAATTATTTGAAAAATATTTATTCCACTATCCACAAAATTCAGCCCAGTTTTTATGATATTTTATATATTCTTCTGTTTCATAATTAATTTGTGTTATATATCATCTTAAATTTATCCTGTCATTCTGCTACAAGCTTTTGATTGACAGTGCATTGCTGGAATCGCTGTTGATGCTCAGCCACAGTTTTGTTTTTCTTTACTTTATATATACATCTATACACACACACACACACACACACACACACACACACACATATATATGAATATAAAAGATTTATCTCTTCTCTTCTCTTCTTTTTGCATGGGCTCAGATGCCAGATACTATTTGTGGTTTGGAGGCAAGGCTGCAATGCTCGTTTGTCCATGCCAAAACCCTTGACATCAACTTGCAGCTCTTTTATTTCCCCTCCCACGACATTCAGTGACCCTGAGCTTCTGTAGAAGTGATCAGCAGGAAATTGTATTTTTGGATGTTTAAGCTGTCCTAAAGCTTCACTGGAGAAGTCTCATAGATATAAATGAGCTCCCTTTCTCAAAGCATTATTTTGGGCTCTTTGCAGACTCCTGCAGTTGGGAGTCAGTTGAAGTTAGCTTCATCTCTACAATTATATAACTCTCTCTAGTTTTTAAAGAAAAGTTAAATTAACAAAATGCTACTATGGTTCTAATAGTTTGTAATATAGCCATAAGATTTGGATATATAGCTACTTGTTTGAGAAGACTCTGTTATTGAAAGACGTCTGGAAAGAAAGCTAGAGAACAATGCATTGTATATAAGCTTGCTTCTTATTTTTCTATATTGCACTAGCCAGTAGAATTTAGACTAGAAATCAGTTTAGCAGCTGGAGAAAAAACTGGGAGCTCAGACATATAGCAGGGCCCATGACCTAACAAGGTACCAAACATCATGTACTAAATTTCTGTTGACAAGTTTTTAGCTTGTAGCCAGCATGAGTTAGCACCTGCGAGATTAAAATTTCCTTCACTGCAATATAAATGAATCGTATTTTACCTCTACTAAGAGCTGAGAGCACCTCGGCACAGGAGGGTACCGGGTTGGGTGCCGCATGGCAGGTGGGATGCAGTGGAGGGTGCAGAGCACACAGCAAGCGGTGGCAGCTGCCTCGTGTCCCTGCGCCTGCAGGGACAGAGGTGCTGGTCTAAGTGTGCATGAGCACGGAAGCTCCTTCCCATTAAGGTCTGAGGGAGTTTTAGAATAACTTGCACACAGTATTGTATGTGCAATGTCAGATTGTTGTTTTTGATAGTCACACAGTTCTTATTCAGCCATGTAGATATGTTGTTTGAATCCAATAGCAGGTGTGGCTTGTTATAGCTTGAATGCTCTAGCAAATTTAAGGGCATGTGATGCTGTTTGCATGATCTGAGTCTTGGGCCATGCGTCCCTTGGGAGCAGAGGCTCTTTTCTGTTCTGTGTATTTAGGCTGGGCACAGTCTTTGGTACCTGCCATGTACATCGCAGCTACGGGATTTTGAATCTTAATAGAGCAGTTAAAACTGCCCTCCTTTTCCTGCTTTTCTCTTTATATTTTTGGCCATCTGCATGTGAGCTGTATGAGGATCTGGGTCACAAGACTTTACTGAAAACAAAAATGAAAAGAGAGGATCTGTTCCAAAGCCGAGGGATTCACCAAAATCAATTTGTTTTTGATCATCAGTTATGCAATTGAGACTGTGGAGGTTATTTCACACTTACCTATTGCCACTAACTAAGGTGTTGATAGCGAAAGTTTCTTTTTTAAGAGGGCTATGTAAACAGTTATAAAGAAATATTCAGAGCTGTTTATGTTAGCTGGAGGCAGCAGAACAGCCCGGAGAGCAGTCTCTCGGTTAACTCTTGTTAATGCCCTGCGATGGTTCGGCCAGTGAAGGCAAATGAGGAGCTGCTCCTGGGATCCAACTGCCTGCGGGCTGCCGTGGTTGTCTTTTTAACATCTTTAACAGTTGAAGAATTGAGGAATCTTATTTGTGAACACATTTATTTACTAGGCTGAGATTCAGTAAATCGTGCTGTATAATTTGGTCTTTAAAGGAGCAGTAGCCACTGGGGAGCTGCGTAATGAAGCGTGCAGGCTGGGCACGTATCTGCTTTTAATAAAAAATAATTAAAATGGTTTTGCACAAATCATTAGCTGTCAGAAACAGAGTATGAGTGGTTGTTGATCTGCAAACTTATTAGAAGTATTTAGCTGCTACACCCTTTAGTAAGTATTTGTCATTTTTCCAATAGAATAGATTTTTCTGTTCTTAGAGAGAAGCACAGAAGCAAATGAAATGGAATGCTGGTTGTATGCAGTGAGAGGGAAATAAAGCACATTATATGATTGATCTCTAATCATATAATGCCCTTCATTTTAGTAATGCTACTTCATTTTAGTAATGCTAGATATGTTTGAGGCAGTCCTAGAAAAGAAAGATACTTGGGGCTTATAAATTCCAATTCGTGTTTTTGCTAAACCAAGGGAGGAACTCCCCTGTGATGTGTCTTCGTTTGCTGAGATGTGTCTGTGTATGCCGAGATGCTGAGTGCCATATGAATGCTTAGCAGAAGTCAGATAAAATCCGGAGCTGTTGAATTGCTCTTCCTTTTGGATGCTTTCTTGCAAAGACCCTGTTCAAGAGTTTGAGAGGGCACAAAAGAGAAGTACTAGGTCCAGAACTCCACTTACTGTATCTGCAGACTTTGGACTTCAGCCTTTAGCTTTTGGTTTCTCACTTGTTCACTTATTTGTGCCAAAGTCTTTATTGTAAGTTTTCTCTCCAAGCCATTCTACTCTCCATCTTGTGAAGATGTTGGCTATAAATTGGGTACTAGCACTGTATCCCAAGATTACTCTGTTTCCACTGCGAGCCGCTTCCCTGTTAGGGCTGTAATTCTAGATGGAGTACTGTGATTTTTCACTAACTGGGAAGCAGGCTCAGTCCTGCCGGGGCACACAAGCATGCTGTTGTTACTCAATAAATTTGAAATTTGCAGTATGAAACCTCCTGCCTTTTTATTATTGTGTTCTGCAGTATCCCGTGGAAAGGGAGAGATTCCTTGTTCTTTCCAGGCTGTTACTGAGATGAACATTCAGTAATAGCACTCACAGCGTGCTTGGCTCAAGAAATTCTTTCGGAGTAAGTGACACTTGATTCTCTAACAACATTGGCATCGTCTTTTAGCAATAGTGACATGTTCTTTGCCTTGAAGTTGTGACCCAAGTTCCCTTTTTGGTAAAGAAAAAGCCTGCAGACCCTTTCAAAGATGAGGACAGTTGCTTTGTTTGTCTTTTATAAAATCTGTGTTTCTGTCTTCTTTCTTGGTCAGTGTTTAGAACCATTGAAAAAAAAAAAAAAAAGGTAAACATTATAGGGGGGCCAAGATCCTGCAGATAGAGCTGCTTTATAATTATATATTTGACCACAACAGTAGAAAGATGAGAGTCCTTTTTCTTTATGTACCATATTTCAGTTTTCTGTTAGGTTTAAATTGGCATTTTGGACTATGTTCACTGGAGCCACTGAAGAGCTTATCAGAAAAGGAAGGAAACAGAGGGAGGGATAGAAAGATAGATTTCCAAATGACAACCTTTTGAATAGTCCAAGTTCAATCCCTAAAACAAAAAGTGGAATCTTTTTTTTTTCTAAATAATGTGCTCTACAGTCTCACCTCTCATCTTGAGAAACATGAAAGAGCAAGTAAAAGAGATGACCCAAATCACAGAGTTCCTTTGAAAGAAGAAATTCAGCTGTTTTGAACACTTACAATCAAAGGAAGTGGTTTCCCTAATTACATGAACTATGTGAAGGCTCTCAGAATAGCTCTTCCACCCCAGGATTCCTTGCACTTTAGAAGTTTGCATAAAAGCTCACATGGAGAATCAGATGCAAAGTGTTTGATTCAAATTTTATTAGGCAGAAGTGAGCACACATTCATAGCTCTAGGTTTGACAGCTGCTTGGGTTTGGACCGCAGTCCTGATTTTGATGGATTTCAGTCCTGTAGTTTAAAATCTTTTACTATTCAGTTTCTCTGGGGAGACTCCCCTTTCAGGAGAAGAGTAGGAATGGAAAAAATGGAGAGAGGAGAAAGGGATCCCTTTGTAAGCTTTCAGCTGAGGATTCTTACCTTAATTAGAGTATTCATCGTTGTGAAAATCCATCTCCCTGCACAGTTCTCAAAAGCATGAGGAATAATAGTTCCTCTCATTTTAGAGAAACTATTTATCTTAAAATATTTATTTTGAAGAATTAAGATCTGAACTGTACAATATCATTATAATTCTAGCATCACTGTTTAATTCAACACATAAAAATATGAGTTCAATAGTGTGTTTGAACAGATAGGCTGTTCAGAAGACTGTATCTGAGCTTACACTTTGTTTATATATACACAGTAATAAAGGTACATTAGTAAATGAAGCAATGAGTACATACGCAGGAGGTTTCTAAAGGCTTAAAATCTCTCCTTCTCAAAATTTCATATACAAAAAAGAAGTTTTTTTTTTTTTTTTTTTTTTTTTTTTTTTTTAATGTGGCTTGAGAATAGCAGGTGAGAATTTGACAAATGTAGGTACCTGCAGTTAGGTGCATAGCTGATCCAAATAGAAAATTTACTTTTAATAAAATTTGAAACTTTAGCAAAGTAGAATATAATTTCTTCCCCCCTCCCCTTCCCTCCCTTCCTCTCTCTCTCAAATCTATTTCTCAGATGGTTTTATTACTTAAAGAAGTTAGATATCAGTGAGGCTTATATGTATCCATCACTAAATTGTCTGTTCTTTGTTTGGAAAGAAAATAACATTTTTAGGTATTTAATCTTTACCTAGCTAAGTCTATCTTTAACATTTAAAGAACAGACAATTTGGTGATGGATCTCTGAAACTTGCATCAAAATACTGACTCTGAACACAGTGCGAACTATTCCTTAAGAAATTAACAGGTCAGTGAAATGAGTGAATTATTAATGAATAATGCTTGCAAGGTTTGAAATAATGTGAGAGACCTTACAGCTATAATTTCCAAAAGATGTTATGTTCTTCACAACCACAGTAATTTTATCCACATTTGATAAAGATGCAGATAGCTGATAAAATTGGCATTGAAAAGAAATCTCACAGCCTTTTAAACTGCAACAATTCAGAGAAGGAAAAAAGGCAGAGCTTTTATAACTGTCTCCTAGATATATAGGACCTGCCAAAACCCACTTTATAGTAACATCATGTCCTAATAACCAGATATCATCAGCTTGCTATTTGAAGAGAGAAGTAAATGTTTCTTTGGGTGCCTGTTTTGCTCTTACTCTAGCAATACTACATCTTGTAAGAATTAAACTTTCTAAGCTTCATTTTTTTTTCCAGGAAGTTTTTCCCTGGATTCAAGGAATTGTGTCCTAGAAGTGACCACCATCAGTGACTGATGGTGTTTTAAGTAAAGTGCACTGCACAATAAGCACATGCATCAAAGGATGATAAATGTCACGTAGCCACACATTTCTGGCAGGGAAACTGTGATCAGCTCTGCTGGGGCATGATTTTGCTTGGATGAAGGAGAACCTTATAGATTGGGCAGACCATGCTTGACTTGAAGGTGGCGTGGAAAATTTGGTTTGCTCGCATCTGACCCCTGATAGGAGTTGGTTTCTCTCCGTATGTAAGTTAGAACAGTTCTCAGAAGCATTTTTGCAGAGCTGGAGCTCTGCTTTGTGCTGGGGAATGGGAAACTGTCATGTATGTTATTACGCTGCTGTTGCTCTACACCAAAGGTGATGGTCAGGGTTTGCATGTACTTTGTGCCACTGAAATAACACAGAAATCCTGGACTGACTGTCAGATCAGATGTCCTTCCCCAATGTAATGAATGTTGCATCCTTGTGTACTTGGTGCTATATCCCAGGACAGAAATCAAATGGTAGATAGTTGTGCTAGGATTGCATACCTTGTTAGAGCTGTTCTGTTACAGCTTTTCACTTGAGAGATTGGTACATGATATTACTGAAGAAGGCGACAGGAAGGTGACTAGATATTGGTTCAAACCACAAATGGCTAACAAGCATGAGTACCAAGCCGTGCCTCTTCCCAAACATCTCTTGTCTCTAGAGATGTAATCCCAGATTGGAGCTCTAGAGAACTCTGTCAAGACACTGGATGAGTTGCTCACCAAGCAAAAGAAGGTAAAGTAGTGAGATGGCAGTTAGCCTTCTCCTTAGTATATCCTCCTTTTGTTACTTTCTGATGGAAATTCTTTACTTTGTGACCACTGGAGGAAATGCCTCACAGTGTGAACCAGCTGGTTGTGTCACAGGAGAGACAACCAACAAACTAGATGGAGTTGCAAATGCTTTTTGGTCTGCTTAGGCTGGAATTTTCCTTAGCTGCAGCATCTTGCATTCTCTTTGGGTTTACAGTTAGAGTCTGAGCGAGAGAGATTCCGTGGATATACTTCACAGTGGGACTTGGGTCCTGGAGCTGCTTTGGACTTGTGTAGTAATACAGTGTTCCAGCTTCCTCCTTTGGCGTTTCATTTATTACCGCTCCTCTGAAAGCACAGGGCAAAGGATGGAGGAAGTAGTGCAAGTGAATCATTTTGTAATCACATAACGGATAATCTCAGTCTTGTAACAGGCCTTTTAAACACTCTTAATTTCTCCTAAGATATGTTGGTGAATATGAGTTAGAGCAGTTCTAGAAGTGCTTTTATTGGACAGTGGGAATTAATAACATAAAAGATGTGATGAGGCTTTCACGTGGCTGTCTTTAGAGAAGTGCTCCAGGTTTGTGCTTGGTTCCACCAAAACATCGCAAGCAAACTGGAACAGGTCTCGGGCTTCACATTCAGAGTTTGGTGTGTGCATCAGTTTTTATTGTCTTTTTGGTGGGTTCTAGCCTCAGAGATCATCATTGCAGCACAGACATGGGTAGAAATTGTGGTAAAGCTGGTCGTTCTGTCGTAACCCGGGGAAGGGAACTGCTTGGGGCATTAGCGTGCGATTGCAGAAGGGCACAGAGGAAGACAGGCTTTTGGCTGGGCTTGGGACCCTGTGGTGGGTGGTACAGAAGTTGCACAGGTCTGCTCCTTGCAGGTCTGCTGCTCACAGAGATCAAAGTCCTTGCCCTCACAGGGTGCAGGATCACTCTGTAATACTAATACCACTCTTCAGAGAGGTGCTGTAAGATTTACAGTTTCTAGAGAGTTGGGAGATATCAGTAGTCAGGTTGCCACCTCTTTTAACAATTTATTTTGAGGCAGCTGATTAAGGTTTTTATAAAATAAACAAAATCATTTTTAAAAACAGATTTTGTATAACAATGATTAGAAACAAAGGAATTCCTACTGATATGTCTGTGAAGGCAGATGACTAGAAAGCAGTCTAGATAAGCTGAGAGGTTCTATATAGTGAATTTGTCAAAAAGAATTAAGAGGAATGCTGAACCTATATAGCACAATGTAGACTCTATCTAGAACAATAGTAGTAATAGTAAATGTGGTTTTGTCACATTAAAAACAGTATTTTTTTTTCTAGTTTTCCATTTTTTATTTTAGGAATTTGTAAGATTTTATGATTGTTTTATTTTTTTTTTTATTTTTATTTTTATTTTTGTCTTGGTAGAAAAAATGATTTCCCTTGAAGACAGCCTGAAAAATCTCAAGAAAAATAAAGAAACAATTGATCTATGTAAAAGTTGAAATTTCTGGAGTGTGGTCTAGTGTCATTTTTGACCAACTCTACCCAGTAGGGGTAGCATTTGAGCCAAGTTTTTAGTTAAAATACCATTTACATTGTTAGACAAAGAACAGTAACTCTAGCAAAAACATAAGCTTACCTGCTTTTCACAAGCCTAAGCTAAACTAAGTGAACAGATGTCTGTTTTTAAGCCAAGGAAGGATGCCTAATGCATAAGGCATGGCCAAGAGCAAGAAGATTTGGTAAGTCATGGAAGCAGCTCAAAACCAAAACTGGAAGGAAAGCAGTTGCTAATATTCAAAGAAAACTAATAATGCACAACAGTCATAGATTCCAATTATGATACTCCAGATTTTGTGAACTTGTGCTGTGACAGGAGCAAGTATGGGCTCGTCGATGGGGGAATCTCACACACTACCTGGGCTTAAGCAGAATGTTAGTAACTGTCGCCTGACTTCACTTTGGGAATAAAATATCCACATGTTTCTTCATGTTAAAATATTAAAATGTAACAGGGAGATAACAGTTAAAATATAACAGGGAGATAATGCGTCTTGTGCTGTGCTATTTTGGTGGCAGTGGACTCAGCCTACTCCGTTGAAGAAAATTTGCTGGAATTATAACAATCACTGGGATCCAAACAGTGCATTCAGCATCAAGTGCTGTCTGTATGATTAGCTGCAGCATGTTGGGTTTATAAAGCTTAAGGTGGGTTTAAAGTGAGAACTCGTCAAGAGTTTTTTTCCTTGGTCAAATGACCGTTTTCATGATCGAGTTTGAGGAAATAGAAAGATTTAGAGGAGTGTAGCATCCACGACTACAGCTGCAGCTCTCGCTGCTGGGAGTCTTGGTGCTAGTTGCTCAGGAGAAGGTACCGAATGGTGACTGTTTGTTCTAAGTTATCCAGATCACTTAGCATTGCACTAAAAATCCTTGCTCTACTTGTTTAAGTATGGACATGACCTTTCCAGAGAGACCACTCTGACAGTATTTTCTGTCACTTTTGAGCACTGGAAGTCTGAAGAGACCCATTAAGAGGGCATTGGGTTTGCCCACCACTGTCATACCAACGTATCTTTCCAACACCTTTTATGTGAGATTTATAGTGACTTTGATCTCAGAAATAATTTCCCCAGATATTTTTTCATTTATTGGGTATGGAAAAATTCAGTTGTTGAATATTAGTCATGACATCTGTGATAGTCATGACATCTGTGATTCTTCTTTTGAGGTTGTTTGCTTACTTGCTTGTTTGTTTTGGGTTGGGGAATGGGAATAAATAGAGTGAGCAGGGAGTCAAAAAGCTTAATGTTTCATCAGTCCCTTGTTCTTTAGAGATGACATGGGTTTTGTTGCTGTGTTCTATACTCGAGGCAGGTTTGTGTTCTGATTGCTTGTAAGTAAATCAGAAAATTTCCCTACATTGAGAAATGTAATGATGATTACTGAAAATAAACTGCTTTATGGAGGTATTTCAGACCTGATATTTAGTCCACTAATTTAGTGCACTGTTTCTACTTAATTGCTGGTATTGCTTTGCAGCTGGAGACAGCTTTTTACTGTAAATCTGCCCAAATGAAATATTTATAATTTCAGAGGACATGGTTCATTTCTAAACTCTTACACTTTTACAAATATTACAGTATATGTGAGTGTTGAAGGATTTTACAAACAGCAGATAATGCTGATAAAATCCAAATTACTGTCCTCACTCTTGGCAGGTCTTGCTTTGTCAGGTTCCATAATATGAAATGCTGATAGGACTTTAAGCTGTATGCTGCAAAATGCAGTGCTCCTGGGGGATTTGTTTGAACATCATAGATTTCTAGTTGAAATCTGTATGAAAATGAGTTACTCGTCTACCTTCTGTGTGTCCTGTTGTAGCAAATGGCAGTGCACGTGTAACTCAAAATTTTGTTTTCAAAGTTTTAAAACCTTTCTAATGCAAAAAGTGACCTTGCAAAGTTTTATCATAAATATGCAGCTTCTGTTAGCAGATTCACGCCTTAGGAAGTTTCTCACTCTGTTAAGAGGGGAGCAAGGCCCCCTCTTGATTTCCAAGCTGAGCAAACCTTTATGTCGCAGTATTTGGACAGAAGTGCTGAATTCTGAACGTCCCTAATTCAAAGTAGCCTTCAAATTATCCTTAAAACAGCCAAAGTTGTATGCAAAGGTCAGTATAAAAATAGTGCATTTATAGGAGCTTATAAAACTCATTTTTCTTTTCAAATGGTCAATATCCAATTTATTTTACTGCTAACTTGTCTTACTGTTTTCCTTGCCTCCAAAAATAATGTTCATGTACATTTGCTGCTGCATAGTACAGATGAAATATTTTAAAATAAGTTACATAAAATGGCATGAGCCTCTAACAGCATGTAATAAATCTATTTGTCCAACAGAATACACTGTACCACTTTAAGAGTATCCTGGTAATGTGCTTTTTTTTTTTTTAGATTGCGACTGAAAAAGGAGCAGAAGGTGTTTTAAATTAAGCATGTGTTTCTAGCACTGTATATCCAAAAATGAAAATAAAAATTGTGGTAATACAAAACTATGCATTTAAAATGACTGTAGGATGATTATACAGCAATGGGAATTTATTAGATTCCCTTTAAATTTCTATAACAGCATAGGACATCATTTTGGATGCAAATTTGATGCTTTGAAACACTTGCTCAATCAAAGTGCTTTTAAATATATGTTTTGTATGTCACTGTAGATGTACTTAGGAAAATTTAATTCCTTTTTTACAGAAGTGCTGGTGGTATCAATTGAGAATGTAATTTAACTCTCATTTTCTGCGTGGTTTATGAAACAGTATCCTTATAATATTGAATGTATGACTGTCTTCTAAGACATAACAAATGCTGCTGACATAATATTTACTTGTTAATGGGCTATAGAAAATAGCCCTTAATTGGGACAAGTGATGCTTTAAATGATTATTAAAGAGTTCTAAATTCAAAGAACTTTAAGTAATATGTAACCATGGTTTTAAGAAATAGGTTTGCCTTTTGAAATAGGTCGTAATACATTTGTGCTGAGAGAGTGCCCACAGCACTCATCAAAGCGCATGATAACTCTGCTTATTTGCAGTTAAAAGATCTCACAGAGGATTCTTTGAGCTGCAAAATCGTTTGACTTTGCCATGCTCATGGGGTTTTCCTCTAGCTTTGTTAATATCAAAGAAATTTAATAGGTTTAACAAATGTACCCTTATCTGGATAATCAGTGTATTTTGCTTATTAATAGCTTGCTTTCTGGGAGCCCTAAAGCAAAAAATACCTTGATTCTTTTTAATTTTTTTTTCTTACACAACTTTATATGAGAACAGGCAAAATTATAAGCAAGTTCTTAAATTTTTATTTTATATCATCTGCTTGATTTTTTTTAATGTTAAAACTGTAGTGATTGTATATCATTCCAACTGTGCAATTCTTGTTAGAAGTTTTATATTTTATTTTAAATTCTTTAAAAATCCCTCTATTTACAGAATATTGAGAGGAACATTTGTTACCAGTAATAAAATGTCTGTTGTCTAAGATTATGGCATGATGATAATTCAAAAAGAACTAAATTACATTTTAGGATAAACTGTTTTTATATTCTGCTCATTAAGAATTGTATTCAGTTTAGCTTTTGAAAGAACAGAAACAAGGTAGTAAAAATAATTATCTGCTGTGGTTAAATTCTGGCTTCTCTCAAAGCCTTAACATGATTTAAAAAGAGCCACTGTGCAATTGTGTAATATTTATGTTAAAGTATATAAAACATATGTAAATATTTTGTGGAAAAGTATGTTTTCTTCTCGGCTTAATGCTTTGTCAGAGTGTTACATTAAAAAAGAAACTATAACCCTGTAAGATGCATGTTTTTCCAGAATGTTATAGCTGTTCTGTAGCTTTAGACAGTGTTTGTCTCAAGATTATATGTGCATTAAGTACATTATAAGAATGTTTTGGGTTCATTTATCTGGAGGATGCCAGTCTGATATAGTCATTCAGGATCCTCTCCTCCCAGTAACTTCTGAACTAATTTAATCTATCAGCATTTGCTGTATTTGTCAAAGGACTTGAACAATACTAATTTCTCACCTTGTTCTTAAAATTAAGAGCTGCATTACAGGAGAGGGACCCCCACAAGAGACAAGCTGTATTAGGGGATCATCCCTTTCTAGACCTCAGTGAGTTCCTAGGAAAACATTACTGAGATAGGAAAAAAATACTGGGAAGATGTAATACTGATGAGCATGGAATGACTTGTGTTTTTGAGGAGCATTCTGCAAATGAAGATTTGGGATTAGGGTATGTTAGCATTCTATGTCTTTTTTTTTTATATATACATGGTTGGCAGTAGATATAGCAATTTTAATAATACATCAGCAGGCCTCTTCCAGCTGCCCTTTACAGACTACAAAACTCCATTGCTTAGCTAAATTGCAATTCTCCCAATGATCAAAACTTTAATGCTACAAGACTTAGGAAAAAATACCTTTTAAATGCAGCCTGAAGTGTATTAAAGTTATTTTGAAGATCTCCTTAATAAGCATGGCAAGCATCTCTTTGGAAAAGTAAATAACCAAACCTAATGCATAATGTTTAATAAATATTAGAGGACACTTAGGAATGTTCTATTAATTGGATTTCTTAAGTAGTTAAACATTTCTAACACTGTAATTTTGCAGAAAGCAAAGGTGCTTCTTGCTGTGCAATTAACTGATTTATTAACTGTGGAGTTGGTTAGCTGCGGGCTGACCTGATGTTCTCACAAGGGCTTGCACTTATTTCTCATAGTAATCTTCAGATTACAGGCTCAGACCAAGGTAAAAGGAAGGCAGCATTTTATGCCTTCTCCAGTGAGCCAGTACAAAGCTACCTGGAACAACTGGTTATTGTGGCTTTTTGTCCAAGCAAAAAAGCTTTTTGGAGACTGAGAAACTGCCGTGGACAAATGATCTTTTTCATATTCAGCTGTGCTGGTGAAATGGGTTGCAAGCCCAAACTCTTGATCACTTTTCATGATTAGAAGAGTGTAAGAACTTCATAAACTATTTTTGCTCAAAGAGAACCAGAGTAACTCAAATAGACTGAACAGTTTGGTCTTTGCTAACTTTATCTGAGTTGGAGCAGGGGACTCTGAGAAGAGCAGCTGCAGCGGGTACGAGGAGTTGGCTGGCACAACACAGCTGTGTGCAAAGTGCCTCTGCCCATGTCCTTACTGCATTTGTGGCTGCAATTAAGGATCTGACGATCAGGCCTTTCCTGCATTCCTGAGGAACGTCAAGTCAGCATCAGGTGGCCATTGCCTACGTCTGCAGGCTGCACCGACCTTGAAGATTTCCTCAGAGCTCTCCTCTTGCCATACCAGCCCTCACGTCAGCAGAGCAACCGTGTGAGGGTGCTGGGTGTATCTGTGGGCGTTTTGTATGTTGGCCTGTTGGCCTCTACCCCAGGGCAAGCTGCTTCCTATTAGCAGGGTCGTGTCTAGCAACAGTGCTCTGCTGGGAGCACCCTTCTGCATCTTGAGGCAATGTAGCCTAAGCCGTGGATCCTTGGTACAGACCATGCCTGAACAGAATAAAAGCAAACCTGGATTTGTGTCGCTTGAGAGGGGAGGTTTGCTCTACTTGCAACTATGACGCTGTCTGGAAGCGTCATATCTTGAAGATATGAGAATTAATGCTGCAAGAGTCAGTAATTAAGTTTTCCTTCCTTTGGAAAGACAGTCAATGCTTATTGGAGTTGTGTAATGTAGATAAACAGCTTTACCAGGGGAAGTGAATGTGTTACTCCTAAACCAGTGAGGTCTAGGTACTTTTATGGCCTATAGGCATGGCAGGATTTTCTTCCAAGTATTCAGGAATCTGGCGTTTAGGTACGAGTTTGTTGCTTACAGGTGATTTTAAATACTCTTTTAAGTGTGTAGGAGACCTTTGAAATAATGGTCCTTACCCATCACTCTAACTTGCTATCTGAAAGTTCCTATCTTTCATTGAAATAGGACACCTTGTCAAAATATACTGAAGATAGAAAGATGTAGATTAACTGGCATCTAGTTCTCTGAAAAGAATGAGTGTCTTTAAATTGCTTAATACAGTTAGCAGCTGATCTACAGCAACTGAAAAGTACAAACCATGAAAGACAGTCTAGAAGCACTGTGACTAAGAACAGTAGAGTGATTAAAACTGTTCAGAAAGGATTTCCTTTAGAAGGAATGGGCCTTACAGTTGGAGGTTTTCCCTCTGTTTTTTTAATTTGAGCAACTTGTAGATGCCTTTCCTATTTTTAGACGAAAGCGAGCTTATGCGTTTATTAGACATCAGGTTAGAATATGAAAATCAATATTTGGAAGGAAATATTAGCTGCAGCTGACATTTCTTCAGATTCCTGCAATGTGATCTTAGTGTGACATATACTGCAAGTAAGATAATATTAGAAAATAATTATTTTTGATGCTCTAAATAATAAAAGCGTGTATGGCAGAACGCCTGCTGCAGCAATGACTGGTTCTGTTGGCTTGGTGCTCTTGGTGCTCGCTGTCCGTTTGCTCGTGGTATCAGATGGACTGTCGGGCCCTGGTTTTGCAGCGGGCGTTGCTGCAGTGCAGCCACTGCTGTCACCTCCAGCCACTGCAGTGGGACTGTCCCTGGACCTGGTGGTCACCCTGTGTGCAGCTGGATGCTCGGGCTCCTGAGCGTCACCGCGGTGAAGCAGAGAGCTCTGCTATTTAGATGAGTTCATCACTTGATAGTTTTAGTCATTCTCTAAACGGATGTGTCAAACTCCTGACTTGGGTAGCCGGGAACTAAATAGATATTGCTGCGGGAAAATTAAATGTGAGACCTATCAGTTTAATGACCAGTTTAGGTAAATACATTGCAAATATCAGCAAGGGGAGTACACTGTGTTTTCAAGACGTGGATTTTTGCGTACTGTACAAGAAGATGGCTGGGTTATATATTCTCTACTGTTGACTGGGGTATATGCTCTTGACAGGGATAGGTGATTTGTCTGTTGATATTTGTGGCCCAGTATTCCCATTAGCTCTCCTGTATCTCCTGGTCTCCAGTAATGCTGGTGGGAATTAGAGGGTGTTTCCCTATTTAGTATTTCCTAAAGAGGATAAAAACCTGATACAGAAATTTTTGAACCATAGAGGTCTTGAGTTTTTTAGCTCATAGAGGTAACAATATGAATGAACAGCTGTCCTGCAGGCTACTGAAGGATACTTGAGAGGATAGTTCATAAAATAACTAGTCACCTTATGATGACAGTGTTTCACAGGCAGAGCAGGCTAAACAGCACAAAGAACTAGTGCCACCCCAGACCTTGGAGTTAGGTTCAAAACTATAATATGAATGTATACTTTATACCTTTATTTGTATAAACATGTTTCAGAAATCTGTTGATTATTTATCTTAATGTAATATAGAGGTGAAACTGTTGAGGGACCTCAAAAGAAGTATCTGTCCTATTTTTTTTTCTCCTCTCAGATAAAACAGAGTGTCTGTTTGTCTGAATTTCTGTGTTGACATTCTTTTTCTGTCTTAATTGCTTTCTCTCTCTCAAGGCTAGAACCACTGTCCAAGGGGAATCTGAAGGTTTTATATGTTTGTCCAGAGTTTCTGAACATCTGCAGCCTGCTCAGAGGAGCACTTAACAAATACACTGCTGGCTATGTGGCAATTTCAGGCACTCTTGCTGTTCATATTCAGTTAGACTCTATAGTGTGTGCCTAGAAAAATCCACATTTCCAATAAACAACAAATCCTCTGCATGTGTTCAGTGCAGTTGAGCTGTGTGTGCACAGTATGCTCTAGCAGCCTGAAGCCCTGGACTCCCTGAACCCATAATATTCTGTGCACGAACACATACACCTCTCTGGGAAATTCTGGAGAGAACTACAGCAACTCTGCCAAAAATCCCAGGACTTTTTTTGAACAAAATTTTCCAAGCCCTACAGTTTTGCAAAGATGTAAACTCCCACATCTGTGTCTTGGCAATGAAAGAATAGTTTGATTTCCCTCCTTTGCCCCCCACCCTCCTAACATGCTAAGTATTCTTCATGTGCAAAACTATTATGAGACTTCCAAATATCAAGCATTTGTGGACTGACTTTTCTAGATATACATATGTGTATATCTAGACACACATATGTGCCTTTGTCTAAAATACAGTGTTATAGTAAATGTTCCATTCTTGACTGTCTTACTTTGTTTAACATTCTTTTTTGTTGCTGTTGTTTCTGAACAGGCAGAAATACTCAGTGTGCTCAGTCACAAAAACATCATTCAGTTCTATGGAGCTGTCATTGAACCTCCAAATTATGGCATTGTTACAGGTAAGGATTCTTATTTGAGTTTTGCTTGATTCTGTAATAACTCTGTTTTTATAAGGTATTGGCTCTACTCAATTTCAGTAGTTTGCTAATTGCTGTGACCCTCTTGAATGTTAGTCCTCAGCCCCCCTGCATCAATGTGAATGGGAACACTGGAAATGGCAATCACGCTAGCAACAAAATTTGTATCTGCACAGAGACAACTGCAGGCATTCTTAAAGCACAAATTCAGCACTCTCCTAAATAGACTCTTTCACTGTATTCACCTATCATGATCTGTAAATTGTTTTTCCATTTTAATTGACATCTGATTGAGAAGTCAAGGCTTTCAGGATATGAAACTAAAAGGCTGAAGGTCTGCTCAAAGCAAAATTCTGCATGTCTGGGAATCTCAAGAATCTACCTTATGAACTTCCCAACTGCAGGCAAAGCATTACTGCACTGGCCAAGCTCATTCTTGGTACCATCCATATCAGCAGACGGTGTCTCCAGGAGTTTCTGCTGAAGGGGAACCATTCTGGATCATGGGCTGGAAAAGGTGCAGCTTCTGATCAGCTATGGAAATCCCTCAGATAGTGGACCAAACCTGCAAAAATTCAGTTATTTCTACCTGTCTTCTAGGGCTCAGATAATCAAAGTTGATGGCAGTGAATGGGAGAGGAGCACATCTGAGATACTGACCTGTTGAGAGCAGATGGAGTTTGATTTACAGAAATGAAAATACCAGCATAACAGTGGTCAGGGTGTTGAAGCCACTTCATAGATTCCAGAGGTGCATGAAGGATGACCTCCTTCTAAATGTTAGGAGGCTGCACTGGTGATAGCATGTCAAACAGGATTCTGAATATCTTCTTGGGGAAATGACGATTACAGAAAATTAATAAATCAAATAATATAATTATAATAAATTACAATATAAGAATAATTAGCGTAAAACAGAAACCAGACTAACAAATTAAATGTGTAATCAACAGCTGAGAATGATGCCTGTATCAGAAAGGCCTCAGTTTACAGAAGGTCAGTATTCAGAGATCATTTGACCAACTTGCCAGTCACAGGACAGAAAGCAGCTAAAGTAGTTCATTACGTCATTGGGAACAGGGACATCTTTAACCATCAGTGAGAACAGTCTCTTCTAAGCAGTTGATCCACTTTATTACTGAGGGAATTTTGTCCTAACTAAAGAAAAAAAAAATGCACTGGATTCTTCCTGCAATTTCCAAGGAGATTGAAGTCACTTTGGTTAGAATGGCACCAGGGTTGTATTTCCCCAGGCCATTTTCAAATGGAACAACAGCTACTGAGAAAAGTGTTAATTGTACTTGTACTGTTTTAGAAGGACTGTCATTCCATAATCACCGAGATAGTCTTTGATGCCACAAACTCACATTTCTTGTGAGGGAAAGGCCAAAACAAGAAGAAATTATGAGAACCTAATGATTTCTTCAGAATGGAGGGGTCGAGCATCGGGACATTAGAAGAGCTGCACCCGCAGGCAGGGCATGCATCTCTTACAGAGGTGTACGCTAGTGTAGAAATGCTCAGCCATCCCTTGGACTGCAAACGTGAATCACGTTATTATGCATGTCACTGACGGTCTCTGTAAACAGCAGTGTTCATGTCTAGCTTTCGACTCCGCTTGTTGATTACAACTGCCTCCCCCCGAAGAGCCTTGGAGCCTGTGTATCCCACTTGGCCAGAAGTGTGGGCTCTATTCCCTACTGATAGGCTGAGGCCAAGAGTCCACAACTTTTCTAGCGTGAATACCTCTTTCCGTTCGTGACAGACAATTACTACGCTATTATAATTTCCAAATCCATAACTTTGTAGTAAAAACCTGTGGCACAATAGATTTATAGGAAGTATACTAAAGGCTTGAATTTTGTTGATTGGGTTTCTTTGCCTCCATTCACCCAGAGAGGCAGAAGGTTTGGAGGCGTGAGTTATTACTGACCCTGATGGATCAAATTATGCATTATAGAGGCATGTGAGATGTGCAGCCAACCTATTCCTGAGGAATCCATTCTTAAAACATGGTGACATCATGTGTAAAAAAAGGCATATGTTTTATCTGAGGAAATGTGCAGGTCAGCAGCTCAGTGTTCTTTCTGTGACATCAGAAGCTGCACTTTGGTCTTCTGCAGAGGCGCCTTTCAATGGGAGGCTCACATCGTAATGATCCCAAACTAACTTGCTACTTAGGGATTTTCTCTCTTTCATTTCATTGAGCTTTAGAATCTTGTCAGATGGGCTATCCTAGTCCAGCGTGCAGAATCAGTCTTGCTCCAGAGTTTCCTTCCTGATGCAGTAATCTCTCCGTGGCTTGCACTTTGTTGACAAAAAGCGATGTTTACTTTTTATACATCTGTAGCTTATTGGCCACATGATAATACACTATGATGTATGATTATTATTAACAATAATACATATGGTTAACATTTTTTAAGGAATGTAATAAATAAATTTGGGAGATGGGGGATGAAAACCTTGAAGTTCCTGCTTGCATCTCCCTAGGCTTTGTGCTGCTTGGCCTAGTTCCCTGTGGCTGCTGCCTCCAAAGCCACAGTAAGGTCCCTCCTCTACTCTGGCAAAGAGCTAGAAGAAAATGTATCACTACCTGAACTGAAGAATGACTTTCTGTTGTATTTTTACTGAAACATTAATGAATAATAAATAAATATAACTTATTTACGGCAATAAATATAAAGAAAAGGAACTGCAGTCTTTAGGCTGTTGCAGTTGAACTTGACCAGAAGCACTTAGAAATATGTTTCACTTTACTTCAGTGTTAGCCCTGTAGTTTCTTCCTTTCATTTTTTTCATGAGCAAATAGTTTTGATCTGCTGCTCCGTTCTTTCTTGTTCCTTAGAAATAAAAGGGAGATATGAATGGAAAATTTTAATTATTCTTTCTACCTGCAAACTCTTTCTTCCTAACAAAAAGTTATATACTTAACATCTGATTTGTTTTTGAAGAAATAAAATCATTAGGCATTATGGGACATAGCCCATACGCAGTGCTGTTCATGAGTGCAAAATACTCCTTTTCTACAGAAGTGGTAATAAGGATCACATGCTACCAGATTAATTTCTTGCCTCTCCTGATCAGAACAGCAGTTAATTTCATTGTTTGAATATATAAGAATTCAAGGTTATATAAAATGGCACTGTGGAGCTTTTAGTTGTTAGCTCCATTTTCACAATTAAATATGAGTAGGAGTAACTAGCTTGATATTCCAGTTTTCAACTATGCAAGTGCAGAAGTTGGACTGGATTTTGTGTTGCACATACAAACACTAATGGGCCCCAAATCCCTTTGCTTGTATAATCCTGCTGTGGGTTTCTGTAGGTATAACTGAAAGGAGTTAAAAAACAAAAACAAAAGCTTCTGTTCGTGGTTAACAAGACATTGCTTTCTTGCTTTCTTAGCTGTGCTGACATATCCTCTCTGAGGATGAGAGGATATAAACAAGTTAATGTTTGTCACCATTTGGCTATAGCTGTAAAATCATAAATGTAAGAACTGTTTAATAACATATCTCCATTTTTAAATAGTTTTCTTTCTAAGCAGAACTCTCCTTCATAAAACTTAAAAACCAGTAATCGCCAGAAACTCTTCAAATTCTCAGGAATTTGAAGAGCCTTGCCTGATCTTACTTTTTCAGCCTTTTCTACTGCCTGTTAAATTTAAGTCTGTTGTTATATATGATTTTAATATTATTTTTTTCCTTAAGAGTAGATTATGTCCATATTGGGACAATGAGGGCAAAACTATGTATACTTCTAGCAGTATTAGTTGCTGAGTCTACACTTCCAGCATAAGGTAGACTTCTTTTGTGTGTGGAATTAGCAGATTTTTTTCATTAGATATTTCCATTTAAGTGCGGTGTTTTAAAATGACTTTTTTTTAAATAGAATATGCTTCTGCTGGCTCCCTGTTTGATTACATTAATAGTAACAAAAGTGAAGAAATGGATATGGATCATATCATGACCTGGGCAACAGACATAGCTAAAGGTAAGCAAGGAAAATGTTTCAGTACCACTTTACACGATGTGTGAAGTGTGCAGCTGGAGATGCTTTCTGTATGACATCAGGAAAACTTTCCTGTACCTCCCTATTCAGACTATCCAAAGAAAACATTTGTTGTGCTTTTAATATGTTCCTTGGTTACTGTCTTTCTGAATCTCTTTCCACAGTGAAAATAATTTGTGGAGTAAAAGTGGCTTCTATGAGCCAACTTCCAGTTTGCTCCTAAGTCCTAAGAGAATAATATTGTTGCTGTAGAATATATATTAAGTGCATAATATTTAAGACATTTAAAGAAACTTAAGAGATTGTTCTCAGTAGACATACCGACATTATTCATAATAATAATAGAACAAATTATGTTGTCCTTTGTGTTCTCTGTGATTACACAAGAATTACTATACACTACCAGTTGAACATCTCTGCTCCCTGAAGGAAAATACTTTAGAGAATATAACTAGTTACGACATTAAAAAGCATTAACTTTCCCATATAGAAGCTCTGAGAGATACAGGAGCTTTGCTCGGTCCTTTTTACTGAAAACAGATTAGGGGAGCTTTTTCCTTCTCCTGCAGCCTATTGATAGGACAGATACGCGTGCCAGCCTGTAATAAGGACAAGTAATGGGAGCTGGACATTATTGCTGATATGTGCTGGCCATGCTCAGCCTCCTAACTCGATGGTTCCCTTGTTTTGTTTAGGAATGCACTATTTACATATGGAAGCTCCAGTTAAAGTAATCCACAGAGACCTGAAGTCCAGGAATGGTAAAGTACCTGAACACTGCATTTGCTGTTATTTGCTAATGTAACACTTAAATCTGTACCTGAGCTTTGTGAACATGCAGAACTAACTCCTTGGCTATCATCAAGCTAGGCAAGGTGCTGCTGAGGCGCCAAAGAGGCTGTTCCCTCCTCTTTCTTCCTCCCAGGCCTGAGGCTGTCTAAGCTCACTTGTGGTACCTGGCATCGTGGAGGGCTCTTGGAAGTTGTGTCTTGCTGTCGTGATCGTATCGGTCTTATCATGTCAGAGATTGCCTGAACATTGCTCCTTTTTGGAAACGCTGACAGCCAAGAAAGACTAGCACAAACTAGACACAATAGACTGAACAAGGCCTGTTATTTCTTACCTGAAAGTGTTGTCATCATTGTGGCCTACTTTAAGGTTTGACAGATATTCATGCTTTTGAGTAATGCAAACTTAGTGTGGAGGTGCACTGGTTAGATTATACTTGGTAGCTGAAAAGCAGTTATGAAATTTGCTAAATATTGACTTTAACTGAAACATTAGCTATTTGTAGTGGGATAATAGGGACACACATGATGCTGCATGGGGAGATGATAGTAAAGAAAAGACTAATCTAGTTTCAGTCATAAGCTCTTTTTCTCTCCTTTTTTTTTTTTAACAAATCTCTTGAAGAATTTGATATTAGACCTAACTGCTACACTGGGGAAAATGGACTTAATCTACATTTTAGTCTACAAGTAATGGTTGTATTGCCACCTTTGAAATGGTAAAAAATGAGTAAGATATGAAAGGTTTTGAGTATGTGCAAAGACTTGTAAAGATACAGCAGTCCTTCAGAGCTTCTCAAATATCAGCATGGGGTCATATTTCTTGATATAGCACAAACTGTTTTGTCATGAAAATGTATTGTGTTTATTTTTATTAGAATTCTTGTAACATACTGCCTTTTTTTTTTCTAGTTGTTATAGCTGCTGATGGCGTTTTAAAGGTATGAATATTCTAATTATTTGTAGAGAGATGTTGCTCCTTGACTTGATATTTTGATGCCCAATAAATAAGAGGTTGGTGCTCTAATGTCTGTTTGTTTTGGCTTGTTTTTGCTAGATCTGTGATTTTGGTGCCTCAAGGTTCCACTCCCATACAACACACATGTCATTAGTGGGCACTTTCCCATGGATGGCCCCTGAAGTTATCCAGAGTCTCCCAGTGTCTGAAACATGTGACACGTACTCGTATGGAGTGGTGAGTGCATGTTATTTCTCTGTGCATGATAGAAGAATTCCAGTGTAAGTTTGTCTTTCTGAATAAGAAACGATGAATGGTTTTTTTTCTTTTTTTTTTTTTTATTTTCAAGACTTTAAAATATTTTTGATGTGCCTGAGAATGATGGGAAGAACAGTTTCTTGTATATTTAGTAAGATCCTTTAGTAAATCCTTATCTGATTAGATGAGCAGCGTGCCAGAGTGGGAATGCTGCCTTACTGGAAGAAGTGAGCAGGAAGAAGGCTTGCAGGAGCTACTGAACAAAATCCATCTTGAATCTCTGTTTGTGTTTTAGTGGGACAGATGAGTGGTAGTTTATATTGTAGTAAGTATATAACAGGATGAATTGGTGAGGATATTTCCATAAAATGGAGTGTCATGTTAAAGTAAGCCACTTTTTCATGCCTAATTGTTAAAAGAGCCTGCGCTCATTATCTGGCAGCTGTGAGAACAGAGACTGTACCTCTTGTGGAGGTAGAGGCCTCATATGAAAGTGCAGAAAAGGCCAGCAGGGTTCTGCCATTTATCTGAAGGGGGAATAATGATTAACACTGTTATATTAACATCTAACAATGTGAGTTTTGCAGGTACAGTAGTGTGAATTATTTCACCCTGTCCACAGTCAAACTCTAATTTGTTTTTGCTCTGCAACATGAAACGCAGCAGTAATAGTCATGCTGCTCGGATTAATTGCCTGCCTTGCCCCATAGCCCTCTGTGGCAAGGAGCAGTAACAAATACATCAAAGAAAACCAGAAAGAGCAGGGTCATGGTTTGCATATGCACGATGCTAACGTACGCGTTTTGTTTTGCGATTCAGTGGTGGGTGACACAAGGAGGAACTCTTTCAGTACCTGTCAAATATTGCCTCTGCCTTTTCGATGGGTGGGAAGAGCGACATGCGAGGGAGGCACTGCAATTTTAAGCTAGTGCCAATAACTATGCATAGCTAAGCTGATGGCCCAATAGAAGATGACAAACTTCTTGTCAGAGAGTTATTTATAGTGGAAAAAAATGAGACATGATGTGAAGTGTCTTACAAAGAAAGGGATGAAGATTTGTAAAGAAAGGAAAACTGTTGTCATGTTCAAAATCCTTGCTTGCTTAACTGAGCTAGGTCACAAGCAGTAACAGAATGTAGCTGACAAATGTAAATGTTAATGTAAACTGTTATTGGAAGCAATCGCATATTATCCACTGAAGGAAAACGTTCCAGTTCCAAAAGAAAAAAAATCCTAGAGGAGAAATTCCAAAAATGGTCTTATAGCTCTAAGTTGCACAAAGTCTTGATGCGAGTTGCCTATAAGTGAAGTTCTAGGAATGCAAAAAGTTAAGAAATTATTTAATATGTTATCATGCCAAGTATTGCCAAAGTCAGAGGAACAAAATGTTACACTAAAATTTATTTTCCTCCTTAAAAAATAAAGCTCCTTTAACAGTTCTGCTGTTGGAGGTAAAACTCAGCTAATCTGTAATATGTGAATCCATATGAAAACTAGAAGGTTACTAGTATGTTTTGATGTGGTTATATGTGTATATAGTGCTACTTCACATAATATCTGACCCCTTTTTTATATAAGTGTGCAACTGTGGTAGCAGTAGATGAGCTATGCCTGGAAACGCCGCTGCTTTCTGAGGAGATGCAAGGGTAGAACTGAAGGATGACAGTGACCTAACTATTTTGCTGGTTAAATTACTGACATAATTGGGTTGTACCAGCAAGAAATTGTCCGGTGTAACTTTGAAGATTGCAATCCCCTAAAACAAGTGTTAGACTATCAGAGAATTAGCTAGATTGAAAACAAAAAATCTTCAGATATTTTGGTCTCTTTAAATGATTATCATCTGTAAAAACAAATTTTGAAGAATCTCCTTTCAAAGTGTAAGGCTTGCCAGCAGCCTTTGTACTGGAGAGACAAATCTGCTTTTCTTCAGTTAAAGTGCTGATAACAAAGAACAGAATCCTTTCAAATGTAAACTAGCGAGATGCCTGGAATAGACATTCTGTTTGCAGTATTCATGGCCTTCCCTAAGCTTTCAGCTAATTTCTTTTCTGCTGTTTTTTTCCCTGCCTGACTTTTCTTTCTGTATGCCTTTCTGTGGTCCTTCGCGTTACAAGAACCTTTCCCAATGGGTGTCAAAGTCTTTCTGTCACCTATGGATGAGAGCTGAAAATGAGTTTGCTTATCAGCTGAAATGAACTCCCTTCTCTTTGCAAGCAGTCCACATATATGTAATAGCTAATGTTTGTGTTAGCTTGACCTCCTTGCCATGAATGGATAAACAGGTCTATATTTTTTTGAGTTTTGTAGTAAATATTTTATAATACAGTCTAAGAAATGCTGAAGTTAAATGTTGTGCAAGAATTATTGAGAGGCACGGATCTAGAACTTTCCTCAGCCAGGCAGTATTCCTATTTTCTAATCCATTTCCAAATCCAAGTATTACCAGCAATCAATCCAGGCATTCACTCACATCAGTTACACTTTTTCTAATGTTGTTGTGTTGCCCAGAAAATGATTTCTTGCTTCTCTTTCAGATAGGAAAATATATGTAGAATTATGACATTCAAGATAAAATCTTTTTTGAAAAATATGTTATCCTAGTGAAATTGTTTGTAGTGCGCTGCAGTGAATGTATGTATCTATACAAATATATTTAATTAGAGAAAGCTCATGTAGTGCAGCTGAAATATTTTAATGCTTACAAGAACAAAAAAAAGTAAAGCCATTAGTTGGTTATTGGTAGCATAGAGACTGAAGCTAAATGTGGCAGCTGTTATGCTCTTAGCAATAGTTCATGCATTGCTATGGCTATGAGGACATATGTTATTTATAGAGGGAATGTTGGCCAGCACCAGGGGTTATCCCTTACTCTTTTCGAAAAGAATTATGAGATCTTTAACTTCCACTTGGATCAATGTGGACAAGACTGACCTAATTTTCATGGCTAATAGTAAGGGTAGTACCTGTGGGAGCACCACGCTGTCTGCTCGTGCTGTAGTCAGCTAATTGTGGCTCCTAAAATTCATCTATGTGCACATTTCTACACACAGAAACATTCTGAAAAGGCTCAGTTAAAAAAAAAAAGTGTGTTTTTTTTTTTTTTTTTTTTTTTTTTCTTGGATTACTCATTCGGATGTTCCCTATATTGTGTGGTACTTTGAATTTTTGTTGGCGTTGCACTGGGCTTTTTTTCTTTCTTTCTTTTTTTTTTTTTTTTTTTCCTGAGTGTTGTTACACCAGTTAGAGGGTAAGAATTGGAATGCAGAGCTGAGCTCACACAGGTAAGAATGGGAGCTTCTTTCAAAGACCTGTCTCCCTCATTCCCAATTTCATGTACTGGATGAACATTCATACATTCATTCTTTCTCTTTCACTGTATGCAAAGAAGAGCCTGACATCTTCAGAGGCCACAGTTTCCACACCATTATATCAAATAATCCTGCTTTCTCTTCCATCATTGTGCATAGACTGGGTGTTCCTTTGTGAGCATCTGCTGTCCATCAACCCTGGGATGCTGTGTGAGCAGGAAAGCGGGATCCTCACCCTCTGAGCGGGGAGGGGAAGGGAACCATGACACTCTCTCCATTAAAATCCCCCAGAAATGGGAGACATTAATTTCCAAATAGGTGAGCTAGAAGCCGGTGCTGAAAACACACAGAGCGTGTCCTGCAGTCTCAGAGCCAGGAGGAAGCTAGTTGCAGGTGCTGCGGCTGCTGCCAAATTGGAAGAGCCAAATGGGAATGCAGGAGTTACCCTTTTGCTCACGTATAGTCATTCACGTTAGCTGATAATTCAGAGCAGCTAATTATTAAGATAGGGTTGAAGCTCTTTTTAAAAAAAAAAAAAAAAAAAAAAGATTATACTGAAATGTCACCATTGGAAGGAAAGTCTTTGTCAGGACCATTGACCTGAATGTGTGCTTTACGCTGATATTAGGACATTACTGAACACCTCTGCAAATAAATACCCCTATTTTCTTTTATTTTTCTCATACTGCTAATGAAAAATAAAACATTAAAAAATATTTTGTATCCTGTCAGACTGCTATTTTTCTCTCAAATAGCATGTAATCTGGAGTGCTTGGAGCTAGTGCTGTTGGTTTAGGAAAGCACTGATCCATAAAGGTAGTGGAAATAAATACTAAAGGTGTCATGATAAAGGAATTCAGTGCAAACTGTTCTGCACAGGCTTATGTATATGAATGGAACTAGGCAGCCCCCATAATTCACAGTCTTCTGAAAGGAGGAAAAAAAATACAAAAAGCAGAACAGTTGAGTTTTCCAGCTCCAGGCTCTCTGAGACATATAAAATACATTTTATTATGTTCTTTACTTGGAAAATATATTTAGATACTATTTTATCAGATGTGCAAACTTGAGTTTCTTCTTTGTGGTTTCCTGTTACAGCCACATGGATGAAGTAGTTCTGCAAGGCTGCTCAGCTGAATGTTTCATTTGGTCCAGGAGCTTTTGTTTTAAACTGGCAGTGTTGTATACTCCTTTTCTGTCTGAACTATATGGGAATGCTAAATTATTTCACCAGTAGAGAGGTGATAATGATAATTGAATTTACAAAATTTTTTCTTCTTCTAAAGGGGATGAATTGAGGCAAACAGGAGAATTGAATACCTGTATGAATATCTGCCCTTATATATTCCATAAGGAATATATATATAGTGTATATATATTCCATAAGGAACAATTTGCTGAACAATTTTCTTATATATTCCTTATTTCAGAAAATTGTTCTTAAACTCATTTTTCCAAGATTCCCTTATCCTAGCTAATCAGCCTACAGCTCAAGCAGAATTATTCAAATGGATCTATTGATGGAGCACCCTGTTCACTTGATTAAAAGCCCAACCTGTATTCAGTGCATTTTTTTTTTCTGCTTGAGCAGTATCTGCCATTTCTGCATTTTCCTTACAATTACCTTCATAGCTGGCCAAAATCCATTCAAAATGATGTGGCTGGAATAAGCCTGAGTATTGACCCTAACAGTGGTGATACAGAGACTTGCTTAAAGAACTTAATGCATTTAGTCAGATATGAAATAAATTGTCTTTTCCTGTTGTTGTGCTTGATCTATGAAGAATAAGTTTAAATGTAGATATTTGTAACAAGATATGGATATATCTATGGATATTCTGGTAAAGAGATAAGGACATGCGCAAGAGAAGATATAAAATGCCTTTTAATTTGATTGAAGGACCAATATGTGTTCTCTATAGCTGAAAAACAAGTTAGATTCATTGACTTACAGCCTTTTGGTGGTACTAGACTTCTTGAACAAGGTAGCTTAGAATCTCAGCTACTTTGCCAGCAATATGCTAAAGCACCACATGAAATTAGAGGAGCTCTATCTGTATCTAAAGGAGGAGCTCTATCTGTATGTAAAGAGATTGAAGGGTAAAAATATTTTAATATATATACTGTACACTATTTACTATTATTTAGTTTAATAATTATTTAGTTTAATAATACATATTTGGAGACAGGTATAGTTTTACTTACAAAATACTTTTTAGAGTTTTTTTTTTTTTTTGTAGATGTATGATAGGAGCAAATCTGACCCTTTGGATCAGATTCTGATGTAAAATTACTGACAAGCTGTAGTCGAAATCATACAGAAATATTTTTAAATGAAAAATGAAACATGTCCAGTTTGGGCTGAGGAGGAAGAGTTCATTGCCTTGCCAAGGCTCAGCTGCTGAGTATGAACTTGATAGTGCACAAAGAAAGTAGAAAGGATTTCCCATGGCGCTCTCAAAATCACAGGCATTAGACCCCACACAACCCAGTTTTTTATCTGGGCTTTTCTGTAGAAGAAAAAGCAGAAACATCCAAATTAATTTATTGAGAGGATCTTGCACACAAACACTGGTCCAAGTTCCTGGAAATGGAAACTGGTTGTCTGATAATTGGATACAGGATAGTGCTGTATCAAGGTTTAATAATGTATTTAAAATACAAAGTACAGAAATAAAAATTCTTTTCTTTTTTTCTGTTCCAGGTTCTCTGGGAGATGCTAACAAGGGAGGTCCCCTTTAAAGGCTTGGAAGGATTACAAGTAGCTTGGCTTGTAGTGGAAAAAAACGAGGTAAGACTACGTTTCTACATTCAGGTACATAGATCAGAAAACAGTATTGGGGTTTTGCAAAAGACTTTTTCATCTTCTTCAAATTGAAAGTAAGTTCACGCGTATGGAAAGATTAGCAGTAGGAGCTAACACAAAGGGTCAAAGTGATGTTATTCCTCATGAATGGACCCTTTACATCTAATTGTTGCAGCTTCACGTCGTGATGCTGTAGATCAAAAATTGTACAAGTACTGTACTAGTTTCTCAGTCTCAATTGTAAAACCTAGGGGTTTGTTCTTAGTGATGAAAGAAGCCATTGCGTCCAAGGTAGGGGAACAGTTTAACTCCATCTCCTGCGTTTAGGACATCTTTTTACTGGCCGGGAGTTGATATATCTGTAAGAGACCTTCAGCTACTTCAACTTAACTCTCCCAGCAGGAGTCACTATAGTACAAGAAACTGCCGCTTAGATGAAAATTTCAAAAATAAAAGAAGAAAAAATAGTTTTAAAAAAAGAGAGAAATTACAGTTTTGCCACCTACGTTCAACACTACATTGAAGATGAGCTCCTCACTGGTATCGGCAAGGCTGTGGCATAGCTGCAAGCCTCCTCATGCAGAGTCTTTCCATTTCAAAAGCACTTCAGTGGTGTAAACACCGTTTGTACAGTGTCCCCAGCCTCGCTTTTCTTCTCCTCACAAATTGAGGCTTTCAGTTAGTTGGACATGTGAGCGTACATCTGAACACATACTCCCTTGATATCAAAGACAGTAACTACATTTAAAAAACATTTAAAGTTGTGACTGTACCACACACAGACAAGCATGGAAATCCTCCACAAAGATGAAACCTCCACTATCTAGACACAGCGGAGACTTGGGAAACATTACAATGGCGAGGCAGTGACTGTACAATACAGACTTCTATTATTCTACATACACTGTTTCTCAAAATGCTTCCAAGTTAAATAGTAGAGTTAGGATTCTACCCCTTAGTTTAACATTTTCTGGCTTTTCTTCTTGCCTTTTTTTCTGACTTTTTTTTTCTTCTATTGGGGGACTGAAATAATTCCAGTGAGGGTTAACGTGATATACTGTTCAGTTGGAAATGCTACGTTAATGAGTGAAGATTATGACTGTGGTCTTCCACAGTGTTTATCAGAAGGCATGATGAGACTCTTTCTCCTAGTTTACGAAAAGCCTCATATCAGTCTGATGAGAGGGGCCCATAAAGCCTTCCATTAACTGTGTTTGTTTCCTATGCCTACTGATTCCACTTTTATGTAAGGGATACAGAGTGGCATTGGGACTGCTGTAATGCGATTTATTCATGTGATGAAAGATGTCAGAGGGTACACAGAGATTTCCTTACAGTTTTAAAGATCAAGGAACTGCATAAACCACAGTATGAACAAAAAATGCTCACAACTATTTTACTAGTGGCAGAAGAAACCTGAGGGGTGAAATTTTCAGAGACAGCTGTTTAGCAGTTACTTCTTACTACCATCTTCTCTGGAAGGGTGCCAGGAAGCTTAGAGGGCATTAACAGTTGTTTATCTTTTTTTTTTTTTCTGGCCATGACTTGGAGAACATGTCCAGGTTAAGCCTTGTAAACACCTAGTTGCACTGCTTTTCTTCATAACTGAGTAATTTTGTATGTCCTACAGCAAGTATAAGGGCCAGGTTTTGCTCTCAATTCCATGTGTTGGCATTAATGGGGTTGCATATGTCCAGTTCACAACAGAATTGAAGCCACTGTTGAATTGGTCCTTCACTCTTCATACTGTAAGTTTCACGTTAAAATCAGTGTGGGATTTGGGCCAAAGTGTAATTACTTTGGGTGAAAAACTCCCTTTCTGCAGAGCTTAAGCTCAATAATTGAAGTGGAATTTAATGATTCTGGATGGGTCTTTTTTGGTCCTCTGCATTATTTCACAGAGTGATTTATCATTCTGGTAGAATTCCTGTATAATTGCATATTTCTTAATCTGGAAAATAATGAACATTGAGATTACAGTTGGCATGAGCTCATAACTCCGTAGAATACTACCTAGAAATGCCATCCTTTTAGAACATGACACCTTTGAACCTGCTACCTGTGTATTACATGACAAATAACATTCTGCACAGGTAAGGCAATAATAAGTGTAAGTGATATGTAAGTGAAATGTAAGTGATAATTGCAACTTACTTTCACCTCTTGGACTAGCGAGAGGGGGGAAAATTTTGCAGTAAGACTAGCCAGTGTATTTTTAGGTTAATGACTCGACCAAATATCAATCATTAGTACAATTTGTTTATCCATTGTACAAATTTCTGTGTATTTCTTGCACAGAAAGCTTTTCTCTTTAAGATAATACATTATTTTAATAACCATACTCCTGCAGGGTCCTGATTGTATCTCACATTTCCATTTTACATGATGTTCAAATGTTTGTGCAGTGGATTTTATTAACTCTTGTTTTGACTGCAGTGGCTTGTGTGGCCTGTAAGGCTTTGCACATCATGTTAGGGTAATATAATGGTAGAGCTTTCTCTGCTTTGTTTCTGAAATGCCTAGAGCAGCAGAGATCTAAAGTCTTCATGGCAAGTTGGTTTGAACAAGATGTAATATCTGGTTCTCACTTGTTTATAGAACTGGGAACCCTTTTTCCACCTTGGCCCCTCTTATATTTGGACTTATTCCCACTCTCCACTGAGAAACTATTTTTTATTTACATTTTTTGGGGATTCAGTCTGAAACATCTGAAGTCAGTTAACTGCCTTAGTAAGAGCAGAGGGATTTCCTTATATGTGTAATACTGGGATAAACACAGTCAGCTGGAGAGATTGTGTATCTATGTGCATAGACATGACAACAGATTTGCTTTTAAGCTTTCCGGTCTAGAAGGAGAGCCTTTAAAAGTCCTCTAAGACTGTGAGAGAGAATCTTGTTAATAATTTAAAAATCTCAGTAGAGAAAACCAAGCCAGGTTCAAACTAATTCTGTATAGTAAGCAGTTCTGGCTCTAGCTAGCAACCCTTTGACTTCAGTCATCAGGAAATAGCTACGAGTTCACTGTGCCCTGTGAGTGCGTGCTCTCTAAGCTCTTCGTGCTCTCAGCAATTGATTTGATGAAAAGCTCATGAAACCTTGTGTGGTGCAGAGCTTCACTTAGCTCTCTTTAACTCACTTTTTGTAAGCTTCATTCCAGCCATTTGTTATAACAACAGTACAGTACAGCTGGATCATCCGTGTGGGAGAAAGGAAGTAAGTCAGCTTCTACGCTACACCTGTCTTGACAAGCATCTTGGAACACTATGCAGTGCAGTAGCCATCTCCCCTCCCCAAAATATGTTTTATTATTAAAATCTGTTTGCCAGATTTTTGCCTCCTTGTTCTACCTTTCTTAAGCAACTCTTTGTTCCATTCCTTGTTTGTGGGTCTATTAAATTAATTTTACTTCTTAGCAGTAATGTCTTTTTGATTTTATTTATATATATATATATGTTAGTCTCTAGGTGTTATGTTTTCAAATGAAAGAAGAGAGTTTTTTACTTCTGGTAATGGCTTAGATTTTATAGGAAATCTATTCTTAGCAGCTTAAAGGGAAATGTTTCCAGTAACTGATACATTCTCTCTCCTTTAGAGATTAACCATTCCAAGCAGTTGTCCCAGAAGTTTTGCAGAATTGATGCACCAATGTTGGGAAGCTGATTCAAAGGTACGGTTATTATATTAATAATATATATTAAAGTGGTTATACTGTAATAATACTATAATTGAGGTACTGTAGTAGACTGTTTAACCATGAAAGTAGACTAAGAATGCAAGTTAAAGAAGAGTGGAACTTTTGCCTCTATTTATCTGTTCTAAAGAGAATAAGATAAAGGAGAAATTAAAGTATTTACTCAGAAAACGTTTTGTGAGTCATGGGAATAATCTTTCTTAAACTGACTTTGCAGACATCTTGTTCTACAGAAAACTAGTTGGAAAGAAACTGTGGATATACTAGCTTTGTTACCAAATATTCCCTTGCCTGTGAAGGTAGTTAAAAGAGGGAAGGATATTTGAGAAAGGAAATCTTGCTGTCTTTCTCAAATCAAGTGGCCAGCAAGAAATCTTGACCCTGTTAAACTTGGAAGGAGGTTAGTTACTACTTCAGGGAGATGAAGATTAATCCCAAAATGAATTAGAGCACTTAATTAGAGCACCAGAGTGTAGCCATAGAAGACTAGGATGAGCAAGGAAATTAGGAAATTTCCTTTCTCAAGTTTCTTGTAGGAGCAAGGGGTTGCTTTCCTACAGAAGAGGTCTGGAGTATTTGGAAGGCAGAGATCTGTCAGCAATGTGGTTTCTGCACAGTGGTTTGAATCTTTGAACCTGCAAGGGACCAAGCCTTTAATAGTGACTACCAAAAGTCAGCACCCCTACCAAATGCCACAGAAGAAAATTTATTGGAGTGTCTTTGCTCTAGTTGCTGAAGGTGCTAGTTCTCTGCACTCTTCCACTTGCTCCGTCGAGATGTGCAAGGGTCCAGGAGGCTGCCCCTTTCATGGAGAGGGAGGCATCTGCCTGTGGCAAAACAGGGGCGCCCAAACAGCAGACTGCATTCAGTCTGCTGGAGCAATCAGCCTGGGTCTGGCTGCCCTCATGGCACTTTTTCTGATGCATGTAAAGAGTGAATCTCAGGTTAGACTGATTTGCTTAACAGTTGTGTTCTTTGCCACTTCTTTGTGCACCTTCTGCTCTGTTAAGCAGTTATAAACGCTTCGTTCACATGACTGAAATGGAGTAATCTCTAGCCATATTTTTGAGCTTGTGACTGATGTATTCGAGGTCACATGTTGGAAAAGAATCACTGCTCAAGGATCTCAAGTGCCTTGATAAAAGACTGTGTGGCCTGCATGAGCCAAAAGATGGAGCACACTCCTCTAAAATGCTGCACTGTGTAACGTACCCGTTTTGCCAGGATTAACTTCAGAGTATCAGAGTAGATACATGACCTGGAGGTCAAGCAGAGGAGGTGAGCTCAAGAATGTCAGCTGCTCAAAAGCAATTGCTCGTGTACGTACTTTCAGCCAGCAGAAAGTGTGAGGTATCTTTGGGTGGCTCACCCCTCAGGAAAAGAGGGCTGAGATCCTGTGCTGGTACTGAGAGGCCGAGGAATACATGTGGAGAACTGCTAGAGAGCAGCTGGAGTGCCAGACATGGCTCACACCATGACTTCCTGATGGGACTGGACACAATTACGAATTCACTAGAATTTTTTCCTACTTGGAGAAGAATGTCCCTAGTTCATGGCTCCAGGTGATACATACATTGGTATTCTTGAACAATGTAAACTGTTCTAGTTGAAGCAGTCCCATGTGGGTTCACAGCATTTTACTGAAATGCTTTAAGTCAATAATTATTAAAAAACAGTCTCAGGGGCAATTAAGTATCTTAAATATTTCCAAATGTTAAAACCCCTACCAAACAAGCTGGTTTTGCTTATTAGATAGTATTGGATAGTATTAGTTGCACAGACAAGGCTGTTCATCACTAATGCCTTTGTTTGCTTTTGAAAAACAGGTGATTCTTTCTAGCTTCCTCTGTTCTTTCCCCCCATCTGTATCCCCCACTGCAGATGATTATAAATTATTGGACATATGGAAAATCTGGAAATGGAGAAACAAGAAGAAAGGAAATGTGTATGGGTTAAATATGCTAGTTTTTTGCGGACATACTTAGTAAGAAATAGAATGGAAGGGAACAGTGACTGTACTAGCCAGAGTTATTTCTAGAACATGTATCTTAAAGATTTTTTTTGTATGAGACATCACAGATTAAGAAGGAAAGCAATTTTCAGAGGTGACTGATACCTTGATATTTTAGGAATGGCTTATGACTTATGAAGCCTGATTTTCCAGAAAGTGCTTAGCAGTCCTCCATTGAAAATAAGGCCTTTTTTTTTTTCTCTCTTTCAGTGGCTTGGGGCTCCAGTTTCAATAATGATTTTTTGTAGCTTTCAGCCAAGCTATCAGTCTGCACCTACAGTGCATTTGCTGAATTTAAGCCTGCCTCTGCCTTGGGGAGAGGAACCAACAAACGCAGGAGCAGTGCAGGGCTGTGTCCTCCCGTCACAGGGAAAGGCAGGTCCCTGTGGGTCTGGCAGGATCTCGATGGCTGCTCACGGGACACGCAGCCATAGGGGCACAGCCTTTGCCGGTGCTGTGTGACTGCTTGTTCCAGCTGGAGTTGCGAGACTTGACAGCCCCTTTCCCGGCAGAGATTTGCTGCATGGTTCAGCTTGGTTCTGCTCTGCATAGAGACCAGCGTGTGTTGTTGCTCCTTCCAAATCCGCCTCTCGGAGCTTTCAGCCGCCCTCAGCAGAAGCTCTGCTTTCTGTCACCGTTATCTCAACCCCGATTGCTGCGGCAGGCCGGATGGTCACGTTGGCCACGTTCACTTGCTATTAGCTCTGCCCCGAACTGCCTAGCGTGCCCCCTGAGACAGGAGGACCACAGGGAGTTCACAGAAGGGCTCTTTTCTGTAAGAGCATCTCAAATAGCGGTAGGGCAAGATGTCTGCTGGCTGTCTGCTCCTGCAGTTTGGTTTGGTAAGGGCACCTCGCCCCGCGGCAGCGCGCTGGGCAGCAGCGCTCCTGCTCTCGTGGGGTGAGGCCCGAGGCTGCGCTGCGAGCCGGCAGCCCGGAGCTCTCCTGCCGTCTCCTGCGCAGCCCCGGCTGCACCTCCAGGGCTGCCGCTGCCCCCAGCCCCCCTGCAGCCGGCGGCTCTGGGCCTGGGGTTTGGGGCCAGGCTCCATGTGCAGCCGGGGCACTGCGAAGGAAACCAGCGGAGCTCCCGCAGCTGCCCCTGCGCCTGGAATCATGGAGATGGACCAGAAAATGACAGACAAAGCCTCCAGGCAGAGACAAATAGTGCAGCAGTGCTGTATAAGAGAGCTTGTCTTTTTTTGTTATGCATTTGACACTTTTTCAGGCTGTTTGACATTTAAAATAAAGAAATTGTCTTTCTTTTATAATGCGGAAATCACTTGGATCTTCCTGGGAGAGACACCTCAGCATTGTTCCTAATTGTTTTCATGCTCCCAAATTAAAATGCACGTTTTAATTGCAGCATCTGTAATTTTAGCAGAAATGGTATAATTACAGGCAAGATAGAGAGAGAATGTGCATCATCCCCTTATTATGTATCTACATTTTGTTTCAACCTTTTGTCTCAACCTTGTCTGGGGTCTGTCAAACAGACTAACAGAGTCGGTGCTCTTTCAAGAAACACATTTAGCTGTGGCTTTTCAGTTATTACTATACATTGTAGCTTCTTTTGGGACGAGCTACTAGGGGAGAAAATAGGGAGAAGTTTTAGCTGTTCTCTGTCAACAGTATTTGTGGTTATCACAGCAGGGGCTAGATTGAGAGCCCTGGAACATCATGTCCTGTGACCAGGATGGGGCCAGCACAGAATCCAGAAACCTGAGCTTTGCTGCTGGGCAAAGACGCTCGGCATTTTGGTGGAGCCTGGATCTTCATTTCTCGGTCCTCATGAGATAGCTCCCTAGAGTGCCGGTTTAGAAGTGGAAGGACTTTTCGGAGAGTCTTTCTCCACAAGAAATGAATGGCAGCCAGAAAACCATTTCTGATGGGCCGCTAGCTTGCTTGTTCAGGCATTAAAGAATTTAGGTTACTACCTGCAACAGACAGCCTGTCTAATGACCAGTTGCTAATGGATCCAACCATGTCTTTTAGGCAATATTTTCTGCCTTTAGAATGGAGAATCCTTATGTTTATTGATACCATGAATGCTGTTTAGTTTTTTTCATTGGTTTCAAAGGGGAGTTCCCAAGGATTTTACTGGTAGATACGAAATGCTAAGGTAAGGCTTGACTCCTTAGATTATGTCACTCTTTCCATGCTGACCTTTTTTATTTTTCAGTGGAAAGAATAAAAAATCTGCAAATTTATAGCCCTTTTGTAGGCTGCTGGATCAGAATGCAGAATCCAAATTTCTGTGTTGTTTTTGGACTTTCATTTGGAAAAATCCTGTAAGAGATTTTTTGCATAGTAAAAGACAAATATGACTGCAAATGCTTTGTTCTTTTTGTCTTCAGAAAAGGCCATCTTTCAAGCAGATCATTTCAATTCTGGAATCTATGTCAAATGACAGCAATCTTCCAGACCAATGTAACTCATTCCTGCATAACAAGGCAGAGTGGAGGTAAGTTCTCTTGCTTCCAAGATGCAGTGATGCAGTGTTCTTTGAAATGGTGTGAATCCTTATTTGTTCAGAAGACTTTGTATGCAAGAGAAAAGACATCAGCCAGTGATGATGTATTATGTTTTGGGTATTTTTAGGATATAATTTACCTTGTTTTTCAGGAATGCTCAGAATGTCGTGAAACTTCTGTTAGGAGCCAACACGCTTAGCTGTACACCATGCTTATTGGCTTAGGTGTCATGGTATTTATGGTTTGTGATTCACATCTCAAACCCAGTTATGTATTTTCAGTCAGTAGTGTGAGAATAAAAACAACTCAGATAAATGCACAGTATGATGTAATATTCTTGGAAAGTAAGGACCTATGTTTATATCAAAAGCACGATAAAAGGCATAAAGGCCAAATTTTCAAAAGTAAAGACAAACAGAGGCTTGATTTAGGTGTTTTGCTGTTTTTGAGCATATTTTCTGTTTATTGCCTGTGTATGCGTGCATGTGTATGCATGCTCTGCCTTCAATTTTTGCATTGTGCACCAGAATTGCTTGAGCCTGCAGTTTTACCTGGAACATGATGACGAGTGCAGAGGAGATTTTTGGGAAAGTGACACCATTTTAGAGAAGTTTCAGGTTGTTTTTTGCATGTGCTGAAACTTCAAAGATGTCCCCAAGTTTACCGATTGGTCAGAAAGCTGGCTGCTTCACACTACATCTTTGTGTTTGGAAGAGAAAATTGCAAGCAGATCTGCACAGGCAGGAGATTTTTACCAGATGATCGTGCCTCAGTCTATATTAAGAAGCTCTGGCCCCTCTCCAGGTAACCCGGGAGCATAAATATTAAAAGATTCCCTGCCTACACGGCTGTGCAAGACATGAAGGAACGCTGCAGCCGAGGGTAGGGAAAATAAGGCGGAAATAGGTTTTTTGGTGAAAAAGCAATTATTTCCACGCGAACGTGCATCAGAAATCGATTGATCGAATGGAAAAAGTGAGCTCAGGGTGGGCGGCAGCGCCCGGTCACATGGCGGGTATAAATAGCGCCCGGCGCGGCCCGCGCGCCCGCCCTGACTCAGCAGCGGGACGCGGGGCCCAGGCGGCCGGGTCCCCCCCAAAC
>JAWLRI010000251.1:4888492-4927330 GCA_034781795.1 Crypturellus tataupa | reverse complement strand
ACGGGGCCGCCCCGTCCGGGATGCGGCGGCACCGGGATGCAGCGTCCCGGGATGCGCCTCTGGGATGTACCTCCGGGATGCGGCATCCTGGGATGCGGCGGCACCGGGAGCCTCCGGGAGCCTCCGGGAACCGCCGAGCCCGGAGCCACCGCGACGGGAGGCGCTAACGGGGCCGCCCCGTCCGGGATGCGGCGTCCCGGGATGCGCCTCCGGGATGCGGTGGCACCGGGAGCCCCCGGGAGCCTCCGGGAGCCGCCGCGACGGGAGGCGCTAACGGGGCCGCCCCATCGGATGCGGCGTCCCGGGATGCGGCTCCAGGATGCGGCACCTCCGGGATGCGGCATCCCGGGATGCGGCGGCACCGGGATGCGGCGGCACCGGGATGCGGCTACACCGGGATGCGCCTCCGGGATGCAGCGTCCCGGGATGCGGCGGCACCGGGATGCGCCTCTGGGATGCAGCATTCGGGGATGCGCCTCTGGGATGCGGCGTCCCGGGATGCGGCTCCGGGATGCGCCTCCGGGATGCAGCGTCCCGGGATGCGCCTCTGGGATGCGGCGCCGGGACGCGGCACCTCCGTGGGGCACCGGCGGCTCCGCGGGGCGGCCCGCGGGGACCCCACGCCGTTACCTGCCGAGTAGGGCGAGGGCTGGTGGTCGCGCAGGGCGCCCAGGGCGCAGTTGGCCGTGGCGAGCGGCGGGCAAGCGGCGGCGGCGGCGGCGGCGGCTCCGGTACCGAACCCGCCCCGCATGGGGCCGTAGTGGAAGGAGGCGGCCTGGCTGCAGGGGCTGAACTCGTAGGCGCTCGCTTCCATCGCGGCCACGCACGAGTCGTACGAGTTGAGGTACGGGTAGTCCATGGCGAACATGGAGCGGCCCCCGGGGCCGCTACCGGGACCGGGGCCGGTGCCGGTTCCCGCTTCGTTTGGCCGTAATATAGCGGGGAGGAGGGGAGGGGGGGGCTTTTGCATGACAATATGGCCCGGGGAGAGCGGGCGGAGCGCGGCCGGGGAACGGGCTGGCGCGGGAGCCGCGGCCCGGGGCAGGGTGACCGCGGCTCTCGGCGGCGTTGGCTGCCGTTAACCTGCTGCTCCTCTGAGAGCGCACGGGGACGGGCTGGCCCAGAAACGGGTTCTCTCTGACGGGACTCTTCGCTGGTTGTGGCTGGCTTCCCTCGTGCACGAGTCGTGTCTGTATGGAGACGTTCCTGAAGGTTAAGCCAAATTACCAGAAACTGTGAATGTAAAACATGCTAATTAAAGCAGATTGAGGACTGGTGTGCATGAATTGATCCCAAAGGATAAGCTAAAACAAGCTAGGACCATTTATGAGAACAACTACATGACTTTAGTGTGCTTTAACTTTTACATTGAAGAATCTTAACTTTCACTTATTGCACTTTTTTCGTGATTTTTTTTTTTTCTTTTTTTGGGGGGAGAAAGAATGAGATGTGCTATCAAAAAATAGGATATTTAGATGAGACCTGGCTATAACAGTCCCAGAGAAAGGTGAGATCGGGATAGTGCAGGTTATGCATCATTCCTTGGAGGAAACTCCAAATTAGTGATGCAGGTACTGCACATTCATATGGATACTGCACTTATCAAAGCTAAGGAAAGTGAGTTTGCATTTTTCTTCCACTTTTAAAAGGCAAGGCAAACTTCTTTTTTGCATGGAGATGTGCAGAAAAACTACCTATAATGCTGAGAAAAATCTGCAGATTCTCCAACTTTCTCTGAATGATGTGAAAACAGAGACTGAGAAAGTTGAATCTATAGATAACTGACAAAGGTCGTAGGATGATGGACATTTTGATCCATCTTTATAGTGTACTTGTCTGCAAACATTCAGTGATATTAACGTTTGTATTAATGATATATTTTAATCTACCTGTTTCATTATTTCTTAGAAACAGTTTGATATCTTGTTTCTAAGCGTTCTCTCCTTCATGTCTGTTATTATTTAAACCAACCAAGGGCACTGTCTTATAATTAAGTTGCACAGATCTGTCGTACCTTTAAGTTCATATTCTGTACTTTTTGAAATTCTTCTTCAAGTCACTTTTGCCATGGTAGGAAAAAATTGCAATGGAATTAATGATATTCCAATTCAGTGGGAAATCTCAGTTGTCCACATTTTGCCATATATATGAACAAGAGTTCTCCTTCCATCCTGACCCACAAGCGGCTGTTCTGATGATTAGGGTAGCCTTTTAGTGATACTTTGCCCATGTATCAGTGGCAATTCAAGGCATATATAGACAAATGTCAGTCATTTTTTTAATCTGTGACTGTTCATCATTTACGATAACACATATACATTCCTCTATCACAAACTGAGATGATTCTAGAAAAGAGAGCAAGCTCAAACTGCAGAACTACAGAGGCAAACAAATACACATACCCTGCAATGTATAATGCTTCAATCCACTTCCCTTACGAAGTGAGACTCATTAACTGCGCAATGTACAGTAGCTGTCTCTTTAATTACACAGTTTTGTTACACAGTGGAATGAGTTTTCAGAATGCAACTGTTTTTGCCGACTGACCTTTTATTATAAGAGAAATTTCTGTCTAATGAAGAGAGGCAATTATAGCATGGAGTTGACTTTTGGCATATAGAGAGCTATGGTTGCCTGGGCTTTCCTATTGCAGAATGTTACTTAAGAGAGCGCCTTAATTTACATATTTATATATACATTATAGAGCCACATTTAAGCAGCTGTGATGTTGATACACAGACTAAGAAAAGCAGTGCTTGCAACTATCCTCAAAATGCTCTTTAGCTCACACAGTAGATTGCATAGGATGTGTTGCACCTGGCAGAAATGTGTTATGAAAGGGACATAAGTGTTCAGAGAGGAGTCACTTTTTGGCCTTTTATCAAACAGCTAGTAGTTTTGTTTCTAGATGCAGTCAAAGTTCTGCCAAACATGTGCATCTGCAGATCTAGCTGAAACATTATCTGCAGTATTTTCTGAATCTTTTAAAACAAAAATTAAATTTGCTCTTTATTAGGATGTGTGACTGCTTCGAGACAGCATAACAGTCAGCCTTGACCTTTGCTTGCCTGTATATGAGAGAGAATTTTGCTTGCGATGTGAAGCATAACAATTGTGAGGGGCATTTGTTCTGACCACCACATCTAACAGCTCACTCAGCGTGATTTAAGTGTGAGAAATGCCCTTCCCCAGGTGGCTGATTTTTGTAGTAGAATTGTGTGGTGGGAGAGTTTGCAGTAGTGTTTGCTAGTTATTCTAGCTTTGAATTTTTCATTCTGCCTTTGTAAGTATTACACTCCAGCAGAGATGTCTTATTAAAGTGGGAAATGTATAAGATTTTGAATATTTATACTTTCTCATTTACTTAAAAATAGGCCATTTGGATGTGTTCCTTCCCATATTGATCCTGGAGAAGAAGTAAATCATTCCATGATAGAGTAGGAGATCTAGTAGTAGTACAAAATATTCGTGTTTGTTCGAATAGAAATGATAATTACTTTGCTGTTAGTCATTTTATTTCCTTTTTGCAAACATCAGAAGAGAGAGATTTTGTTTACAGTAATGTTTCTGAAAGGAAAATGTTGCCAGTGTTTGGGCAGTATTTAGGATTGCCAGATCTTAGTAGTTTTCCCTAAAAGTTGCCTTTCTGATTCTAGAGAGCAAAACCAAACACCAGCATTGACCATTTTCACAGTGTAAATAAGGAAATACCTGAAATTACAGTCAGGATACCAGTTGCAGATAGTACAGTCCGCCATGCAGTCACAGAAAATATTTGTTAAAACCTCCAGTAATTAATATCTTGATACAAGCTACAGGCAAAAAAGAAACATCTGATTTTGACTGAATTATTTTTCAGGACCGAGATACACCCATTTGTGGTCTCTTGTTGAACTCTTTCCAAGAGCACGTCAGTCCATAGACACTTTTAGAAGATGCTGTCAATCAGAGCATGTGTCAAAGGAAACCACTCTGCCAAGGGAAGAATTATATGCAATGCAACATATAAAAAACAGATCTAAACCTCCATTTAGTGCTGCCTTCACTGTCTGCTTTTCATATTTTCACATCTTTGTATGTATGGTGAGAAGCAAGTTGAACCAAATAAGCCATTACAGAGACTTGCAGTCAGTTCCAGGCCTGGGACATATCTCGTTTTGCCTTCTTGTTTTGCTATGCATTCTCTTTTATTTTAACATAGAGAGGCATGAAGGTTGGAGCAAAAATATTGCAGATTCCGGATATGAGGAGGATGAGTCCAATAACATATGTGGCCAAGTTATAAACTTAGCAAATAGGATTCTCAGACTGCCCATATAGTGATGTTTAATAATTGCCCCATTATCACTTCTTAACACTTTTTTATGGATAGTATAATATTTCATAATGTTTGGGAAAAAGATGGCATTTTACTTTTCTAAATTTTATTATTCTTTGACCGGAGGCATTATGGTTATTCTCAAGTATAAACAAGACAAGTTTTTCTTAAAGCTCTGAAAGGTTTTGCATTTGGTAATTAAATGAACTGCTTGAGTTAGTATTGTACTTTTCAGCCTTTCACATTTAATTAACATTCAAGGGGGAATTATGAACAATTTATATCTGTCAGGAAAAGACAAGATGTAACAAATTGTCTCCATGCAGATGTGAAATTGAGGCAACTTTAGAGAGACTAAAGAAACTGGAGCGTGATCTGAGCTTTAAAGAGCAGGAGCTAAAGGAACGGGAGCGACGTTTGAGGATGTGGGAGCAGAAGTTAACCGAACAGTCCAATACTCCTGTAAGTAGACAATAATTCAACCTATCAACCTACTTCAAAAAACATTTGGAGCTTTGTCTTTGTAAATGTAAGGGCACAACAAGGAGGTAGTGCCCCTGGGTCCCCTATTTGTTCCTTTGGGCCAATTAAAGCCTATTTTACTAAATCACTGAAAATAGTAGTACTTTTTAAAAATTTTACCTGATGTATTAGATATACATTAGATTTTAACTGTGGGTCATATTGTGCCAAGGGCATTTAAGTAGTTTCCTGTTGATTTAATTGCAGTTTTCAGCTTTAAAAGCTGATTGTCTGAAATCAGATAACCATTGTATTCAATAAAGTCATTTTTCAACTAGAAAGTTGTTGACTTTAATGGATACAGGATTTGGTCTAAAAAGCATGAATCATTTGTTTATGGCAGAAGAAGGTTGGAGAAATCTATTCAGATTTTTTATTTTTTCAATGCTGCTTCTCCAACAAAAATTGAGGTGTTCATTTGGAATGTCACGAATAATTATAGTTAACATACTTGTACTGGCCAGTCATTAGCTGTTAGAGTTGCCACATTTCTGTTAATAAATGGAACAAAAAGTCTTTTTTGGATTATTTTGAATTTCTTACTGAAGTATTCTGTCATTGGCTACTGGTTGCGAGAGAGAGAGGCCACTGGGTTAGCACCCGACTACACATATTGCCACAGGTTTGTTGTTAAGAAAAATATCTATTATCCACTTAGTTTTAAAATACTAGCCAAAATAAATAGCAAATTGAGATTGCAGTAGCATATGATTTCCTCATCCTATTCCAGCCAGTGCCATTTACATAAACTTGTTTTCAAGGTATAGCTTATTGTCACTGTTTGAAGATGCATTGGTGTTTTGTCATGAACATGTGGTAATGAAATGACAAAGTATGAGTGTTTTCCTATGCCAGACACTGTGTGTTCTCAATGGGCATCTGTATGCCGCCTGCTTTAGTGCTTGCAAACTTTCAGCAACTGGGCTGTGGGCCATCATCTACCAGTGCACAGCATAAGACCCAGCCTTAATGAACCAGTCTTTTTGCAAGCAAAGCCCTAGGTTTTTTATGCTGTACTTGCTTATCACGACTCAGAGCTAGCATTGCTGAAAGAATGAAGCATTGTGCTAGGCATGAACTGCCTTTCTGTGTAACATTAACTCCTGTGTTGTGCTTAAGTGCAATTTCTTCCAACAGAGAAACATAGATGTGGTTTTTTTTCTCCTTAGATCTTCAGTGGACTGTTATGTAGAACAGATTATTAAAAAGCTCTTTTGTTGCGGAGGAAAAAAAAAGGACATATTGATAGAAATTGGTTTACCCTACCAGGATTAGTCTCTTCCTAGCAAATGAAGTTCTGCAGGGCACTCGATTACAACTACAACTCTATCTTAAAATCATAACAGTAAATCATTTCAAAAACATCCCTGAGCGTTCTTTATGCAAGTTGTAGTCCTTGGAGTCGAGCATCTCTGTCTCCCGTCAGGTTCAGGGTATGCCTGCCCGGCAGTGTGAGGCTGTATCATGGGAAAAGGAAGGGGCTGCAACAGCAGTAGTAAAGATACCGCAACTGGGGCTAATAGCATGAGCTCGAGTGCCCACCAGGCTCATACGCGGCTCCTAGCTGACACCAAGCCCCGCTGCTCTCTGTTAGCTTCAGCTGTTACCCCTGCTGTACACTCTGCCATCATCTCTTCATTTTGCTCTGCAGCAAAGATCAGGGGCCAGCAGATACTATTAAAGCGGAGTGCAGGAGGAGAGACTCAAACCAAGCAAAAGGAGAACAGGGGAGCTCGTTGCCACTTGATTCTCCAAACCTTTAGAGTGGGTACAAGCTCCATCCTGCCATCTCACATGGTAGGTAGTAGATCTGGAAAGCAGGCTGCTCCTACTCCAAAGAATAAAGTATATCTTTGCATATATCAGCATGAGAGATGGATGAGCGCAATCCTTAGCAAGGCTTCTGTGGTAGTAATATTTCTCTCTGCTCTGATTTTGACCCTGTTTCTGCTGTCTTACACAGCAGGCACATTTGGCTGTGATTTGTGTTGATTTGCTTTGTGCAGGTATTCAAGAGCCTTTTGCAGCCCAAGGGAATCTGGAGCCTTTGGGGGGAATAAAATATGTCCAGTACACACAGCTGTAGTAAAAAAGAGCCCTTTTTTGAAAGAGCACCTGACTTTAAGAAGGGCAAGTATGTAGCTCAGCTGAATGTCACATTGAAAGGAAAACAGTGAGCAGGATTTGAATTCCAATATTCACCTGTGATGCCATGCAACTTGGAGTGGATCATGTAAGAACAGCTGTGACTTGTATAGAGGTTGGAGATGAGAGATCACAGCCATCTATCAAAGCCTTCATGATCTGTATTATATGTAATATGATTTAAAGACAGATGCTGCCCCATACTCTTACTCTCTATATAACAAGAGATAGCAAAATGTGGAGGAAGTGAGAGTGAGTATAATTCACAAAATGAGCCACATAGTTTGCCACATTGTCAAAAATGGCGAAGTGTAGCCTCAGAAGTGCGTTTCAGTGGAAAACCATGTTGCAGCTTTGTTAATTTTTACGGGGAGCTCTTCGCCTGTGTCAGGGGGATGGATGCAAAGTGAATAAAATTACAATAGACAAAAGAATTACCAGACACTGAATTGTTGCAAGCATTGGGTATCATGTTTCTGTGGTTAGATCTTGTTTTTCACATAGTACATTACATTAGTAGGAGCTGTTGGTTTTCTTGAACTGAATAGTGCTTTGGTGGTTGTGTTATCATTAAGAATGGTTAGTGCTTCCCCTTTCTCTGTAAAATTCCCTTTATTTCTTAAATGACAACCACTAATTTTTGATACAACACAAGTAGAAAGTGTATGTAAGTAGGGGAAACTTAGACGCCAAGACAGATATTCTCATTTTTTAGTGATAGACAATTTATCAACAAATTGCTTTTGTCTTTTGTCAAGAAATGGGTGTTCTTTGAGCCAGCTGGCCATGTGGTCTCCCTGCACTGCAGACCATTGTATTATTATTGGGCAGATAGATTTGGATTTTACTGGGGGGAAGCAGAGCAACCTGAAGAGGCCGTCCAAGGGGCAAGTAGCCCTGTCTTGCTGCCCCACTCCTGCCTGCAGCGACTTCCAGGAGCTGGAGAGCCCTTCCTGCCGCCCTGGCTGCGGTGAGGGGCTTGGTATCGATAATACTCTGCTGTTGTTTTTGGTATTTAAAAGGGTACTACTCTTCACTGAGCTTTGGGAGTCTTGGAGGTTCTCTAGTCATGCCCTGATTTATTCTTCAATCCTGAAGAGTTCAATTAAGCAACTCAGACTTCAGTTGTGCCCGCACTGCACTGGGAGACAGCCTGTCTGGCTAGGAAATGTCATGATCTGTTCTATGTTGTGCAAAATGAAGGCTTGAAGAGTTTGAACCTTCTTTTATAATGAAAGCTCTGCTACCTATGGTCCTTGCCAGGTGATTCAGTGACTTTGCACTTTGATTTAAAAACAATGACCAGCTAAGACTGTTTTAATGCATTCTTACCTGAGCTTGATGTTTAGATTCACTAATCATTATGCTTTCTGTTTTTTGCCAACTAATCTGGTGGTGTCTTTTTTCTTGATTTTTAAATTGGTTCTAACTTTCACTTTTGCTCTGTCCTTTCCTCCTTTAAATAGTTTCTCTTACCTCTTGCTGCAAGAATGTCTGAGGCGTCTTACTTTGAATCTAAAACAGAGGAGTCAAACAGTGCAGAGATGTCATGTCAGATCACAGCAACAAGTAACGGGGAGGTAGCTGGCATGAACCAAAGTCTGAAGGCCTTGATGATGACGGGCTTTGGGGATATCTTCTCTCTGAACAAAGCAGGATCTGTCCTGCATTCTGGAATGCAGATAAACATGCAAGCCAAAAAGAATTCTTCTAAAACCACCTCTATGAGAAAAGGAAAGAAAATCAACATGGCTTTGGGTTTCAGTGAATTCGACTGGTCAGATGACGATGATGATGATGATTATTTTGATGACACAGACGATAGCAGCGAATGAAATCAGTTACAGAATTAAGTCTGAAATCATTTTTTGCAAAGCAAAACAATAAAGTTTTAGAACAAGAATCCTGTCAGTTTGGTCTGTTTAAATCATGTAAAAGAAAAAAAGTGAGTTTTCCAGGCTGAGCGTGTTTGTGTGTAGAAAGACATGTTGTTTCCGTTTAGATTGTGTTGACTTATTTCTACTTGGATGAAATTTGGAACTAAACTTTCAAAACCAATTGAGATTATTATTATTTTAAGAACTATGATTATAACTATAATTCTTGATGCCTGATTACAGAAACTATGGCTTGATGAATTTAAGATCTGAAAACATTGGGGGAGACTTTAATGCCTATTATACTTCATTTTTTTCTTTGTGTTTTTATTGTCATTTCCTTACATCTTTTACAGACAATCATATGAATATAATTGTACTTGCAGATTTGCTTTTCCTCTACAATCCTTTCTTTCTTACTATTGCAGTGAAAGGGTTTGCTGTGTTTCTAATTTAAAGTCTTTTTCAAGGCAGCATTGTGCAATGTCACAAATATGTTTCTTGGAAAAAAAATGAAGCTTGGATGAGAGAAATAGAGGAGTTAGGTAAACACAGTTTAAAAACTGAATAACAGAAGAGTATAGATAATCCCTGTTAGTAGCTGATTTGTATAAACGTTCTCATTTCTCTTGTGTGTGTACTTGTGTATATAATTCACTCTAGCACAGCCAATTGCCATCAGACCTCTGCATCTATTAACAGTTATTGTGAACTAGAAGCTGATTTTCAGTTATGTTGATGTAAATCCAGGAAGCTTCATTAACTTTGATGGACTTATTCTTGTACCTGAGAGTAAAAATTGGTGTTAGGTTATTTACAGCAAATTTTGCTTCTGTTGTATCTCTCAAACCACATGTGTGAGAGGAGGAAGAGAAGTCACAAGGACATTTCTGCTTAGGCCTGACTGCTGCAGCTCATGTGAAATTCTCAGTGATGGTGGTAATGTGAGGAATATTTGCCAGTTTCTTACTATCTGTTTCTTGCAGCTAAATCACTTTTAATGTATTGCCACTGCAGTGATGACTTATCATAAAACTCAGTGTGCAACAATGTGCTGCAGTAATTGCCTGCCAGACACTTAGACTGAGAGCAGCGAGCGCGTTTCTCCTGATGACCCCTTCAGTGGTGATGCAGGAGGAGGGAGGGAAACCAGTGCAAACACAAGTGCAAGTTAGAAGGGCAGATGATGTAGCATATTTGTCCAACAAAGAAGGGCAGTATTTCAAAAGACCACTGTTACTGTCTAGTTTAGCTGTAGTGGGAATAAGTCATCAAAATTCCAATAACAATTACTGGATTTTTTTTTTTTTCATGGAAACATCTGGTTTTGAGTGGCTTTTTTTAATTATAGGCTTGTCTGTTACACAGCTCTAACCTATGTATTATGGTGAATGTTTTTATAGGTAGTTTAGGGAGGGATAGATACATCAGATAACAGCAGGCCTGAAATCATTACATGTGCAGGCAACAAAGGCGAAGGGTCCTTGGTGGAGTCTTCCTTGAGTGATGAGCAGCTGCCTCTCTGACATGAGAGAGTTTCACTCGGAGAGCCCCGCGCTGCTCTGATGAGCTGCAAGGCAGCCACTGCTCCACGTAGGGCTAGCTTATTCCACTCAATTTTCACAGGATTTGCCCCTCTAAATGCTTAATTTTTGTAGGATGTCTACATTCCACCTCCTGCCTAACTGTTGCAATTTAAACTGTTGTAATTTAAATGATATAATTTTATTTTGTATCCCATGGGGAAACTTGCTCCTTCAGTATAGATAATGATAGTATACTATAGTAGTATAGTATAGATAGTCGGACCTCCAAAATAACCTGATTTTGGGGCGGAGGAGGATATTGAAGAGCAAAGAAATAGAAATAAGAGCCTATAGACTCTTTATCCAGTGCATATTTCCATTATTTTTGTAAGTCTATGTCTGTTAACACCCACAGCAATAATATTTTCTATCTGCCATGTAGGTCCAAGAAAACCTGATAGATCTGTGTAATCTAATATGTGCACTTAAGATATGTAACATTGTCCATAAATTACAGTACTACATATCCAGTTTAGTGTTGCACAGTTCCAACTAAGAATAAATTTGGTTCAAAACATTGATTTAAATAAAAAAGTGTCCCTAGCACAGATGTTTTGCACTTTTTTAGCGTCTGACACTCTCAGAGCACTTTATGCACATTTATTTTTGTGTGGGTTTTATTGAATTTACAAATTCACTTTGTAATTTTTACAGAATGAAATAAAAGGCCTTAACTAGTATATGATACAAGGTTTCTTAGCTGCCAAAACATGCATGTGCTTTATTTCTGCAAAATATATTCAAAATGTGGTAGCATGCTTACAGGAATTTCTGCTGGTTAGAAAAAAATATTTTTTGTAGTGAAGCAAAAGTAGAATTTCCTCCTTTTTTCGCCTTTTCTTTGTTAGGCCTAATTAAGGTGTATTAAGGAAAAACTGAAACTCTCAAAGTTGCTATTCAAAGTGGTAAAGGTATTAGAATTGTAGATAACCTTAACCTTAAAACGATGACATGACAAACTATCCTGGTGCAATTCCCTTGTGACAGTATTATACTTAGAAAATATAATATATATATATGTGTGTGTAATACTTAGGCTGTGCTTATTTAAAAAAAAAAATCTGTCTTTATTCTCTTATGATGAGTTTCATATCAGATGTTTCTAATTTACTGGTCAAAATCATACATGAGAATCAAGATGTTTGTGCCTCTGACATGCTTATAACCAGATAAAGATTGTGAGTGCAGCTCTAGTGTGCAGGTGTGTTAGCATGGAGGGTAGCAGAGTATCTCGTCTTTCACACCTGATTTTGCTCCACCGCGCACGCCAGTCTGTCTCCTACCGCATCCTCACCCGGGTATCCGTGGCCATCAGCGGGTCGGTGAGGAGGGTGTTACCCCCTGCCGTAGGTGTTTGTTCCTCTGGCTGCTCCGGGTGGGAGCGGGGGCACCAAAAGCCTTCCCGTGCCTCAGCTTCCTCCTTCCTTCTAGGTCTCTTAACATCCCAGTGTTCTCTGCCTTATGTAGAGCTCTGGAAGTAACTCCAGTAAAATAGTATTGCTCTATTTTAATGAAAAGAAGGTTAAGAGCCAGGCCTGAATTTTTCATTATTTACCAGGCTGCTATACTACCAATGTTGACTTAAATAAATGGGTAAGCGCCTGTGGGAAGAATGGTGAGGACAATCTTTCGGTTTGAATAAAGGTGCGAGGTGAGTTGGGACTGAGACAGCATATCCTAACTCCCAAGAGGCCCTTCTGAACTGGGAGAAAATGGAGGGAGGGAGTCGCTGCAAACCGCTCTAGCCAGCGGGTTCCGTGGAGCAGCGCGTGTCCTGGCGTGCGGTGGGGTGCACTGTGCTACCAGGCCAGGTGCGGAATTGGTCCCCCCTAGATGGGAAGAAGGACTTCAAAGAGGTGAGATGCGGGGTAGCTCCTTGTCACACAGCCGTGTTCTTGACTTGTCATTGGTTTATCACTTATGGGGTTTTGTTAGATCTTAATTCCTTTTCTTCCTAGATTTAAAGCTATCATTCTGAGTTAAATATTTGATGCAATAATTACTCATATTGCTCTTAGCGGTAGTAAATCCATAGTGTTCATATAGCTGTTAAGTATCTACAGAGTTACTGTGTGTCTTTAGTAATGCAGTTCCTTTTCTGTAATCAGGCAGCTTTTACAGGTTTTAACAAGGCCTCTAACTTGACAGAGGTTTTAAAAACAGATTTATTTAGAATCCAAACTTCAGGTAGAAAAATAACTTTACTTAATTTTCACAGCCCTTAAAACGTACTGGTAGGAATCTGGAGGAGAATGTTTTTCCTTTCCCCTCAGACTTCGACTCAGTGTACGCTGTAAAGTCTGCACAGGGATTTCTGATGCGTGAAGGTTTCATTTTAAAAATGTAGAACCAACAACCTACTTTAAACATTCTGTGTTGTGTGCTGAATATTCATATGCCTTTTAAGTCAGATATAGTCCACTGCATTTCTTGCTTTTGCACTACTAAAAAATTTTTGTACCAAATAGTAGGGGGCGATGCTACTTACACTTCAAGTGTGATCAAAAAAATTTGAATAGAAGATATTTACACAGTGTTAGAAAACTTAGTTCTCCCTTCTGAAAAAAAAAAAACAATGCTGAGCAATGCCTATGCCAAAACTCTTGTGCTGTAAACTGAATATATAATTTGTGTGGAACATGCAATGTTACACTTCTGTGTGGTTAAAACCTTGCAGCGTCAGTTATTCTCTTTATTGCACTTGACATATGATGTCTTGTTTTATTCACATTGTGGATTTGATTTTCCAGTGTAAAAACAAAGCAAACAAACAAAAAGAAACCATGCAATGTATTCAACTCCTTAATTGGTGTCATAAACTTTCTTTTGATGTGAACTTTTTCCTTTGCTTCTCTTTGTTCTAAACTTCTATTTTGCAATAAACATTTTGACAGTAAATTTTATGCATCTGTGTTCCTGTGTAAAATGCCAGTGTTTCAAGAGGTTCCTTATTGTCCACTGGTTTAGTTGTTTTCATGCTACTCAGTGTGACATTTGTCCATTTTTTCTCCCTTAAAAAAAACACCCTTTGAAATAGACAACATTTTATGTCACTGTTTCTTTTTAAAAATGGAAAAGCTGAAAAAAGAAAGCCCCCTGTGCAGGCAGGAGTACAGTATTGGCCTTCTGCAGCAAGCCGTTTGACCATACAAATTATTCTCGTAGGCTCCTCACACAAGAGCAGCCACCGTCTCCCCAAGACCTGTGTGTTGCCTCGTGTCCTCCCCAGCTGCTGCAGGTTGCCCCACAGCTTCCTAGCCAGGTCGCAGTTAGCATAGGATATGCCTGAGTAGCAGCAGGTGCATTGAGAAGATTGGCTGGAAATACGTGAAGGACAAAAAAGATGGGAAGGCCTCTTTTCTTTTTTCCCTCTGGCAACACCTCCTCCATCTGCCACCTCCCTGAGCTGCCTTTGGCTGTGTCCACTTGGGGGAGGCAAAGGGATGGGTTTGATGGGCCCCGAGGTCCTCCCCACTGAACTGGTCTTCTGGATCGTCTGTGGCTGGGAAGGTTTGGCCGAGCCATTGAAGTGAGGAGGAGGACGAGGTCCTCGAACTCCCGGTGGGGAGGGACGGCAAAAACCCACAGCTGCAGAGGCAGAGCTCACAGGATGCCAGGGCGGTCACAGCCCCATGACGAGGATGTCTCGTGGCTGCTGCAGAAGCAGTGGTTGGAAGTTGTGGGCAGGTTACACTAGACCAGAGTCGCAGTGCTTGAAGAGCTCAGGAATAGTCCGTTCTGGCACGTAATGGGCAAGCGTTGGCCATGGGGGACATCAAAGGCTTGGGCGAAGTGCTGGCCTTGGCTGGGCCTCCAGGGGCCTGGGCTGCTTGAAGGCCCCCAGGGCTCACACTAGATACCTTCCAGGTGGGCGGGTAACTGAGCTGTTTCTCTCTTAAACACGTGCTCTGTGTATATTGAATGCGTTTGTAGCTGGATCATGCTGTTGAGGTGGGAGACGTTGACAGTTCAAATACAAACAAATTAATGTCACCTCCTTAGCTGGATAAAAATGCAAAGGTGAAATTTGGAATAACGTACTTGAGCAAGCGAAACACAAATCGGTATCGCAATGACATCCTCTACTGTGTCAGTCTGCAAATCATCGCAGAATTTCACCTAACACATCTATCCTCTTGTGTATCCTCGCGCTACAAGAGCTAACACCATCTTATATACAAGCGTGTGTGACGCCCTGGCGTGAGCTGTGTGTGGCAACAGGGTTGGAGATGGGAAGGGCTGCGTTGGCAGAGCCACGGGGCAGCGGTTATGAAGCGCTGGCAGAAACGAAGAGGTGTCTGTACAGGAAGATGAGCCACAGTGGCCCAGCTCCAAATTCTGCCTCCAATACTGTTTAATGACATCTTCCTTCCTTCTGCAGAAAATACCCCCTGTTCTGGAGAGTGCTGTGATCACAGCACTCCTCTCATTGCAGAAATTGACTGGTACCAAGTCTGTGACAAAAGCAAAATCCTTCCCATAGTGTGAGAAAAAAAACAGAAGAGACACCTAGAGAATCCCTTGTTATTGGCCTGTTTTGTTTTACTTTCTAAATTGTTTTTATCGGAGATCTGCTGGTGATTTTATCTCACAAAAGTGACAGGATCGATTTATTACCACTATCATGTTATTGGAGCCAGCCAGTTCAGTTTGAACGTAGGGCTTAGGCTGTCACTCTTACGTGAGGTGCTGTCTGGTGCCCTCGCTACGAGATTCATGGCCCTAAGTCCTCCCCTTTAAAAAGAAAAGGAATTAAATAAAATTGGCATTCAGAATATAATTTGGGGTGGGAGAGAAACAGTCAGATGGTTTTCTTTTCAATCCATATTTCTCACACAGTTGCTGCCTTCCTTTGATATTTGTGCATGGACTGAAGAAGATGTGGTGAGTATTAATGGGCCCAGCGGTGCTGTGCTGCGCTAGGTCCATGAGGTATGTTCAGTACTGAGGAAATGACACCTAGATCAGAACATCTTGGTGAGATTTTACTGCTATTTCTTTGCTTATATCCTAAAAAGACAACCACAATTAAGCGCTTAAATGGCCTTGACAGATCAGTCACGTTCTCCAGTGCCCACAAAATAATGTGTTCTGGGAGCCCCGTAGAAGACAGAATGTATTTGAGTTTCTTACCCTATTGCATGCCACCATATGGCAATTTAACTAAAAGTTAAGGTTTTTAGAAATGCAGGCTATCCCTTTTGTATAAAACATAGTATCGCATATTCTTTTTGCACCTTTTATTTCAGTTAAAATGCTAAGCAAGAAATGCCACTGATTTACCTCTAATGTGTTACTGTGTCATAGTTATTGTAATGTCCCTCTTAGAACCCTCTTCATGTGTGGGGCATCGTGTGCCTGTTTGATGAAAGGTTGCTGTAGGACTGGCTGGGAAGTCAGAGCAGAAGCTACCTGACTTCAGCTGTTCTATCATGTGACAGGTTGCTAAGCTTTCGCTTTGGGCATTTCTGTTGTTCCCAGTAATGATAAACTAAGGATCTACATAGCCACAAAATAGAAGGCAATTTAAAAATGGTAAATAAGTGTACAAACTCATATTGGAGAATCCTAGGTCCCTTTCCCAGAAATATTAGAAATATTATTACCTTAGAAGTATTTTAGATTTCTGTATTTTTTAATTAATTATGCCTGTGGACTTCAAATTACTATAATATAAAATTGTCATTAAATGAACTTAAGTTTTATTCCTCTTTTTTTTTGCAGTATTTTTGGATGCAACAACTTACTAATAAAGGTAAAAACTATTCATATGTTCCAGTTATGCTCATATTCATGTATAAATATAAATTTGTTCATATCTTTTTTTTTCCCTTCAGTGAAAAGCCCTGTGGATTTCTGAATAACCTCTCTTATCTTAAGGTGATGCTTCTGGTGAAATGAGTGTATATGCTAGCTTGTTTAAGGAACATCATATCACTGGGAAAAGATTGCTTCTTCTAGAAGAGGAGGATTTGAAGGATATGGGAATATTTTCCAGGGGCCACATCATTCATTTAAAGGTATCTAATAGCATAAGTTGAAGACTGCTGTAGAATACAGTGTGAGTACTGAGAAGGAGCCTATGGATTTTCAGCTGTATTTAAAACAAACAAACAAAAAAGTTATAAAGCTATATAGAGAACATTTGGTGCCAAAAATTAAGAGCAATGCCTGTGTATGACTCCAGAACTCAAAGCAAACCTTAACGTTTCTGTGGAATGGAAATGTTCTGTGATCTTCACATGCTGTGTTTGGTGGGCCGGGGTTGGTGAGACTGGTAAGGATTTTTCTAAGGGGACCGTTCCCCCAACAGAAAGCTTTGGGCATCTTTTGAGAGTGTGTTTTCATAAGATAATCTCTGAACTGAAAATTTCAAATTTTGCATCTCACCTCTAACAGAAAACTGCTTTGACTAACAAATTTTGCTTGGACAATTGCTTTGTGCAATTGAGGGTTGCTTTGCTTTGCTTTTAGAGCTTTGCTTTTGCTATTTTAAACATTAAATGTTAGCAATGAATTCAGAAAATCGTGGTCTGGAAAGTGTGATCACAAGAGCAGTAATAGTATTAATACTGTAGCCACAGGAGATGCTTTTGTTTCCTAGCACTCAGCTTTGAAAAAAAGATTTCTCTAAAAGTGGCATTTGGGATTCTGTTGGGTTTCAGTGATTTTATACTACAATTTACTAGCAAAGAGATACTTTTATCCTAGCTGCTAATCCTGCAAATTTAGCCTCAGCTCCATAAGTCATACAGATTTATTCCCCCCTTGCTCATCAGCCATTGTTTCCGTAGCACACACCATTACTGATACATTTAATTTACATTTCCTACAGGGAAAATTACTGAAATTTAATAAAGTCAATAATGCCCAAAATGAAAGATTTCAGCTCCCTCAGTTGGCTGAACATCAGTAAAAACAACCAAAACAACCCTCCAAACATTTATTTTTTTCTGATTAAGCAGATCTGATTCTGAATGCTAGATGGGGTAGAGCTACCAGGACACTTTCCAAAGCAGAATTGTATTTTAAGCTATTCTTGAGTGCCTTATATCTCCACCATGAAAAATGCAATGCACGCTATACTGCACTGTTTTTCTGTATTTACAATGTTAGATAATGAATTACTCTCATCTGATTCTTTTTTTTATAGATTGCTATTGAGAAGTTAACCCACGACTACCTAAATCTCTTTCATTTTCCACCGTTAATTAAGGCAAGTCTGGTCGTTTACACAGGAAGTTTCTCCTTCTGGTGCAGATACCTCTCCCAACGCTGACGCCGCTCCGTGGCGGGCGGACGGGCCGGTCGCACGGGGGTGGTCGCGGGGGCTGCTCGGGGCAGGCAGAGCCGCGCGGGCTCCGTGGGCTGCTCCGACACTGGCGACTGCCGTGCGGCACCGCGCGAGCTGCAGCACCCAGCAGGGCAGGGGGTCTCTGAGGGCGGCAGACTTCAGCCATGTGAAGGGCAAATCCCCTCTCCTGCAGCCGGCCTGGTGTCTGCCGCCCTCGCCAGAGCTCTGAAGTCCTGTGCTCTGTTTCCTTGGCAGGATTCTGCCGGTGGCACTGAGGAGAACATAGAGAAAGTCGTGAATCTTGAACTCGTGTTTGGTTACCACCTAAAGCCAGGGAGCGGGCCACAGGTAAGGTGGTTGGGGTCGGTTGGCTTGCTTCGCTTTTGAGTCACTGCCTGGAGGTCCGGGACCTCTGAAAATACTTTCCTGTCAAAATTCTTTTGCATTGGAAATTGCTAGACAAATGTCTATGTAGAAAATAGCACTGAATCAATGATGAGGAAATGCACCCAGAAGCAGGCAAGGAAAATAGTGGCACAGAAGGCTTGGATGTCAGCTTTTGTTTTTCATGAACATTTTTACTAACTGTATTTTTTGTAATTCAGCTTTTTGCTTGGTTTCCTTCATGCCAGTGGGTGTGAAATAATAATAAGGATGCCACATCCTAATCAAACATGATCTCCAAGCAGCGTCTGTTGAAGGGTCTCTAGTTACACCCGGGTAACTGGTGCTCTGCCTGCTTACTCCAGATGTTCCAGGAGAGCATTCCCACCGTGTTGTCTTTTCTCGGGAATGAGGGTTGTCCCATGCTTTCTGTTATCTTTATTCAGCTTGCCACGGACTCTGAGTTCAAGCGTTTTAGAATTAATCATCCACGTTGAAATGGTGTGCAAAGCATTTCTGAGTTAGTCCGGGGTTGTGGCAGCAGGATTTGTTTTCTTTTGTATTTGACAAATCTGCATTGTGTGTCCACCCTAAACTTGTGGGAGGCTGACTTTCATCTTGTGTTATCTGAGTGCTTTGCTTTTAGGACATATTATTTGTAGAAGTCTCTTTATTTCTGTACTTGGTGGTGCTTGCAGAGAAAGTATTTAGGTTTGTACTTGGTAGGAACTTGGACTCATATTGAAATCATTTCATCAGTTTGAAAAAGCTCCCTGCTTTGTTGTCTGGAGATGTTTTTTTCTTTTCTTTTATCCTAAGCACTTTTTTTTTCCTATGAAAACCTTAATCACAATGTGAATTATTTGGACTTTCTCAGTGTTCTTGAAAGCATGTAACTTAGGATGATATGTAGTTGCTTTTTTCTAGACTTACATTTTTCCCTCCCATTTGTAAGGAGCTGAAAGGCAGTGCCACACTGCCCATCTCCCTTGTGTTTCCAGTAGGGATTGTGGAAAATGGTGCAGGAAGGTGAGCAGGAAGGAACAGACAAGGAAGGAACAGAGCTGAGAGTGTGGGAGGGAAATACAGGTTACATGAATGCCTACTAAGTTTGAGGGCAAGTATATTTGGGCTGTGACAGAAAAAAAATGCAAAAGGAACCACGTGGACACAGAAGGAAAAGGAATCCTGTGGGACAGGGCTAAATTCTTACTAGAGGAGGGGCTAGTTGAACAGGAATGTAATGCCAACATAACCTTTGCAGGTTTCCCACATACTAACTAGAAAATTGAGAGAGGACATTCTTTTTTCTTTCTTTTTTTTCAGCATTTTGGTTTGGAGGTTGCTTTTTTTTTTTTTTTTTTCATCCTCCCTTCCCCATGATCTCCTAGTTGGTCCTCTTCACCCTGTGTGGTGTTGCACTCCTCCTTAAGGAAGTAATTCTTACCGTGGCCATGAGCCACATGTCAGATCTACCTTTCTGGGATTCCCTCTGTTTAATGAATGTGCCACAGATGAGGAGCTCCAGGCATCTGTCTGGAACTGAAACTTCTTCAGAGATCTATTTGATTGCTCATATGTGACTTGAAAAATGCAGCAGCTAAACCAGTTTATAAAAGTGGATGGGAATGACTAGCCAGGTTGAACCTCCAAGCAGTGCTATGACCAGTGCGAGCAGGTTAATTTGAGTGAGAACTTCATTAAACCCAACCTTGGCAAGGAACTGTGTGGTACATAAGATGTTGAAAACTGGACTAACTTGATTCTTTGAAAAACTCAGGATCTTCTAGCTACCCTAGAGGCTGCTTTAAACCAACTACTGCTGCCATCATCCCCATTTGTTCTGAAATAAACTGGAGATGCTGGGTAGGCCAGCATTAGGCCAAGTTTAAGGGGATCAAACTTGTTTTACTGACTCATTTTTGTAAAAGATTGCTGGATGTGTCTTTAAAACTGACCAGCAAAAAATGCTTGGGATCACCTTTCACTATCTTTCTAGCTAAAAGGTGGCATATATCATTTTAAAGAATAAATTCCTCCAAGTAGTTTTATGCTGGTCGCTCCCTGTCACAGGCTATCTAGCTAAGGAGCATTTCTCCCATTTCAGCCATGAGGAAAACAAGGCAACAAGCTCAAATCTAGGCCACAGAGGAGGCCTCTAAGGAGTGAGGTGAGTGTCCTGTGTGATGGGTAGGCTGCTAGGCCTGTGCACGTACAAGGAGCTTACTGGGGCCAGGCAGCAGCTAGGACAGCGCAGCAGGACGGATTGGCCAGTGCTAGAGGCTTCATTCTGCTCTGGCTGGGCCAAGTGTCCTGTATGGTTGCGTCTCCAGGCGTCCTTTCTCCTGTCAGCGATGCGGTTCCCATGCCCGGAGCCGGGCGAACGGCTCCGGGGACAGACGCAGGCTCCTGGTCGGGTCGTGCGCGCTGGCGCGGAGGTGGCCCCGCTGTGCAGTGCTGTGCAGCGCAGTGCCGTGAGGCTGCGGCTGCGTGGAGGAGCTGCTGCAGCGGCCAGCAGCCCTCCGAGGGGTCTCAAAGGCCTTCCCTGCGAGCAGAAGTGCCCTCTCCAGGGCATTGCATGCATCAGAGAAGCTTCTTCAGAAGCAGACAGCAGCACAGCAAAAAAGTAAGGACCTTAATAATGCCAGTGCTTTTTAACAAGGATACAGGTGAATAAACTTCAGGATGCCATTTGAATATTCAGCGTTGTCTATGAGCTAAATGAAACATTGGCTTCCCAGTGTATGCAGTTTTGATATCCTAGGATTCATCTACTTTAAACTGCCTCTGCTAGTGGAATTATGTTGGTTTCCATCAGCTGGTAAATGCAGTCATTTCATTACAGTTTTCTTCCCTTTTCTGCTGCATCTTTGGAGGTGATGAAAGCTCAGCTGACCTCTGTGCTCTCCGAATGCATCAGGAGTGAGCGCTGCAAAGCTAACCTGGTTTTTAGAGGTTTCTTTTCCAACTCTCATAGTTCAAGTTATGAGGTTACTTCCATTTACTTCCTTTTAATGACCTTTCTGTACACAATTCCCACTGAGCTAAAAGGTGATAGATTTAGACATTTTATATGAATTTTTATTCCACAAATAATAAAAAAAAACGGGGGCCCAATTAACTCCAAGATACCAAAGGGGTTAAAAAACAAACCCTGACAATTGTGGCTTGAGCTGATTTGCAGAACTGCAGAGTGAATTTTCAATGGTTTTCTCATCCTAGGTGGCTCATTAAAATTTCCCAATCAGGGAAAGGTGTCTGAGCTGTGTCGGCTCCACAGTGATGAATCATCCAACCCCTTAAGAAGGATTGCTCACAGTCTTTTTGTCTCCTGTTGATGCATTCTTTAGTTTTGGTCCTCAAAAGGGCAGAGTTTCACCATACCTTTGAATGTTTTCATTTTTACCGAAAGTGGCACAGTCTGACCTATATCCAAACGCAAAGCTTTGAACTTGGCTCACCATTTTGCCTTTTTTTTCCCCCAGTTACCTCTCGCTCCATTGACAAGGTAAGGAGCAGAGCCTCTTCAAAAACATCTGCTAACTCTGTGAACTGTATTTTAGCCCTGAATATCCAACCTGGGATATATTTTAATGCTATTATTTAAATGTGTGGTGCAAAAGTGTGTGTAGTAGTAGGGCTACTTCAAAAAGACATTGCGACCTGCCCTGCATGTGGAGAGACATGGGCTGGCCCAATGCAAGCAGTACCAGACAAAATGGTGCTAAAAGTTGTTTTAACTGGAATGCATTTTAGCAAGTGCTTGAGACTATTTTTTACTGCTTATTCCTTTCCACCTTTCTACTACACTGACACAGATGAAACCTTTCTTTGCTTTCTTAAAGTTAATTCCTTGGACATATGTGATATGACATCATCTGTTTAATTTTCTGTGTAAGATACTCCTCATATTAGGTTACAAACATGGCAAAAAACATGGCAATGATCTGGTCCAAAATATAAAATTCCAGTTTTGTAGTTTTCAGATGTATCATGTTCACCACACACTGTTCATATTTAATAAGTAAGGCTAGAAGAGCATTTCTTGTTTCTGTCCCTTCCTTTGAAAGATACTTGCAAGTACCTTGACTTTCTAACATGTAGTTAGTTAGTCTTACCTCGAAACCTCAACATCTCAGACCTATCTCTTTAATCTTATCTCAAAGAATGGGAGCAGCGGTGTTTGTGGGTCATTCTCAGGGACTTGCTCAGGTTCTAATAAATAGTCATTAAAGAAGTAACTACTCTGTGAAGAAAAGGGAAACTACTTAAACTAAAACAAACAAAAACCCTAAACCAAAACAGAGCTATCTTTAAATAAAACTAGCCACATTCAGAACGGGTTAACTTCCCGCCCTGGGAGGTGCGTGGGTTACTGGCTATGGATGTTCAGCGCAGGGGATGTGGACTCCTTGTGCTCTCTTTGCACGGGGGACAGCAGGACCACACACTGTTCTCATACGGGTGCCGCGGGTGTTAACTCCCCCGTCTCTGCTAGGCTCACAGCAGCTGGCTGCTCTGCCGGCCACAGCTTCACTGTACTTGAGGTCAGACCCAAGCCAGCGCCCTCCTAAACCCCTGCACGCACAGTGCTGAGCCTGGAATTCCCATCGGAAATGAGTTGTTTCTCCTTAATCCTGAGGAGGTGCGGAATTCGTTAGGTGACTCACTCGCTTGACTTTCTGGACATTTTCAACATTCATCTTTACACCCTAGCCACTGAGTCAAATTGCTGCCCTCCGCACGTCTCCGTCACACGCGTCACCTCTGTAGCTGGTAGGTCCTTGGAAGCACGAGGGATTCATGATTTTCTGTGGTCTTGCGATGTGTCCCTGAGCCACGTGCTCTAGGTGTTCCTGCTTAAGCAGAGGGGTTGGACTAGGTGTTCTCTAGATGTCCCTTCCAACCTTGACCACCCCGTGATTGTGCGTCCTCGCCCCGCGACGGTCGGGGAGCAGCCCTGTGCGCCGGCTGCCGCAGCGCTGCCGGCGCCTATCGCAGTGCTCCTCCCCATGAGGCACAGGGTCTCCTTACAGCGCCGGCATGCGGAGAACGGCACCCTCAAGGGACAGACTCTTTTGGCCTTGCTGGCCGTGAGTGCAGGTGGGAGAGGCCTCGCGCTCATCCCCACTGAGCTGTAGCCGCGAGCGCCTGTTGCCTCACGGAGGGATCGGGGCTCCTGCTTTCAGAGCGGGCGTGCGAGCGATTGGTAGTGTAAATATCTCTCTCCGTTGCTTTGTTTCCTTCTGTTTTAAGCATGTCTCTCTCAGAAGGCCTCCCCTCCGCCCCTATTTTTTTCTCCATCCGCAACTGAAACAAAAAGCGCGGTGGAGCCACCTTATCTTGCTCGAGCCGTGCTGGCAGCAGCCTGCCCTGACCTGAGGCACGAGCCATTGTTAAGGGTATAACACATTTACATATTTTGCAATAAAACATCAGTTATTTGCATTACTGTGTCAAGTTTTATTTGATTCTTTCACCTAAAAATGACTCATTTTCCTTTCTTGTATTTTAAAAACCAACTACTCTAAGCTTGTTTGAGAATAATCAAAAATTGCCCATTTAGCTAGAAGTCATTTTCTTTTCAAAAGGCAAATGTTATTTAATCTTTCAGCTGTTCATTGTGCCATCATAAATACTTTCTTTTCAGCACAGTTGTGGGGACTGAAATGAGCCCACTAATTGCCTCCCATTTCGACTGACATGTGGTGGTTTAGTGGAAAGAGAACACAGCGGGGAGAAGGAAATAGGAGGCTGAGAAAATGAGAGCTAATTATTTTCACTGCCTCATGTCAGGCTCTGTGTCAGCCTTGTTTTTACAAACTGGAAGGTTTAGCACTAAATAAAACAAACTGGCGTCATGTTTTTATATACTGGCAGTGTCATGGAAGCAGCTGCACATCTCAAAGACAATATAATGCCTGCATTCGCATGGACACCATCTGACAGCCACTGTGAGCCACTGCTAATGAGGATATCACAGTGGTGCCAAGTGAAAGGTGCTGAATTATGTATGATTCTTCATCAGTGCAGCAATAGTCCTGTACATCATTATGAGACATTGTTTTGCTGAAGAGATTAAAACATTCTTAGTTCCAGACCCGGCAACCTATACACGCTACAAGAGGTTATTAATGGAATTTTTAGGGAGAGTTTCTTGCGGATTTCTTTTTGGTTAAAAATATCTCATGGGACAAAGCCGTGGAGGGTCATGACACTATATATATAAAGAAGAGAAGCAAATTAACCATAATTGTGTTATCTGCCTTTAAATCCAGAATAATAAAATATAGTGTAGCTGGGTGATACATAATGATAAATAACCCAAGTGCTGTCACTAGATGTTCAACTCTAATGCCTTTAAAACAGCAGGTTTCAGCAGCTGAGATAGATAATGGCTAAGAATGTAAAGGAGCTTCTGGGGACCTAAATCATCAACATGCTACTACTTTTAGTGCCAGCATGACCAACATTTTATTTCTTATTTGTTTCATCTGGTATTACATCTTATTTTTCTTCTAATACCCAGTTGCCTGTTACAGTGCCATTCCTGTTTTTCTCTTGGATCACACGCACACACACAAAACAAAGTTTATTGCAACCACTGATTTTAAAACGAATGCTGGATTTGGACCTCCTTGAAAAATGAGGTATCTCCCCAGCAAGAGTTTTAAGCAGGAGACATGTTTGTTGTTTAAAGCCTATGCTCAACCTTTTTTATTTCTCTTTCATTTTTTGTTACAGGCGTTAGTATGTATGGGGTTAAGGGAGTATTTTCAGCACAGTATGCAGCAGACCTTATTTTTAAAGTGTTCTTATTTGCTGTTTTGAAGCTGAGGACAAGTGGCTCAAAATATGTTTGTGATTTGCTTTTCTGTTTCTGCAGTCGTTTGCAGGGGGTGCTGATTTATTAGCATTGTCAGAATGTTACTCAACCTGCTTTTCATACTAAGTTTTAGTGATTGTGCCTCTCTTATGAAATTACATTCTTTTTAATCAAAAAGCTGGAATTCTCAACTCAAACATTAAAATACCTCCCAATACGTTCACACTTCATTTTGATTTAAATAGAGTTGTGAAAAGTCCAAGGAAATTTTTTGAAGGACTGTGTGCAGACATATTTCTCAACTAGACGTTCTGAATCAACCATTTCCGAAATATTTTCCCACGTCCCATATTGCACTAAATGTAGTCTTGCTCCAAGAAATCTTATGGCTCCAGTGCATCAAAGAAGTGAAATACATGGTATTAATCTAACCATTTTTTGACTTAAGTGGTTAAACATATCTTTCCTATTCATTGCTAAATAAGAACCTACAAATTAATTGAAAATCAGGGAAATATTGTCTGTTTTTGAAAGCACACAAATCTAGCATTATTTGCTGTGTGGGTGAATAAAATGGTTGGCAAGTTTTTAAGCAAAGAAGCCAACTATATGTCTTATATAATTTCAAAGTGTCTTTACTGTAAAGCCACCTGGATTCTTTCTTCCTCTTCCATTCTTCTCCTTTCATTTTTTCCCTTTTCTTTTTCCCTTCCCCTACCTTTTGCCCTACCCCTTTCCCCTCTCTTCTTCTTTGCTTTCTTTCTTTTCTACATTTTGTCTCTTTCTCTCCCTCTTTTCCTTTCTCCTTTTTTTTCTCTCTCTCCCACTCCCTCTGTCCTGATTTTTCTATGGTCTTTCTTTCCTTTCCTCTGACTATTTTACAAAGTGAAAGCCTTACAAATGCAAAGTGGAAACCTTTCCAAATAAAATGAGTGTTTTTGAGAGACTATTGCGGGTGCATTTAGTGCTGTAATTCGCTCTTGTATCTGTGCTGTGCGTCGGGAGAGACCGCGGAGGACCGCGAGCTTGGGGGCTGGGTTTCAGAGATGCGCTTAGAGCATATTTCCTGTTAAAAGCTGCAGTTGGTAGGCAGGAGAAGGCGGTGTTAGTGCACAGTTCCTGCGTCCCCGGCTGCTTCGGACGCTTTGCCACGCTGTGCGGGTGGCTGTGGGGGCTGCTGTGCCGGTGAGGTGTTGGCAGGAGCCCAGCACCCGTGGACCTTGCAGCTACTGTTAACGTTTGCTTTTCCTTCAGACGAGCTTGTTTGATTTGCAGTGGTTACTAGAATAAACTCGGGTTTGTCAGATTTGGTCTGTAGGGGGGCTTCGCTGCACCAGATTTATGAAGCCAGGGGAGCCCGGAACAAGGTGCCTCAGGCAGGAAAGGGCTGTGGCTCTTGCGTACGTTGCAGTAGTATCATGACAGGACACACGCAGCATTAACTTGATGATATCTTATGTCACTATTCTCTATTTGGCTTAGGTGTTTTTGTAAAAAATTATAAATGTCAGTGAGGGAAACACTGCTTTGCTTCATCTTTGAGCCTCTGGGTAGATCAGCCCTAGGGTAGCCACACAGCATCAGCTTAGGAAAATCTGCAAGAATTGAGCAGCAAGAAGGCCATGGGCTGCTCAAGAAGGAGAGTTTGAAATGCAAGAGGTCAGAGATGACTCACGCTGTTGCTGCAGTTGGGTTGTGCGAGTCCTTAGTGGAAATGGGGGCCTGGTGTTCAGGGCGGCGCATGCCCAGGAAAAGCCAGGGGAAACCTCAGCTACAGCCTGAAGAAGCAGGACGAAGGTGTGCAGAGAGCTGCGGTGCCCATCAGGGCACGCAGGCGACGCGTTGCGGCAGCCCTGGACGTTCGGCTGGGCCGGAAGGGCCGTGGCCTGGCAGCCGGGCTGAGATCCCTTCCCGCGGAAGCAGTCTCTGTGGCGTTGCTTAAATTAACTCTCACGTCCACTCTGCTCGCAAAACGCAGAAGATTTCAATGGGGACAGATGGACATGCAGGGCCAAATGCTTTCATAAGCATAATTTGTTGTTGTGGTTCTGCAATGATTATACTCCAGTTTTCTTTTATCTTAGAATTGCCGATTCAATGTCTGATTAAAAGCTTTGAGACTTTTGAGGGCTGAGCTCCTAAGTTACATTTATGAGAGATGCACGTGCAAACTCTAGCAGATAATTGCATGTACAAATGGATACTTTTTAGGCTGCTGTACGTTTGTGCGTGCAAATAGCTGCTTATGCAAGCCTTTGGCCCTAAATGGCCATCTGTGTCCCCATTGGAAGTGTCTGCATTTGGTGAGCAGCGCTGAGGAGTAACCACCTTGTGCTCCCGTGAGGTAAGGGAGCGCCTGCCCGGACACCTCTGTGGGCCCACCAGGACATCCACAAGGTGCTTCTGGGAAGGGAAATGTCTTCCTTGCCTCCATGAGTCAGGGCAGGTTTCACTGCAGGCCTCGGGGAGTTGCTCAGCGTCTGGAGGAGCTCTGTGTGCCCACCTAGCAGTATCTCATTGCCAAAGCGCCTGCTGGGCACGGTGTGAAATGCCGGCTGCTTGGCCTGGCACCAGAGCTCGGCCCTCGGCTGCCCCGCTGCCCATCACCAGCCTTCGCTCCCCTGGCTCCAGGGCACGCTGCTCCCGCTGCCCGGCCCTCACGGAGGCACCTGCGGACACGGCCGGCAGCGCGGGCATCTTGCAGGCTCGCACCCAAGAGCGGTGTTGAGTGTCGGGTCCCAGGTAACCTCACAGGATTGTTTAAGGACACATTGAAGTGCTTTGTTCTACCAGGTTCATTACTGCTGATTGCTAAGATGAGCTCCCTTGTAGTTAGCGCTCCTCCTGGAAGGGAATGGGAGCCGAGGTGGCGCAGGGTCCCACTGGACACTGGTATCTGAAGCGACTGGACTGCAGTGACCAGTCCACTCTCGTAGCTGTGACCTGAGCGTGACTTGAGTGCCATTCACAGGACCTCTGGTCGTCCACTCCAGGCTTTACCGGGCTGTTTTCACAGGCCTGGCGGCCGTTGTTTAGCTCTAACTCGGCTTGCCCGGCCTGCCCCTTTGCTCGCCCTGGCGCGCTCGCGCTGAACCTGCCCCCGAAGCAGCAGTGTCCTCTCCGAGCCGCTCCAGGCAGGCCGCGCCGCTGCCCGCAGCAACCCGCGCAGCACGGGCAGGGACCGGCTCCACGAGGGCAGTGTGAGGGAAGCTAAAGGTTTTCCGTTACCGATACTTAAAAATGTGCATGTGTTAAAATAAGTACACATTTCAAATACTTTCTTTTAAAAATATATTTATATTTTAATTCTGCTGATTTTGATTTGTTTTGGTTTTCATTTTTGTTTCTTTTTTATTATTTGTATTCTAACAATCTAGTGGGTTTTTTTATTATTATTCATAGGACTGTAAATGGAAAATGTACATGGAGATGGATGGGGATGAAATTGCAATAACCTACATAAAAGATGTGACATTCAACACTAACCTACCTGATGTAGAGATTTTAAAGATGACAAAGGTATTTACAGCCTTAAAGCTTTCACAAATCCACAGATCTCAAACAAAGACATTAAAATACCACAGCAGTCGACTTTTGTGCTTGTGGAAGCTCAGTCTCTTGACAGCTTTTAAATAAAATCCACATTTTAAACAAATTTGTATCATAATAGGAGTTAGGTATTTTGGTTTTCTTTTAAGCTGACAATAATGTTAACAATAGAAAAATAAGTGATGGAGCTAATTTGTATTTTCTTCTTTTAATTCCATGTTATATCTTCTGAATTTATTACCTCTTTTAAAGAAAAGCATGTCCAAAAAATTACTTTCCTTTTTAAGATGAGAAAGCGATTTAAATGTTCCAATTTGAAACTTCATGTGATTTGTGTGGGTGTTTTTTTTTCTTTTTCTATTTTTTAACATGGTTTGAGAACTTTTATGTGCTTCTAAACTCCCTCTTTCGTGCAATGACAGGTTCCAAAGACAAAAAAAATCAGCACGTTGAGTGCTGGCAGTGTCGTACTGAACAATCCCAGTTCAGCATCAACTAGACATTTAACCTTCTTTCAGAATCTGCTGGTTTTAACATATACAAAAGAAGTTTTGCTAATGCACAGGATATTCTGTTTGCTGTTAATTTAATTGATTGTTTTTATTAACACTCCACTTGGTAATAGCTACCAAGATATATTTCTAAGTGAAAAAACATATAGCTTGATTACCAATTAGAATGCTGCTCTAATGTGCACTGATAAAAAAAAAAAATACTGAATGCTTTAGCTGGTTATGCCTTCTGCAACATTTTGGGGGCCTCTTTGGTTATTTTTTCTAAAGAAAAGCTCTTGAGAACTAAAATTATTGAGAATTAGATTCTCCTGGGCAGAATAATAGGAAAAATATAAAAATATGTTGGCAAAACATATTTTTGGTATAAAGATTTTCCTTTTTGATCATGCTAATGCTCTTCTTATAGTTGTTGTTTCTAGAGCTTTACTATTATTTATTATTAATAGTATTTGCATTTTTAATAGCAATGTTTCATTTTTCAAAACCTCCATTTTGGACTTTTTCATTTTTTCCTTAACAACAAAAACAACAACAACAAAAAGATTAAAGTTAAAAAAAAATCACCAGACACAGTAAGATTAACACACTTCTTTATGGAAGGGAATATCTCCACAAATTTTTAGTTATTTCTTCTTCCTCATTTTTTAAATTCTCTCACCAAAAATTTGCATGTGAAGAAGAATTAAAAAGGATGATGCCCCACTGAGAATAAAAATATTCTGTAACTTACTCAGGTTTCCTTTTACATATAGAAAATAGAAGTAAATAATTTCAAAATATATTACTTTTTCTCATAACTTTTTAAGAAATATACTGATGCTAACACTATGGGAAACTGTGGGAAAAAGGCAAAAGCCAAAAGTAGCTTTGGAGTATTTTAGAGACTAATCAGGAGATGAAGAACCTCTCATAAAAATCCACCCGTGTTTTTTTCAGCCACCGTTTGTAATGGAGAAATGGATTTTGGGAATTAAAGAAGACCAATCTGTAGAATGGATTGTCACATATGAGGTAAGTTCTAGCACACACACAAAAAATGTTTATCTAAGATAAAGCCTACATGAGAGATGTTGAAATAGTATCCTCTGACTTTGTTATTTCCTACAATCAAGGCTTAGCACCCTGTAATGACTGTGAAAGCTGAGGTTCAGAGCAAAGGCAGAACTAGGTCTACAGAGAGCCTGTTCTTATACTCCTAGCAGGGACAGCTCTTTTTCTTAAGTAAGAAAACTCCTTTTACCTGAAGTAATGGTCAATGTTGCTAATGTTACCTGGAGAGAGGATGTTTTTTACCTTTGCAGCAAAGAGCTAATTAGCAGAGCTCGAGGCACAGGGAGAAGAAAGAGAATAAGAAGTGGAGAGTAAAATAAAATAAAATCTGGAGACAATTTAGCAACATTTAATAAGACAGAAATTAGCCTTTGTAAAAGGAGATTGTGGTTACTTACAAAGTGTTTTTATAAAGACCAATGACATGCTTCACACTGAGGCTAATAATTGAAATTCCAGCTCCGTCCTGAGTCAAGGATTCAAGCGGTGCTGGAGAGACAGGAAAATTCTGGACCGTGTTTGCCAGGCTTAGAAGTGAAGAATGGTAGTTTTCTGTTGCAAGAAGAATAACCCTAGGTTTCTTTTAGTCTGAAGTTCCTCCCAGGAATCACAGGGACTTACTGCAGAACTGAGGCACATGCTGCTCCAGGAAGGTTATCGTGGAGGGAACCTCTGCAAAAATACCCACTTTGTCCTACCTCCTTTAGCAGAAAGCACTGTCTGTTTGACAGTCACATTAATATAACTATCAGAATACGTTCTGTATTTGTTGAAAAAGACCCTTGGATCGTTTTTCCACATGGTACATTAACTGAAACAGTTATTCACTACCACATTTTTAGCGTAATCATAAAATACCAGCCAAAATTATCTGGAGTCTAAAAATACTTGAGAACCACTGAAGCGCTTTTGCAAAACAGACTCCTCACTCAAAACACTGCTGCCACCCAGGCACTAGTAGAAGGTCCCCGGTAAGAACTGTGCATCCACTGTGCATTGTATCCTAATGCAGTCCTGTTTCCTGAGCAGAGCGATGTCAGGACTCCCAAAACTACCCGGCACATCCAAGGTATCCGCTGGGGCAAAGTGAAAGCAGAGGATGAGGTCGAGGCGGTCCAGCTCAGGATACAGACCTCCCTTCCGAACTCGGAGGGCAACTCACGGAGCAGGTCCAACTCAAGTAAGTTGCCACGCTCAGACTGCCTCCTGCTGCTGCTGCTGCTGCCCGTATTGCTGACACGGGCAAGGGGAACATCAGAAAGCAAATGCTGCTCTTCTGCTCTGATGATAGAGCCCCATCCTGCTGCTTCAGCCTGCACTGAAGTCCCCGAAATGCCCTGGATGGATGCACACAGGAGCCTTCTGGCATGTGTGACCTACCCATTAGGTAGTGAGATACTCTGTGTCACAGCAGCATTTGAGGAAGGTGTCCTGTGTGGGTGCATACCGGCAGTCGTCCATGGCTACTGGCTGCAGCACTTTTTACCTTCTGCGGTCCCTTGAAGTTGCACACCATGAGTAGAGACAGAGCTCAGATCCTTCCGCTCCAAAACCTCAAATGCTTTGCATCAAAGTGAACTGGGATTTCCTCCAGAAGCAATCATTCTTAAATACAGACACTTTTGCTACCATCTTTAGCCCTCCTGTGTAGAAGACTTTATCCTTGGGATCAAGTCATTTATGACTGTTTGGGTTTGGGACAACTGAGGGCAGCATGGGCCCTGGGAGAAGATACACTAGTCAGTGGAGGGTGAACATCTTAGATTATATACTAGAACTGCCAAATGCAGAACAGTGGCCTGAAGAATAAAGAATGCTGGTTTAGACTACAGACATGTCGGAAATGGGCGCTCTTATTCCTGTATAATGGTACCTTGATCCAATTACAGCAGGATTGTGTTTTCTAATGCAAGGGAGACCCTGAGCATGTTCTAGAAGATAGGTCTTCTTTGCGGATTAGCTCAGTGATTTTGTCCTGAGCTTGCTGTTTCCAAATTCATGAAGTCTGTGTTTTACATACACAGTCTCAGTAGAGGAACAGAGAGGCATGACAGAGGAGACAGTATTTATAAAGTACCTTTCACCATGCACGTTTCTTTTAAAACTGTGACTTTGAGGGAGGTTAAGAAACAGAGAAGGCAATTCCCATCTGTCTTTTTGTGAAAGGAGGTTCATCTCTCAGTGCAGACAGAGCTATCTGCTGTGGAGATGTCACAGTCACACTTTGACAGGAAAGACAGTTTTCTTTTGACATATTTGACATTAAGTTGAAGTGATTTAAATCTCTTGGGATTCTAGCAAAATCTGAGGAAAGGAGGAATGGAAGTGACTATCCATTACGTCTTAACAGGAGCAATCTTAACAAGGACAGAGTTACTAACCAGCTTTCTGAAAACTCCCCACAGGAGATGCAGTGATAGTGTTGCTAATAAGAGCCAGAGGACCCGCGCTGGAGGAATGCTTTCCTCAGGATAACCGGCAATAAGATGACAGAGGAACTCCTCTGCTGTGTGTCCTCTGCTGTGCATAGTAACATTTCGGTCGCATTTAACCTGCTGCAAGCTGCCAGGGTTATGGTTTTCGGCTGGAATGATATTAGCAATCTTTAAGGACAAATCATTCAAATCTCTCTGCAGCAGAATCACTTAAGTTGCTCCCTGTGGGTTTTTGGCCAGTGCTGTGGCCTCTGATAAAAGGAGATCCTGGCCTCAGCTGTACCCATAAAGTGAAAGAAAAAAAATGGGCAGCTTTCACAGTCCAGATGAAAAATTTAGAACTACTGTATTTGCTATTGGCTTTCATGCCTGCCCCAGGGCTGACTTTCAACAGTGCTTCAGTCTGATCTCCGGGAGCTACAACTTTTATTAAGATCCTGGGACTGTAACAGTAAGTGTGAGGGCACCATAATACTCTGGGTATCTCATAGATAAGTGCTGTGTGTCCCTGCTATCCTAGATGGAGTGTACTGCCTCACTCACTGGCTGTTTTACAAATACAGTCTGTGAAAGCCAGGTGAAGGTTACCCACTTCATTTGTGGCTTAGGCTCAGTGTTTGGAGTATGCAAAGTGGACTGGCTTCTGAGCTCATGGGAACAACAGTCACCACCAAAGTAGTTCAACTAGCTGTGGAGCACACCAGTTTGAAGAGCAGAGAGAGAGGTGGTGAGTTTGGTTGCTGCAGTGATACCTCTGTGCTGGAAGCGTTCACCCTGTGAGTGGAAGGACTCACACAGGATTTTGCTCCCCTTCGTGTGTGGTCTCCTGGGAATGGCAGGAGCACGGCAGCCCAGAGGGACGCAGCTCGAGGGGATGCTGCAGCAGCGGCCAGGGCCTTGAGGTATCCACTTGGTGGATCCCTCACTTCATATCCCAAAGTTGTGCTGAAGGTCTCTAGGCTCTTTTGCAATGAAAACTGTGGAGAAATCTGCCCAGGCTGCGAAGAACATCTCAGGAAATGTTTAAAGCTAATTTGAGTTAGAAACACTGGGTACTGTTTGGGAATGGAAACCCATTTGGGTGCACAAATCCACTGGATGATTCAATAAATATTTTCTAGTCTAAACTCCATAATCTGCACTGGCATAACACACATTTGCATCATGTTAAAGTATGCAGTGCTGAATATCCTCAAACCCAGGATTATCTTCTGTAAAGCTGGGAGGCAAATGGCAAATTGAGACTTACAGTGATTCTTCAGGTGGATGAAGCCTCACACCTTGGGCAAACCAGAAAGCAATTTTTCAGCAATTCATGCAAAGTTGATCTTGTTTCTCATTCTCCACCCAGGTATTGACAGTGAGTGGATGAAGACCCTGAGAATGCACCAGATAGCAAAAGCCTCATCGCTTCAGCACAGCCATCCCCACAGCCCCACCACCGTCACGCATTACCTGCCCTTTCTCCGGAGCCAGGACTCCTATGCCGCAGCCGTGAGGAGGACACGTGGGCCTGTCAACTACCAGTTCACCCCTATCAGCCATTCCAGAAATTCTTCTCCTCTCTCACATAGTTTGATGAGAAACCTGTCAAATCTCCATCTCAACTCGAAGGGCAGCAGTAACTCTAGCACCGCTTCCGACACCGCCTCGGAGAGGGACCGGTCTGCAGGCACAGCCCGACATGCCTCCCACAGCGGGAACTCGCGCAGCTCCTCCGACGGCAGGCGCAGCGGCACGAGCTCCCCCGTGGCGCCCCGGCACTCGGCCAGGCCCTACCGGACTTCGGCCGCGCCGCCCAGCATCACGCAGGCCGCTGACCGCAGGAGGTCCCCGCACGCTGCCGCGGCGCCCAAGGCCATCCCCGGCATGCCCCCGCAGAGCGAGAGCGTGCCCCGGAGGGGCGAAGGAGAGGGCAGGGCCAGCGAAGGAGGGTGGATAAAGGTGCAGCACTCGAAGAAGTCCCACAGGCAGGTGGCCAGCAAGCCGGGCAGAGACAGACCCAGGGGCGGCTGGCGAGGACGGAGACTCTTCTGAGGCAGGAATCTGTGGGTCGTTTTAACCGAGTTTTGTTCCCTTTTATTTAACAGAAGGTTCAGGTTAAATGGTGAGAATACATGTGCATTAATTTAATGTTTTCCTCCTGCTGGTGCCCAGCACTGAAGTCACGATACTACCTCTGAGTTTACCAGCCTGGCAGCGCGGGTCTGGGCACTGCTCGTGGACAGGAATGACCGCCGGTGCCCACCTTGTTACGGGAACTGCTTTCATTCCCAGAAGCGATCCCTTTAATTTGATCTTCTCTCTTCCCTTTGGCTGCTCATGTTCTTAGCTGAGTGGATATCCATTAATTTGCTTAATATTTCAATAATAAAACCAGTAGGACACAGCAGTGTGCCATTACACCAAGCTCTTCATTTCACCCTCGCAGACTCCGCTCTGCAGTTAGACCCCCCCTCACTGCAGCTCTTTCTCTGGGTACCAAGTCTGGCCATGTGTGTGGTTTCCCCACCAACCGCTGAAACTGATTCTCCAGGAGCTGGAGGAAGAAGTCTTACTTTTAGCAAATGACCGTAGTCAGAAAGAAACAGGAATGCATAGAGATTTTTCTTCAGGCCCAGACCAGGGATTTCACTTCTGCTTGCCATCCCTTTCCAGGAATTTCTCATGCTTCTCTTTACAAAAAGCCCAGATACCAGGTATCTGACACTGCAGAGCAGATGCTGTGACATCCATAGTTGTCATAAGGAGAAAGAGGAAAAAAAATGGCTTTGTGCTCTTGGAAAAAGAAAAGAGAGAGAGAGAGGAAGACATTGCCTTTGTAATAGTTTCATCTAACCCTCTGAGGTCTGTGGTAATGTTTATCCCTGGGCAGCAGGCATTTTTTAATTGAATTTTTAAATGTAGCCAGACTGTGCTGCTTTTGTCTTTCAGTCTTCAGGTAGTAAAGGGGAGGTCAGCAAAGCTGGTGATTAATGTGGTCTTCAGCTCTATTGAGAACAAAGGCGCAGGTGCAGACAAACTTCACAAAGTTTCTTGTTGGCCTTTTCACTCCAAGCTGATTTCACACAATTAAAAAGGAAATATATATATATATATATATCGGTTTCCAAAGATGCAAAAGAAAAAAAAAAAAAAAAGAGGAGAAACAGAAAAAGGCAGCTGAACCCCAAGCAACACATGGTAGCTTCTGTAAAGCTAAGAGACGGTAAATGGGAGGTTGCTCTGGGTAAGGCCTGGAAACGAGGGGAGCGTTACCCAGGTTTGTCTGGTCTGGGCACAAACTTGCCTTCCTCAGGGTTGAGTCCCCACAGAAATGGATGGCGTCTCCACTCGCTCTGGGTGATGGCCATACAGAAGATGTTGGCCCAAAGCTGGCATTTGGGTTTGGTATTTACAACCCAGCAACAGAGAAGGTTGAGCACCCCAAACTCAGAGCTTCAACTTGGGGATGCTGCTGGGAATCCCCATTGCTCCATCCGTGTCTGCAAGGCAGCAGCTATGCTGTGGGAGATACATCACAGGGCGGGCAATGGCCATCTCATCATTTTCCTGTGCAGTCCGTACTAAAATCAGACCTTTCCAGAAAACAAACAAACAAACAAACAAAAACGCTTTCCAGCAGGCCCAACTGTCTCCTGGCCTGCCCAGGGGAGACCCAGTGCTTACCAGCGTGAGCTGAGAACGGTGCTTTTTGGGTTCAGAGCAGGGCTCACCAAAGCCAATGGAGCCAGGAATCCCCAATAGCCCGCTGTCAATGCAAGGAACTGCAGCACTATCATTTAAGTACCTTATCTTCTGGCAATGGTTAAGAGCAGAAAAAAAAAAAAAAAAAAAAAAAAAAAAAAAAATTTATATGGAACTGAATGAGGCTGTATATATAGCTGCGTGGAAATAAAAGCTGTTACAGCTTCAAACTGAGGGAAGCTGGTTAGTAACCCAATTTCTGACCTTTGATTTACACATGCAGAGAAAACCAGACAACTGATTTGGGTAACACACGCCATCCAACACTAGATATTTCTTTTCTACAACTCAGAAGACTGGTTCTTGTACTGTTAGGTTTAGAGATGTGTCACCTGGCCACATGATTTGGGGCTGTGCAAAGTCGAGAAAAACTGTGAGACTCTGGAAAGGTTTTTCTTAGAGGTGATCAGGATGACCGCATGGCTACACAAACCTGAAAAAAGGCCCTACCCAGCAGACACTCGAGGCTGTGGGCCGGTGGTGGCCATCCAAGATCTATCAGCTGCTTGCGGCTGATTATTAAGACATCCAGAAAGGATTCCTCTGCTGTTTGTAAGCAATTTAGTGCTGTGCCTAATTTTAATCTGCAATGTACTGTCTGTCCACATCTGTTGTATTAAAGGATTCATTAGCACTTAAAGGAGAAACGGATGGTATTGATCATGCCTATTAAAATTAAACAATCATGCAATAGTCACTGATTAAAAATCCTCTTGCTGCACCAGGATTGCTCTGTAAAGCAACAGTCAGAAAAAAATCTTCATCCCCAATGTGTGCCCCAGCTGTGGCACCAAAGCTATTAAAATAGCAAGAAATGAGTCGGTTACAAACCATTTTCAACACCTGAAAAAAAATCATATTGGAATATTGGAAGTTGCATGCAGTTCCCACTACAAGTGTGATTTTATTTTTTAATTACAAAATACATTTCATATAGTCTCCCTTGGACCATCTTCCCTCTTAACGCTGTGGAAGTGAAAAACGCTAAGAAAATGTGCTTTTCAACCTCACTGCCATTACTCTGCACATATCTAGTCTTTGGTAATAATTCGTAGAAAGCAAAATGTGCTTATAGAGCCTCTTTCATCGCCCAGTACTTCCCTAAACACAGTGATTTATTGCCATGTTCTACCAACTTGCAGCTACCTTTGCCTGGAAGGCTATGCACATGGAAAATTGGACAAACACATGTCAACAAATCCAACAAATTAGCTTTTTCTCACAAATCTGTGAAGAAAATGGTCTATCTAGATTTACACCCTAAGAACTGGGACGTGCTTCCCTCAGTCCATGGGCAGATCCTCAGGCGCGCTATGTGTCCCGTCCACGGCTGTCTGTGCAACTAGACCCTCTATCATTAGCAGAAATCCACCCCTAGCTTCCCTGGCTCTCTTTTCTGTTGTTCTTCAGAGCCTGGTGTATTCAGGTTGCAGTTTTCTTAATTCCTGGAAGGGCTGAACATGATCCGTACTTCTCTGCCACAGTTCCAGGCTCATGAGCTTCAGCGATGGCTGCTGGATTGCATGAGAAAAAATAATGAAGAATCACAAAGGAAAATTCAGAACTGAATGTCTGAAATGAGGGAGTATTTGCATCCAGTGGAGAGTCTGCTTATGAAATCAGACACACATTCTCTTTTTTCTTTTCTTTTTAACGCACCATGAGACAGTGACTGCCACACGCTGCTGCTCTTGCAGACAACATCTGACTCCAGCTCTCTGGGAGCACAAAGACTTCTTCATGGGCAGCACCACTTCTGGCTGGCTCCTAGCGCTCATCCCTGCTGCTAGGTCAGTTGGGAGGAACCGGCGTGTGCAGGGTCAAGCCCTTGGGCCTCCTGAACCTCACAGGCCTCCCCCAAAGTGAGGTGGCCACTGCGTGAGCCAAGGAGCTAGGCGCTGAAGACATCTCACGTGCTTGCGGCTGCGCCTGACAAGCCGACGGCGCCTCTGAAACCAGCTCCATTCCGCCCTGGCTTCTGCGGGCAGCCGCTTGGCCTGAGGGCCACGTGCACAGCCCCACGCCAGGCAGCCGCACGGCCGGGGAGTCAACCACGAGGGGTTTAATCCTGCTGTAAGCCCCCTTCCTTCCGGGAGTACCGGGATGTGCTTCAAAGCCACGGCGCGCTGCACTGTGTTGACCGCGCTGGTGAGTGCACCCTGACCTAACCGCTGCTGCTACTGCCGTTCCGTGGATGCGGAGAGACAGGCGGGTGCTCCGGTAATTACAGAGAAACCCCAGCCGCAGAGACCTCCTGACTGCTCTCATCTCATAGCAGCGCCGACGCAAAATCTGCGTCTGACAGGATTACTTGCTCTGCGCGTGCGCACATGCCCGGCACAGAAGTGTTTTTACATAATTTTCGTACTAACGAAGTGCCAGAGCTTAACAGTTCAAAGCAGTTTGTCGCGGGAAGTTAGAGGTTACAGAGGAGAAGCCCATGACGGCAAGGCCACTAACGCGGGTCTGCTGTGGCCGCGTGCCGGGACGTGAGCTCGCTGCCGGCCGGGAGCACCAGCGCCAGGAGGGCGCCGCGACGCAGCGGGCACCGCAGCACAGGGGAGCGCCAGTGCCTGCAGCGCCGCCGCGG
>JAWLRI010000251.1:4870022-4886484 GCA_034781795.1 Crypturellus tataupa | reverse complement strand
GTGTGGTTTCTGATCCAAATCTATCTTGGAATAACCAGTCAAAACTGGGAGCAGTTTTCTGATCAAGTGCTATATATAATGGAATTCAACAACCAATCTGCTGCAATGGTCAAAATCCTATTTGGCTTCCAACTGCTTTCCAGTGCATCACCCTGCAAATAACATTTATCATCACAAGCATCTTCTGAGTGGTGGGAAAATATTCTCACTCAGCAGAGGGGGAATTGAAAGACCCAGAAATCCAGGCTGGGATTCCCTTTGCTGCTCTCCCAGTGTAGGTGCCAGACCTTGGTGTCCTCACCAAGAGGTCACCAGAGTCCCTTCCAGCATCTCACTGGACACAGAGCACAAGGTGGGTCTGCCCACGGGGGGGGCAACAAGTGTATCCTCACCTTATTTATGTAACTCAACCTCTCCCAGCTCAGGTCCACCCACAACACACATCAGAGCCCTCTTACAGTCTGATTTTCCACTCATATTTACCTGGATGTTTGCTGTTCTGCACTAATTATGTATGAAGACAGAAAAATGCTGGATGAAGTTTAATTAGGAATGAGCTGCTTTGCCATGTAAGCTCGGGGTGCAGTTCCCGAGGCTGGCCCTGGGCCAGGCCCGGTGCGGGGCTGTGCGGGAGCGGGGCTCGTGCCCCCCGGCGCGGGGCCGCCAGGGGAAGCGGCGGGGAGGAGGGTGCCCCGGCCACGCGGCCCTGGGGCGCCGCGGCTCGGGGCTCGCGGTTGCGGCGCCCTGCGTGTGTGTGGGGGGCACTGACCGCCCGGCCCGTGACGCAGGGTCGGCAGCCTGTGTCCAAGAGAGAAGTGATAAAATGGGGCGGTTCCTGTGCGCTCCTTGGGCTTCACTGCCGTTTCCGACTTTAGAAGCGTCTCTGCTAGCAGCAGTTGTAGTTTCTTTACTTTGAGGCGCTTGGATTATAGTCAAGCACGTTAAGTGTCCCAAAATGTTCAAGTCTCCTAAGCTTTGAGTTAAGGTTGCTTTAAAGTGACAGTGTGCTGCAGCAGATGTCCCGTTTCAGTGGTGTTGCCGTGGCTCTTTTGCAGAGACAAGGTTGCTTGGGAAGGAAGAACTTCACAGCATTCCGAAATATGAAGCTGATTCCCATGGAAACATCCTCATCCTCTGATGACAGTTGTGACAGTTTTGGTTCTGATAATTTTGCAAACACAGTAAGTACAGGACAGGAATAAAATTGAATGTGCAGCGTTGGTAATGACCCCCGTGCTTTGTGTGTGATTAAAACTGCTTGTTCTGCTTACATTCTTGTACAATAGTCACAAATCTACACTGTGCACTGTAATTTCATTTCACTTTTCTTATGCTTCTAGGTAGTAATTGTTGGAAGCAGATTAGCTATTTATTCCAGCCTTTGAAATGTCACCTAACCTAACGTGCCTGATAATTTGCCACCACAGTTCTGAAACCACTTGTAAATCTCTGGACTATTTTTTCCTTTATTACAAAAGCTATTTGCTTCTAGTGTGTTCTTAAGTGTGAATCATTTTCTGTACAACTTCTGATAAAATATATTTTATTTTTTATAGAAACCCAAGTTTAGGTCAGATATTACGGAAGAACTGGCAAAAATCTTCTATGAAGCTTCTGATGATGAGTCCTTCTGTGGTTTTTCAGAAAGTGAGATTCAGGATGCTTTGGTAAGATGGCTGATTTTAATTTGTAGTTTCAATTATAAATTCTTGCACATTTTTAATTAAAAAGTAGTAGGAGATTTGGCTTAAAAGTCCAATGTTGTCAGAAAGAAACACTTTCTCTACCAGTGTGGCATTCCAAGCAGTCAAGTAGTTTCTTGTTTTCTCTCTGAAAAGTGGCCAAGCACTGCAACTCTGCAGGACCAAAACAAAAACTGCCATGCAGATTTTGAAATACCTCCTGAAGCTGTCCTGCTGGATTTTACTCTTCAAGTAGAGACTCTTGCATTTCTGATCTGCATGGTGCCAAATGCTGTGCTGGCTCAGAGACTTGGGCAAACCTGAGAGACATCTCGGTGTTTATTGGCAGGTGGTTTTCCCTGTGCTCCTCCAGTGCCACAGGAAATGCTTTACGTGTTAGCAGTAGGAGGTGGAATTCCCCTTCCTGCTTTTCCTTCAGTGAAAGAGCAGTTTTACTCTCTTAAAGAGCAAGAGTTGGTACCAAGTAGAGCAGGGAGCAGTGTTGGCATCTGTGGCATAAGATGAATTTCTGGCGTAACTTTAGAGCACACTGAGGAATGACCAGATGAGAATAGCACGTGACTGGAGGAGGATGTGTGCCTTGGTTAATTTATCACAGTAGTAAAGAGAACATGCAGGAGGCAAAGGGGCAGTAGATAAGGAAAGAAAAGGAATGTAGGAAACCTACATGTAAGTGGGCAAGCCAGAGCCGCATACCCTCTGTGTGTGTTAATAAAACTTTGTGCAGATAAGGGTGACCATTTGAAACAGAACTGCACATGAAGCAGAAAGCCTGTTTTTTACCTGTGACCCAAAATTAAGACCAAGTCTTACAAAACCTGAAGTCGTCTTCACCACTAGTCTGGCAGGTGGCAGCTAAGACAGCTGCAGCAGAAACCAAGCTTTGCTGGTGTGTTTCAGTTTTACAGTATAGCTCTCCCTGACAGCATTTTACCATATCTGTCTATCTCTGTCTCTCACACGCCTACGCTTTTGCATGTTTTAGAGCACTAAGACCTGACACTTAGAAGTGAATGGTTAGATTTCAGCTGGATATCATCTTCAAGCCACCTTCCCTGAAAATACGAACTTGTCAAACTGTATTTAATTGCAGGACAACTTACTTGGTTTTGTGTGCTTCAATTTTTGTTTGCTAACAGAAACTGGACTCAGATTCAGAGGAGAGTGATGTAAATGCTGAAAATGGGATAACTCGGCAAAGACAGAAATGCTCTGTTCCTCTAAAAGTAGCCATGAAGTTTCCACTCCGACGATCGAAAAGGAGAAAGGATGAGATGGACTCTCTTCCTGAGGAGATGACGACTGTTCCAGATTCAGACTCTGACTCTGAAGAAAAGGGATCTGTGTTCTTAGAAAAAAGAGCTTTAAACATAAAGGAAAACAAAGCAATGGCAAGTACTTAGTGTTTTTATCCTCTTCCTTGACAATTAGCCAGTTCTTCATTGTTCAGATGAAGTGTAATCAGAATTATAGTAATTCTTTGAGATGAATTTATATTCCTAACATTTCAGTCTGATACTTTATTCACTGACATGTGAAAATCCACAGACTGAGAAGTCCTTTGCGGCAGGGGGGTGGCGGGGGCGGGCGGAATGGGAAGCCCCGATGTTAAAGCCCTACTGTTTGTTTAGGTTCTCTAATCTATTAGTCTAATAGCACATAAATGCCTTCTGCTTCCCTTTTCTCTCTTTTGTTAGCTTGCAAAGCTAATGGCTGAGTTGCAGAGTGTTTCTGGGATCTTTGATGGGAGAAGATCACTGCCAGCTGCCGGTCACGTAAGTATAAACTTGCTGCATTTGCCTGCAGATTTGAGAGCCAAATTCTGAGGATGTAAACCATGATTGTCAGATAAAAAAACTTAATAAGCCAAGTAAATCAAAGTACAACTCTGAATTTTATTGCTTACTAAAACAAGCATCCTTATTATGCAGGTCTCTTTGATTTGCCCCTGTATAAAACCGATCAGATATCAGATTCATAAAGGTCTAGCTGTCTGCACAGGCCAAGAAAACCTCCAGTGATCCTGAGTAAATAGGGATCCTGGTAAACACTGGAGATAGGAGGGACAGATCAAGCTTTGAAGTTCAAGCCTCAGTATCCCTTCTATTTGGAGTCTTGAAAAAATATGATACTGGGCCCAACTAGGCCTGTTAAGTTACAAGGCTGACAATTGCACTGCTAATTTACCTGAAAGCCTTGTAAAGATGGGGGCAGCAATAAAAATGACAGCTCTTCACAGATTAAATCCTGCTGCTATGTGAGGGAATTACTGTGTACATGCAGAGATAAGATACAAATGTGCCACTCTGGCTCTTCTCTGGAGCTTGCTAAACTCTTAAGGATAAATTAGGATGAATTTGTCTAGGATGCTTTTTTTTTTTTTTTTTTTTCCCCTCTTCTCTTGGCTGAGGTTGTAGAGGAGGAAAGACGGAGGGATGCTTTGGGGGAGAAAGGAAGCAGAGCTGTGTTTTGGGGGAGGAATACATAGTGGGCATAGGAAATGTTGTTTTGATTTTGGACTATTCTATAAGGGGCTCTCATTTCTTTTCCAGGCACCAAAGCAACTTCCAAGACGTTCTTTTCCCAAAAGTGTTTTGAGGAGGAACCCAGATCGAAGTTCTCGGCCTCACACAAGATCCAGATCCCTGATTGAAGGTCCACCTCCTCCTTTACCAGAGGAGGATGATGATGATCGGTACTTCTTAGTGAGAAGAAGAAGGGTGTCTGATGAGTACCTGGAGGTATGTGGAGGTTTTAGTTTTTCAACTGCAGATTGCTAAAGAAGGTGATGTTTCCTGTCCCTTGAGGAAAAAATGAACATTCTTAAGAGAGCTAATTAGAGTTGTGAATATGTCATGGGCTGGAAAGAAGTACAGAGAATAGCATGTTGTGCATGTTCTCCTCTGTGCTCCAGCAGGACCAAAGTAACAACCAGGAGTGTGTCACTTAATTGGTTAATAGCTTCAGATGCTGAAGCTGCATCCATTTTATAAGTCCTTGCCAAAAAAAAAAAAAGGCATCTCTTACTTGAATAGAGGATCTCCAGTTTTAGTAGAAGATGGTTATGTGTGCCTGTGGTGCTGCCTCAAGTATCTCCACTTTCTTGTTTGTGTAGAGTTTTTGCTGACACTAATCGTAATCATATTATGTCTTTGCTATTCAGCACGAAACCCAAACTTCCCAGAGAGGTCACCGTGGTGCCATGGCTCTTCCACACATTGTGCGTCCAGTTGAGGAGATAACAGAGGAAGAACTGAATAATATTTGTGGATCTGCAAGAGAGAAAGTGTATAACAGGGCCATGGTAAGTGTATTCCAAGTTTGTGAAATGAAGACTTTGTGAAGTAACCGTTTGGTATTCCCTGCTTTTGCGTTAGTGTCAAATAGCAAAGACAGGGTCTCCCTTGCTAAGGAGGGATTTGATTTTTTGAAGAGGGAGAGAGTATGCCCGAGATCTTGAGCATCAGCTGTTACCTTTCCTGAAATCGACAGGATGGCCTTTATCAAGACAGTTACCTTCCTCACACTCTGGAACTGCTGTCATAGCTAGGAGATAGCAGCCCCTGAAAGTGTTTTAACAAGCACTGAAGATACAGCCTTAAAATAGTTTTGATCCAAATTTGCTTTCAGTTTCTGCATTATGTCCTGCTGGTTAACAAAGAGATAACTTGGTGTTTATTTCCGTAACTGGAGGTTATGGGAATCTTTATTGTCTTACTCCTTGAACTGTTTGCCCTTTGTAGGGCTCCACTTGCCATCAGTGTCGCCAGAAAACCATCGATACCAAGACAAATTGTCGTAACCCTGACTGCATAGGAGTGCGGGGCCAGTTCTGTGGGCCCTGCCTCCGGAACAGATACGGGGAAGATGTCAGAACGGCCTTGCTGGATCCGGTAAGACTCCTTTGGCTGTGACCTTTTAAATACTGCTCCCTGTCCGAGTCGAGCATAGTTCCTCACGTTTAGGAGTTCTAGCAGGGAAGCTACTTGCAGTGTTGCAGCACATATGTATTCCTATTTCAGCTCCAAGTGAGCCACAGAGCCTTGCGTTCCGTAAACACCCCGTAATTGTTTCTGTAGCGCTATTTACAGAGAGAGGCTACAGGAGCCGAAGCGTGCTTGCATTTGAGCATTGAAACGGTGTTATCAGTTTTGTCTTGCATTGATATTTAATGCATTGTGGAGATCAGCGGCATTTTCTTTGTTCAAGATGCCGTTTTTGTGACTGTTGAAAGGGTACAGGAGTTGAGCAAATGCTTCCTGTGGATTTGTGTAAGGAAGGCAAACAGCTTAGAGGCTGAAAATGTGGATTTTCTTCTGTATTGCTCTAGACAACTTCAGGGCTGATGTTTGCTGTAGAACTAAGTGGGAAGCAGGGCCCTTTTGAAAGTGACAGTTGTGAATAATGTCAGCTCAGCCAAAAGGACTTGTCTGTGTTTCCTCCAGACCTGGAAGTGCCCACCGTGTCGTGGAATCTGCAACTGTAGCTTCTGCAGGCAGCGAGATGGCCGATGTGCTACTGGTGTCCTGGTTTACCTAGCCAAGTACCACGGCTATGACAATGTCCATGCCTACTTGAAGAGGTGAGTGTGCTCAGCTCTGCACGCAGCAGAGGCAACTGGCAGCAGGGAGGTGAGCGCCCCCCGCACTCTCAGGCATTCGCATCGATTAAGGATGTTCAGATCAATCTTTGTTGCCTCTAGAACCTGAGATTTGCTCACAGTTCTTTCTGTTACGCTAGTTTTCACAAAAGAAAGCCCACAAGTGGTACATCCAGTCTGTCTTTGAGCACTGAACTTGAACTGGTGTTTATTGTTGTGGCTTTTGCTAATACATCTAAAGAGTTTCTGAACAACACTTTGCTATAAATTGATTCCCATCTCTACTTGTCTTTCAGTCTGAAACAAGAACTTGGAATGGAAGACTGAAGCTGTGGCTGCCTTCAAACTACATACTCCTTCACCAATATTTCATTATTACCTACAGTGAATTGTTTAATCAAGTTGACATTACAAGCCTGCTGCACTCCTGTTGCTTTTTGGGTTAAAAGAAGATAAAGAATTGTCACATATCTCAGTGCCAACAGTACTCAGAAAAAAAAGTGCATGTTGAAGGCCTTTTCCTATATGCTATTGTTACCTATTAACTTAGCAAACTAGAGAGCAAGCAGTTTGTTTTCATAGCAACAACTTTTACATTTCTTTTTTTTTTTTTTCTCTCTTTTTTTCCTGAAAGGAAATGGGGCTTTAAGCCATTAGTTTTATTCATATGATGATCTATGCTGCCATCTTGCTTATGCTTGAATATTAATCTCAAAAAGATAAAGCTGTTCTGACCATTTGGGTCACTGGGGAACCTTCCCCAGTGAACAAGGTATGTGTGTAACTCATGACCAGCTTCAACTTTCTCTGCAATACAGACCCATTCTGAAAACACATAATAGAAGCTAGGAGTTCTCTAAAGCAGCTACCTGGTTTTAAGTTTAGAAAGGAAGCCTTAACAGTTGCAGCAGAGCAGTTTCTAGGCACTATTCCAGTTGTTTAAGAGTACGCAAATTGCAGACTTCCTTTGAGGGAAGATCATCCACTGAGTGGCTTAAAAATGCAGCAGAAGGATTTGGGGGTGGTGACTTTGTAATACATCTTCTCACATGGCAGGAGGCCACCAGGAAGCCAAAGCTTCCACAGCACCAGTGAGGATTGCCTGGCCATGGCAGGGACGGGTGTGAAGGTACTGGTGTGCACTGTGGAGCGACTGCTGCGTCTAAAATAATGTGCCCTGTGGTAGTTCAACACTGTGTTTGGAAGTTTGCTTTTTGCTGCTGCTGCTGCCAGCTGCAGAGCTGCTCTGCAGAAGGACCCTGGCCTGGGGAAGGGGAGCTCCCAAGAGCAGGGATTGCAGTCAGTGCAGGAGCACAGGTGGTTCATGGGGCTTTCAGGCAGCTGTAAGTAGATAAAAGATGTAGTTTGAACTTGGGTATCAGGCAGTGACAAAGCACCCCAGTGCTTGAGGAACTTGAGTTTTCTTTTACATATGAGCAAAATGAGACGTAAGAACTTAAGCTACAGTCTAGCTTGTGGTTGCATAGAGCAGCGTAAACGTGAATAGATAATGCACTGCAGAGACATACCCTGGCTATAGTAGCAGGTAAGGAAAAGCAGTTGCCTCATCTAAAAACTTCTCAATGATCAGTGAAAAGGGAGATGTAATGGTTGCATACGGTTTGTGAGCACTTACGAATGTGCCATATTTCTGTTAATGTCTGCCTCAGCATGGTTGTAGAAGTGATGCTGATAAAGAGCTGTGAGTACAGCAAAAACTGAGCTGAAGAACTCTAGCATACTGTGTGGATGGGTCTTGTGTACTTGATGCTGTAGGAAAAATAGTGCCATAAGAAATTACATGTGGAGAACCACAAAGTGTATTAAATGCTGTGAGTTTGGTAATGGAAACTGCTGCTTAAGCTTTGTGCAAGATTTAGAACACGATGTAAAAAATAATGTACAGTTGGATAGTAGGCAGAATCAACTTGCATGTATTGAGCACTAGAACAAGGCATGGCCTTAAACCTCCCTACTGGCACAGTATTTGTACCATATGTGTATATATAATCTACATTTTATACCTTTCTGGGAAGTACATCAGCATGTGTGGAAGGCAGGGGAAAAGAGGGATTTGGAAACAAAAGATGTTTATGTCAGACATGCAGCTCTGATCTGTGAAGTGTCTGCCATCTGCATTGTTGAAAATCTCCAGTCCCTTCTTAGGCTCTATTTTTATGGTGTGATTAGCTGTGCAATCTAAGGTGGAGAGTGCTTTACCCTCTAGGAACATTTCATGGAAAAAAGGGAGCTCTAGAAATACATGTTCTGAGAGCTAAGAGTGATTTTTCTAATTGTTGGGCTTGCCATTTATTGCTGGAGTGTGAAAGGACCGCATTAAAAGCAACCCCTTTTATCATGTCATGGAGACTGCTATACTGAGATTCCCTCCAGTCTATGAACTTCTGTACAAAAGTTTTTATTTTGATAATAAATTTTTCTGGTTTGAATTTTTGCTTCTTTGCCATTATTAAAAATACTTAGATTGTGCTGCCTTTCTGACAAATAGCTGTGCGTACTGCTACAGTGTGGAGCAGTTGTTTGTATTTGGGGGGGGAGCAGGGGAGCTATGGTGTCTCCTGGGATCCCAGGCCTGGGTGTCTCCGTTTCTCATACGGAGGCTTTGGCCAAGTACTCGCCTTCGGTCCCTTGCAGGGGCTGGGGTGTCGGGTGCCTCCATCCTGACCTGCAAAGGAGCAGGGGGAGGATATTGACCTCGCTTCTGGGTGCGAGTCAAAATCAGGTGCCTGCCACTAATTTCTCCCAGCCCCTAAGCAGGCTCTAGGTAACCTCTCAGAAACCTCCGGCTGCTCTGGAAATAACGTGGGGGCTTTGGCTGCAGCCTGGTGGTGCAGAAGCCCATTCTGATACTTGGGCTTCTTGCAGTCTAGTCAGTGTAGCCCTGTGTAGAGAAGAGGGGTATGAGACTAGCAGAAGAATCCATGCAGCCACCGTGTTCAGGTGGAGTAAATGGGGAAGAAACACCAAGCAGGGTGACTGAGCTGACCTCAGATAGTCTCTAAGGACAAAAATCTGCATTTCGTGGCTCTTGCCAGAAAGCCTTGTTCAGGTACTTGTCTCATTATGTTGCTGGTTCTGTGAAAGTAAAATTAAATATGAATTTGTGTAGTATTCTAGTTTAAGATTTACATGATTCTTTTGTATATCTCAATACACTTTTCCCCAAATTCCCGTATCACAGTTACTTCAGTGCTGTTGCTATCAACAGCACTGTTGTGCTGTTGTTAAAACATGTAGTTAAAATGCTTGTGGTTTCTCTCTGCAGCAAAGGGACAGTGTATTAAGATACTTCACAAGGAAGGAAAAAAAAAAGTGAAAAAAAAAACCCTCTGTCATAATTTTGAAAACAAAGAGGCAGGGAAATAGAAACTTGCCCTTAAAGGAAGACTGTAGGAACACGGCAAGGTAGAATTACTGCTAATTTATTGGTGATTGCTGTGTCAGTTTATATTCCCTCACCATTCCCAGTTTTGGTGCCAGTTTGATATAATTTCTAGGGTTGGTTTGTTTGTTTTTGATCCTGCAGTTCCAGCATGCTTAAATGCTGCTAGAAATAAACCCTGAAAAGATTAATAGGAAAATTATACTTTCAAAATTGACATAAGATCCTTCTGCATTTTTGGTAAGATGAGGGGGAAATGCTGTCTAGAGAACCGAAGTGATGGTGTGCTGGGCGGGTGACTGCTATCCTGTATTTCTAGGTCTATAAATACAGCATAAAGCTTCCCTATGTATCAACTCAGCCGGAGAAACACCCCAGAGCTCAGCTCTTGAGTCCCGGAGTTAAAATAGTCAAAAAAATAAATAGTCAGTGATGGAGTGATGGACTGAACAAACCTGCCCAAGTTTCCCCTTACTTTTGAAGATTCTCTTGTAGGCTTATATATTTCTATTTATCTATCTATATATATATATGTATACACACACATGGTGTGTGTGTGTGTATATATGTGTATGTTGTTCCCTGCTTTTTTTCAGAGTTTTCCTTTATAAACAGTCATATGTTGAAGTCCCCCCCCCCCCTTTTTTTTGGATAAGCTCCTTTGAGGGGAGGTTTTTTTGTCTTCTTCCTTACCCATTTAGCAGAGTTCTTTCATGTTATATATAGGGTTATAAAAATGACAATAAAGTATTACTTCGCAGAGTGATCAAGTAGCAAGGACTGCCTAGGCTTGAGCAACACACTCAGCCTCTTAATTACATGAGTGTAGAGAGGTGCAATGGAAAAATTAAAAATAACCCCTTCTGCCTTACCACCCTCTCAGGATATTACACACTTTTTGTCTGTAAAACCTAAAAAGTGCATATATGAATGTATATATGTATTATTTTTTAAAGGGGAAAGCAAGGAGAGGAATATAAAACATAGGGGTAGCAGTTGCTTGGCCAGTTAACAGCACTGAGACAGGCAAAGCACTTGTCCAGCCAAAGAGCAGCTTCCCGCACAGCGAGGGGGTGGGAATGCGCCTGACCCCGAAGCTCCTCCGCGGCGCGCGGAACCGGCCGGGATCTCTGCTCCGGACGCGCCCGGCAGCGTCACCCACCGACCTCTGCTGGCACCAGCCAGCCGGTTCCCTCAGCCCTTGGCTAGCGCCGCGCTCGGGGGACTAACGGGGCCTTCGGACACCCTGTCTCTGTGGTTCTGCTGTGCGATTTTGTTTGTTTGTTTGTTTGTTTTTCATATTTTTAGCTTTGTGGCAAAAAAAAAAAAAAAAAGAAGAAATAAAGAAGGATGTGGCAGTCTATGGGATCCTAAGCTTCAATAACCCAGGTAATGCTGGGCTATGCCACAGGGTAGGTCAGCTTCAAGTGCTAGGAGAGAAGAGAGCATCACCCTTACTTAGTTCTCCGCCTGTCTCCAAATAAACTAAGCCTGACTGTCAGGCTTGGCGGGTGGAGGGGGCAAAGAGGAGGGTAATTTATACGCTCAAAATGTGACAGCTGATGCTAGTGGTAGGAACCTGAAACTGGGAGCTGAGGGGCATCCTGCTATGACTGAGGTGTAGGAGTAGCTGGGGATATTAATTTTATACAAAAACATGTCTAGGGCAGAGAGCTACAGTCATTGTGAACAAGATCTGTTGGCTGCTATTTGGGCGGCTTCTGGCCAGAATTCAACGAGAGCCCCGCTTGTGAGGACGACAGGCGCTTCTGCCAGGTTAAAAAGAACAGCCCAAAGTCATGGTTGGGCAGGGGTGTAGTAAAACAGCGCTGCATCTACCTGCCTTTTACTGGTAACGCTTTACTTTTCTAACTAGAATGCTCACATGTAAGTGCTATTCTGTCTGTAAAGTGTTGCGCAGTCTGCGTGAGAAGGCTCCCACTGACAGAGCAATGAGCATTGCTCAGGCTTTCCAAGGATGCCTCCCCACCAGCGTCCCAGCAAGCGCCTGCTCAAAAACCCCAACGCAACCACACGGGAGAGGCTCCAGTGAAGCTCACCTTCAAACCTTGCAGATGTCAGAGATGCTGGTAGGTTTTCTTATCTTATATTTATATTGCTGAAGTAAAAATACAAGCCAAATCTGTGTCAGCCACTTTGACTAGTTTTCTGAAGATTCACCATCTGCAGATGTGCTCTGGCGGGGGCCAGATCTAGAGGTCGACTTGTCCTAACAGTTTTTTCCATAATCTCAAATATGTACCAACACAAATGCACTTACTGTCACCTTATGAGCTTCTCTTCTAATAAAGCTTTTTATCAGAATTAAACACTAAGAAAGAGCTTATTTCCTAGTACTTGCATTGTGTGGGATTTTTTTTTCGCTACTGGATGTAGGGGGTGGTGGTTTTGGTTTGGGATATTTCTTTTTTGAGCCTGGTTATAATGTGAATATATGACTGATAGCAGTGAATCATCACGCAGGGAAAAAAAAAAAACCTTTTGGAAATAAGCCAAAGTCAAATTCTTTTCTCATGCTCAGTTCAATCTGCTTCCTCTTTAAAATAAAACTTTCACATTAGCAGAAAAATAAGTGCTTAGCCAGAGTTCTTTTTGTGTCCCTTTCAGCAGGGAAGGGGATGAGATGCCTCGCTCCGACCCTGCTGGCTTCCCCTGCCACCGAGACTTAACGCTCTGAAGCCCTTTTCTTCCCCCTTTATTTCTCTTTTCATTTAGCTCTCATGAAAATAGTTGTGATGTTACAATTTTGGTATTAGAAGCTAAACATAGTTTTGTTGTGAGAAACTGAACTGCTTTGATATAATCCCAGTTTCCTCTGGTAAGAAATCACCCCTAATTTTCAAATGGTTGTTGTGGCTAAAAAAAACAGCTCCTGCACTACATAGCTCTGAAGAGTTGCTCTGAAAAAGAACTGGTTGTAGCTACAAACCCTGTCTCCGCGCAAGCAGCATTATTTCTATTTCTTAATCTTTTGCTTTATTAAGTGTACTTTTGTGGGCTAAACACTGCATTGCAGCTGAAGGGAAGTGGTTGGCAGAGTATCATGTTCTGCTTGGTGCCCTTCTTTTTGTTCCTGCCTGCTCTCCTCCTTTCCAAAAGCTCTGGAAATGCAGTGCTTACCCCTGCTTTTGGGGGTGTGAGACAGTGAGGCACAACTCGCCTCATGTCAGGCCTTGCTCACTGGCTACCTCAGCCTCACCGACGCTTCCCTGTACGGTGTCGTGTCACTCCTTTCACTTGGTAGGATCCCCAAGGAGATTTGATTCCTGGCAGATTTTAGGGTTCCCTGCCTTGCAATGAAACCGGCAGCCTCACTGGCATGTCCGTGTCCCCACAGCCCGTGGCTCCCCTTGCAACAGGCAGGCAGGGATGGATGGCGTCCTTCTAAAGGGAGCCTCGGGAACCCCGGTGATAATCCTCTTGGGTAATTTGTGCAGAACACTCAGGCCCTCCCTGCACTTAGAACACCTAACCCTCTTTCTGCTTCAGCTTCTGACCAATGTCTGCTTGGTGTTCGGAGACATCTAAACAAGGTCAGCCTTGTCCCTCACAAAGTACAAGCCATTGGAGAAGAGGAGCAGTCCCTGAGGTTTTGGGCCACTGGGCCCTGTTTCTCCTTTCCCTGCAGTCACACCGAGCTCTGCAAGGCTGTGGTGAGCACGTTCCGAGGAGGTGACCACCAGAAACGCAAAGGAGGAGGAGAAGGTCTCCTACACGCTGCGCTGTGTGCAAGGATCAGTGAGTGCCCCCCTGGTCGTGGCCCATTTGTGGGGCTGGTGAGGTGATATTCTCTGCGGCAGCCTGTCTAGAAGGGCAAGTACTCATGAGCTCAGTCCATCGAGATTATGAGGTTTCTCCATACCTGCTGCAGCAGAAATCTGGGTAATGAGAGGACTTTATGAGAATAAATGTAAGTTCTGTGAAATGTAGACATTATGGAGTGAAGCAGCAACTGAACAGAGCTTGCAGGGTCTCTGCGCTGCATCTTTCAGCGATGCAGAGAAGCCGTAAGGTGGTTTAGTGCTGAGGTCCTGTGTGGCGTTAACTGTCTGCGGTTGCTGTGGAGGTGACGTGTCCGGAGGGGAAGGTGCGTGTTGGCGCCAGCGGCAGGTCAGCAGGTGCTCTGCGCTCCTGCCCATGAAACCCAAGGACACCGGGCAGGGCCTGGCGGCGAGGAAGACACTCCGTGGAACGCGTCGAGCTCATCCGCCCAAATGGAACAACCAAGGGGCGAGAAGCCGCTCAGTCAAACACATCCTTTAAAAAGAGGAAGAGATCTTCTGAGGTATAGCCGTTGCCCTGAGTGACCCTGGGTTTGCCCACAGACCTTTTTCCTCTTTTTCTGTATGAAAGACTTATTTAGACAAGAAAATTGACTGTATAGGACAACAGCACTATTTGTTGATGTAGGTAAAAATAACTCAAAACCAAACTATATATATATATTTTAAGTAGTGTAGAAGCTATAGAATATAACATGATGCTATAAAACTAGATGTAGCTGGAACTACAGAAAACATTCTCAGATTATCGAAATTTCAAGGTTTTTGTCCTAGTGCAGAACACCTCCGATGTATATCCAAAAACATTGCAAATGCCTTTTGCTACATTTCAAAATAAAAAAAAAAAAAAAATTGCTGCTGAAATTGGCATAAATTATGCTGGAGAGCAAACACATTTTCAGCCTTGATTTATACTACAGTTTGCATTTCAGCACACTACATATTTCTACATTTTTTCTCCTAAACCTCTTAGAAAACTCTTTAATGTGAACAATTTCCTCCAGAAGCATATGAATTTATTGCATCACTGCTTGCCCATACGTGTTAGTTTTTCTGAAATAAAATGCCTTGTTGCATGCTATTAATGCAGCCTAAATCTTTTTGCATTGCTGATTTGCAACAAAGCAAAAAGACCCCTGACTAAAGCAGGCTGCTTTCAGGAGGGCTAGGAGAGAGACACAAATATTGGAGCACTCTTCCTTGACCTCCAGACAAGCCCTTTATCTTCACTAATGTGCATTATTTTACGTTTTGCAACAGATACCCCAATTTCTGTTTTGCCATCTGCTCCACGGCAATTGACACTTCAGAAGGCTGGAGATTACTGACTAGCCATGGATAGGAATACAGTAAATTCTTTACAAAATAAAAATCAATACTCACTGACATACTGCGGATTGAAGAAAATAATTGTTTATGGCACTCAGCTTAAGCTGTTCTGGTAATCACGTTGAAAAATACAATATTTATTCATTAGATCAAATTTAATGAGGCCTCCTGGCAGTAATTATAAAAATTACTGTAGCAGTAAATTACTAATGAGTTGTGATGTGCTTCCTACCTGTGAGGAAGGACTGGGGGATGAAAAACCTGATATCCAGACAGCACTAGGGAGGGTAAGATCTCGAGGCCAGGAGTCAAGCTCACGGCAGTGCAGAAGTTGCTCACTGCACCTGAATGGTAAAAAAAGAAAAAAAAAAAAAAAGAAAGAAAAAGAAAAGAAAAAAAAAAAAAGATGCACAACCAAGTAGCTTCAAAGGGCCGCTATAAAAGGTATTAAACTCTTCCAAACCAACATGCATAGACAAGAGAACAACATTATCAATGGCAGAGACTCCTTTGCCACATGTACATTATCTTGTCGATAAGATCAGCGGAGGTGACCTGATTTACTGTAACAGATCTTGGGCGAGGAACAACTTCTTGCTTTCTTGTTGTTATAAAGTTTCATGCAAAACACAGACAGGAGGGCGATGCTTTATTAGTGCCCTTAAATCTTACAGAACAGTCACCTAAGATGTGGAGCTGAGACGAAGGTTGAAATCCCCCACCAGCTTGCTTTGATGCAGGGAGTTTGACCCAGATTTCTTTCTTCTTCTGAGACAAAGCTTTAAGGAATGCAGAGGCTTGTGGGTAGCAAATGGTCCTCAGCTCGAATAACACCGAGGCGGAAAGGTGTGGAAGTGGTGTCACTTCTGTGAAACGCGCAGGCTCCTGCTGCGTCTGCAGCAGCAGCAGAGCCGGCCGGCGAAAGGGCTTCTGCCGCGCGTGGAGATGAGAGCCCGGGAGGACGGGGGCAGCTCGAGGTCTCGCCGTGGCTTGCAACGGCACCGTGGATGGGACGGGGGGTCCTCTGCATCGCAGGGCGGGAGCAGGGTAGCGTCCAGCAAGTTGCTTTTTCAAAAAACTGGCCCTGGGTTCAGCATCTGCCCCAGGCCAAACAGAACAGGGCTGCGAATTTTAATCTCTCGTAACGCGTGCGCTGCTCTCAAACACAGCAGTGAGGCATAGGGAAATGTAATGGGCCTGGTTGCTCCTTACAGGGACTCAAATAGGGCACAGGTGCCTCCACGCGCTTAGACAAATAGTGATGCCGAGGTGAAAAGCAGCAGCCTGGAGTGACGCTTGTCCTGCCGCCTGCTCCCGCGCTGCCTGGCGGAGCCGCCAGCCCGGGCACTGCAGGGCCGAGCCCCAAGCCCCTTGGGCGGGAGCCCTGCGTCTAGGGCAAGGTAGGCGCTGAGAAACACCGAGCGCTGTCGGCACGTACAGCACTTGGGAAGAGGTGCTAAATTAATAGCAGCCGAGTCAGCCCACAGCACGGGGTCTTTCATAGTTTGCATGTTCTCAGGAACACAGATACATCTTCATTCTCCCCTGCATAAATAAAATAAAATAAAATAAAATAAAATAAAATAAAATAAAATAAAATAAAATAAAATAAAATAAAATAAAA
>JAWLRI010000251.1:4857482-4868058 GCA_034781795.1 Crypturellus tataupa | reverse complement strand
GGAGCCCAGCGCAGCGCAGCGCAGCGCCCCGCGGCAGCCGCATCCCGGCCGCGCGGAGCCGCCTCTCCGCATCCCCGCGAGCCCCGGGGCGGTGCTGCGGGGGCTGGAGCGCGTCCAGGGGGTCACTGCAGCGCTCACCCGCGCTCCACGGACAGCGACCCCCCTTCCCATTCTGGCAAAAATGCACACCTTTGGAATTGTTCACTTTTGTTAGCAGAAGCAAACAACTATTTGGATTTCAATTGAAAATCATCCAGAAAAATAATAATAATAATAAAGAAGGCAGATTTCCTTGCCTCCGCTCCGCTCTGCTAGCCCAGCAGCAAACACGCTGTGCGCTGCCGTACCCCAGCGCGCTGCTCGCAGCTGCCCCGGGCGGCGGACCCCGCAGCCCCTCGGTGTGCAGCACCCGGGCTGCAGGTGCGCTCAGGGCCACCGCGGCCCCTGAGGACTCCAAACCTGCCCCGGGGGCCTCTCCGAGCTCCTGCGGGAAACATGGAAACATCGGGAGACTTCCCTGAGCTTTACCAGACCTCCACCCTCAGCCTCCAGCAGACTCCGGGGTGGGAGGCAGCCTTTATAGGGAGGCTGTCATCCCTAATACGTATTTATGCTGTGGCCGCAGAGTATAAGAATGCTCTCAGAAAAACTTCGGCGAGGCTGTAATAACACTTTACCCTTCTTTGTTGCCTTTCATCCAGCGCTTTCATTGTGCCTTTAAAAGCTTTCATTAACTAAAATTCACAGCCCTGTTGTGCAGTAACTGTGCATTAACACCTCCACCCTACGTAAAATACAGCTCAGAGAAGCAAGGGCTGGTGTAAATAGTTTAAAAAGCTGGAAAGAATGAGGGAAAATGGAAATGATTATTCCAACATCTATGTGCTAACCCTGCTTTTTTTTTTCCCATCTAAAATGTCTTGGACTTGGACTGATGCTCTAACTGCATTTTGCTGCATTTTTGAGTGCAGATGCGTGCCAAATTTATAATTGTTTCAAAATTCTCAAGACAATAATTTCCAAATTCATTTATTATCTGCAGGAAATCTATCCTTTGATAACTGGATGCAGATGCAGCAATGAGAGTGCTGTAATTGCCTGTGGAGCTAGGTATGCATTTTTACTATTGTCAAGCTGCAGGCTCTGGTTTCCCCAGGATGAGGATGACTTGTGAATGCTGGTTACACACATTCCCGAGAAGAGAATATGCCCCTAAACCTACAGCGTCCTTCGTGCGTAGCCTCCGATCCTCTACAAAGCTTACATCTCACAGGATTCAACAGTATTGGTTCTTTGGGGATCAATGAGAAACTCACCACCCATCTCCAGTATCTCTGAATTACAGAGCAGAACCAGATCAAACACAGAAGACTTCCCTCATTTATCCTGCCTCTGTAATACATCAGAGTGTGTGCTGCATTCATTTTGTGTAGGCGGGCTGCTGTCTAATGTACTCTGTGAACATATTTATAAAGGATTAACCTGTGCCTGGTATTCCTAAAAACTGGTTTAGTTAAAACACCTATTTTATTCTACTTATCTCAACCATACAAATCGCTCCTGTTTAGCTTTGATATTAATCATTTTTGGTGGGTGTTATATACTGCACATTATCAGCAGTCCTGCTATGTATGACAGCCTTTTTTTCCCCTCCCTGGCCAATACTTCTCAGCACATTATATGATCTGTGTCTTAGAATTTTAACCCACAGTGAAAGTGGTCGCTAATAGGATGTACTGCTTAGCAAATACCTGAACCCTGAGGTTTTGCTCAACGAGTGCTATTGCTTCGCAACCCCCTGGAACTAGAGGATCAGGAGTCACAGCCCTGGGAAGGAGCAGGATGCACTGGGTACCCCGGGGTGCTGCTGGTGAGTCCACACTCTTACCCAGCATCTGCCTTTCCAGGCATGATCCATTAACACAGAACTCCTGGATTGCAAACGATTGCAACCCTTCCCCACCCCTGAAAAAGTTAAATATCTATGTTTTAAAATATGTACCTTGACACGGGTGATTTGTCTCATGTAGCAGAATGATTAAAAGGCAATACAAATGAATAGCTGGGCTAATGGGGAATCCTGAAGAAAAGCCCAAAATATTGAAGGCAGTTTGAGAGCTGTCAGCTAGGAACTTGGAAAACTGAAGGAAAGTCAAACGTCTGATTAAGAACTAGGGGTAATTTATTGAAGATGAGAGCTGCAGAGAAAAATGATTTTGAAAAAAGCAGTGGAAAACTAATTATTTGAGAGGTATGACAGCTAGAAGTCAGGCTTCATATACTCACCTGATTTTTCAACCTGGGATTCACTTCTTTGTTACCCTGGCTTAGCCCGCATTGGGACAGCAGCTATGTGGAAATGCTTATATAGGTTTGTCTTCAATATCTTATGCCTTGCAATAGAAATGAATGGTGGTAATTGGTGATATATTTTTACCACTTATATGATTACTTTTGAACGCAAGGAATTCAGCCCATTTTGAATTCTGTTCTTGGTACTGTGGTTTTTATGTAACCTGTGTGTCAGATATTATTTGTTCCACCATCAGTCCATCTTATCCGGCTAAAAGAAAACACAAAAATCAGTGAGTGTGTATGGGGGAAGGAAGATTCTTCTCAACAGCCCATCAAACAGTTTTTACAGTTCATTTTCTTCTCCATTTTTTGAATATGGACTTAGAAGCTCACAAATGTTTCCTTTCCTTGCCAAGACAGTGGTACTTTTGCCCTGGCACACATTTTTTTCCTTCCCTTTTCTTGTGTTTCGAGTGCAGCTGAACAACAAATTCTTTCCTCTCTGTTTAACAATCAGCTTCCTCACATTGAGTTCTTCCCATACTAGCGCGTCTCCCTCGCCTTCCGCGCAGCCCTGCGGTTGGGTTAGTTAATGACGGGCCCACACGCAAACAGTGCGAGTGACTGGGCACCAGTGCGACGGCGGGTCCTGCACCACAGCCCTGCGCTGGCCTGGGGCGGAGCAGCCCTACGCGGAGACGTAATCAGCATTTGGGAAGCAAGAGTGGCTCTTCCACAGAGAACTCACCTCTTCTGCGCCAACATGCATGCACTAGACAGGCTGCTCACAGCCGTTTGCATGCAGGTTACGTCCTCCTCCCCGAAAGGCAGCTCATCTCGAGCTGTAGGCATTGCTTTAGCTCCGTTTTCTGACCTGTTTAGGTCCCAGCAGTGGCCACTGGCTTGTTGGAGGCTGCAGGAGGACATGCACAAATGGATGGACAGCAGATCCATTTGATGCTTCTGTCACTCTTTTGTTTCCCCCCAGTTTGCCTGGGTTGTTAAAGCACCATTTCAGTAACTTCTTCTCCCTCTTCCCCGGAAAAAGCCCTGGGGCTGGTGTTGGAAGGGGCTGCTCTGCCAGCCTGGCAGGGCCCTCCGCGCATTTCCTCTTGTCCTGGCTCCCAGCTGCCCAGCTCCTTGCTGCTCCTCAGATCCCATCCCGGCCTTTTGTTCTTCCCTGCCGGCAGTCACCGTCTCTCCACCTCCCAAGTCAGCGGCCGAGGCTGTAAGCTAAAAACCCCAAATAACAACTCCTGCCCCAACGGCCTCTTCCCTCCAGCGTACATTTTTCCATCCTGCAAGGGAGTCAGTGTCGTAGTCCTGGGCTTTCACGAAGCGGCTTCCAAGTGGGATCTGCGCGTGTTGAATATCTTCCGCTGTGCCCTGTGCGCCAGCTCCTGCGCCCTCCTGCTCCCCACAGCGGGTGAGCTCTCCCCACGCAGCCGCTCTGCGGGCCGGGCCGCTCTGCCCCGGCGACGCGTTCCACCGCGCTGGGCATGGACACGGCCGGGGACACCAGCCTCTGCTCTTCTTCTTCCACCCACGTTCTTCTTCTGTATCTGTGGATTTGCCTCTGAATTCTGTGGCCTGAGAATAAAAGCATCGCTATCTTTTTTTCTTCTTCTTCTTTTTTCTCCTTTCACCCCGTTTAACATCGCTGGCATCACGTCTCCACCTTTCATCCGCCGCCTCCTTTTTCAGTGCTGTTCAGCGCTGCTTCCTAACAAGCTGCTGCTGAGAAATGCTGGGCACATCTCCTGCCCTGGGGACAGCGGCTGCCTGTGACCGCAGGCAGGGACCAGCGAACCTGGGCCTGCCGCACACGTGTGAAACACTGGCACAGCCAGGGCAGGCGCTGGCAGAGGTCAGCTTCAGCTCCTGACGGTTTCAGGGATCTAGGAAAGCATCCCGGGGACACACTGAGGATGGGTTATTAGGTGGTCTGACATTAGCTCCTGCTGTTAATCACTCACATTTGCTGTTTCTGTGACTCATTTGCTGAGCACACAATGCTTAAACTGTGCATTTATTCAGATTTTTTTTCCCCTTTGCCTCCTTGCCCGATCTTGCCCTGCTTTGAAATGGCATCTGCTTAGAAATCAAAGGTTTTTATCTGATGCCTCAGCTGGTGACATGTCAGGTAGCGATATAAGAGCCAGCGAGATCTTAAAAAGAGGGGGGGACACGACAAGACTACCAGGATGCCTGAGGCCCCTTTGCGGTGCAGGGAGAGGCCCCTTCCCCGCAGGGCGCCGCAGCGCGGCTCCCCGCAGTCGTCCCCACACGCTCTGCGCTCGTGACGGGGCCCCAGCGCTGCCCCCTCACGCTCCTGGTGCCCAGGCCCACGGGACGATGTGCGCGGAGCAGCTGGGCTGCCCAGCGACTCGCTGCGTTTGCACCTGATGGCACAAGGAAATCTGCCACCTCCAGTCCCACCAGTGCTGCCTGATAGGTTTTCAGTAATTACTGGGTACTTCTACCCACTCTTCTCCAAGTATGAATACAAGGTCCAGCTTGACTCCCCCATATGTTTTTTTTAAAGAAAGCAGCTGTGTTGTCCTTCATGAAAATAGCTTGTAATTTAGTATTACTGCATTATATCCCCTAGGCAACACTTTCTGTCTTCAGGACATATATTTATCTCAGACTTCACAGTATCTCTATGGAGCTTTAGTTTTCCTTCAAGAGAAGCTGAAAGAGTGTCCAGTTCCGCAGAGCTCTGATGGATCTTCTCCACAATGTTCCTCTGGTGCTTCGCTCACGACCTGCTCCGCTGAACAAGATTTCTTCTCCCTCTGTTGATCTCTCGGGAGCCTGAAGCCATCTCAGAGCGCAGCCACGCTCTGCCGTCTGGCACTGCCTGCTTTGTGCTGGGTAGGGGGTCCCCGTGATGGCCTCATGGCCCTGGGTAGCTCTGTCAGGCTTGTTGTGCCACTCGGGAGGCTCCTGGGGTGAGCTGAAGGGAAGCCAGTAAATAAATAACTTGCCAGCATTTGGTTTCCACTTTTGTTTTGGCTTTCAATATCACAGGACACCCGTGGAAGGTGGATAAACGGATGCATCTTAAAATGAGCTCTGTTAATACAGACAGTATGATGGCCCCACTACTTGCTCTGAAACTTTCCTCTGAGTTCTTAATGCAGGGGGCTTTGCTAATTGCTGCTCCTGCTCGTGTCGATTTCCTCCACAGGCGCTCAGAGCAGCAGCCGCTCATGGTTACAAATCCTGATCCCAAAAGGCACAAAAACTGGAGCCGAGTCTTTTGAAGGGAGAGATACAATGTGCTGCAGCACTTGCCAAACCAATTTGATCAGCACACACAGCTTGAGAAAAAGCAAGCAAACAAACAAGCAAGAACTGGAAATTCAAATATTAGAGAAATCCTTCAAAGTCTGCAGCCATTGGCAAGATGAACACAAAGCTCTTTGTGCTTTTCATAGCACCGGTAATACCAGTTTATGATAAAAAGCTATTCTGAATTACACAAGAAGGTAAGATATTTGCCAAAAAATTCTTTAGTTCCTATTCTATTTTTTATGATGGACAAGAAGCACCATCCATACTGATTGACTGTTGGCATGCGACTTACCACTGAGCAACTGTATGTTGATGGATAAGCCAGTCGCATCCAAGTGTCAGGAAGATTATCAAAAAAAAGAGCTGTCTGTAGCTGCTCCATCTCTGAGGAGATTGCCAACTCACCCTAACAAAAGAAAACATTAGTGTGCTATTTGCGTCTCACAAAGCGACTGTGATAAGATGACATGATAAATGATAGAGGGCTTTTTTTTCCCCAGTAAAAACACATAAGGTAGCTAAATTGTCAATTGTAAAGAATATCCTGGCTCTTGCAACTGGGGTGAGTCATTTATTTTTTTTAAAAAGGGAAACTGTGAGAAAAACAAGAGTGTAGGTTCTGAGTTTTCTGTATGTCTCAAATTCACTCTAATTACATTAAGTAATTATATGATTAAGTAATGCATATACATACGCACAGATGTGCACACCTACGCACATGTACAGGGAGAAAAATGATAAAGGGCCAAATTACTAACTTGCTTTCAGATGTCCCACAGAAAATAGTACACGCAATCAAGCTGCATTTTGCTGGCTTGCTTGCACTAATGGCTATTTGAGTGCCCATGTTTTGTTACTGTGAATTAAAGATAGGAAGGTAGGTAATTCTAGGTGGCAAAAGAGGAGGCCCTTTGAATCAGATTTTCAGGAACTAGCCACATATACACTGACTACAACTGTGCATGCATATGCCATGATTGTGTAAATTGCTAGTGATGCCTAAGAAACCCCTTGGTTGCCCAATTCCCTGATTTGAGTATATATTGAATTTTAGTCCAGCAGGTACATCGCTGTTTGAGATATTGCTAGATATTATGAAAATTTGGCCTTGCATGTTTGAGATCATTATATGTTGCTAGGAGTTGGCTTTCTCCATCAGAGCAGCCTGCCTTCCATCCTGTGGATTGCCTAGCGCACACGGACAAACCCCACAGCCTGCACCCCGATCTCTGTAACAGGGCAGCTGCAGGGCTGCAAAGGCAAAGCAGAGCAGAACATCCCCATCTCACCTCCTGGTCTCCTTTGAAACACAACAATAAAGCATAATCAATCACAAGTGTTGGATTTTGCTTTCTAATTTCTGGAGAAATAGAGGATTTCAATCTCTTGAGCAGTTTCAAGAAGATTTCTTTTACACACTATCTGCTGTTACAGCCCTCTAATTTTTTTTTCTGTATGACATCTATGTCTGCTTTTACCTTCAAGAGAAGCCGTATTTCCCTGACGCAAGAGTCCTGTGTATCCGATTCTGTGATACTGCAAAGGAAGCTATAAGCTTGGTGCATCTTAACTTTATGCAGTGTACGTCCTTCCTAAAGACCTTCCTGTCTTAGTATGGTCATTCAAGCTCATCTTAAAGCTCAACTTCATAAGTATTGGCAGCTACATTTCCTCTGCGGGCTGGACAAACACTGAAAGGAAAGCTGCAATATGGATAAATGACAGTTTACTTGGGATCACCTTGGGGCGCCCTGCAGGATGCGGCTGCCGAGCCTGCAGCTGGGGGAGAAGGGGCACAACCTCCACACGGACGCAGTGCTAGAGGCCTCCTCTGAGCCTGTCCTCGCATCCCGCAGGGCTGGGAGGGCTTGTCCTGACACCTGGAGCAGGAGAGGAAGGCAGCATTGTGCGCTCTTACAAAGAGAAAAAAATGGCGCTTACAGCTTGCAAATAATGGTATTTTGCAACCTGCTGAAAGATCTGCAATGACCCAGACCTATTATGTATCAGAACAAAACACAAACATTTTTTTTTCTGTGTAATGCAAAATAATGCATAGATTTATATTTAATTTACATCTCACATATACTAGAGACCATCTACTTCTACTGAAATTGAATTCTATTGAAATTGGTGGTCACAGGAAAAAAAAAAAAAAGCAAAACCAAAACAGCAAATCAAAGAGGCATCACACCATCTTGTGACAAACCTGCAGCCTGCTCTGTTTTGACTGACCTTGTCTTCCACAGCTTGGGAGGCTCTTTCCCACGACTGAGCGTCTGCGCTGCAGCTCTAGCAGCGTGCGGCGCAGGTCGACGGCCGCTGCCGGCGCGGGAGCCACCGCCACGTCGGCGCGCAGGCGTTGCGGCCGCGGCTCAGCCGTGGTTTTAGGGCAACCTTCACAAGCCAGGACTGACGAGCCTGCGCACCCAGGAGCCAGCACGGACGTCTGATCAACCTGTCACAGAAATAACAGATCCCTGTGTCGTGCAGGCAGTCGTGGCAACACTCGCTAGGCAGAATAAGGCATAAATCAAATCCTGCTGATGCAGAGGCACTGTTGAAAACAGGACTTTATAACACTTTTGTATCAATGGAAAATAATCTAGTTTGTTCCCCATTTTAATTAGCCTCTTTACAGCACACCCAGGCTCTGATACTTACAAGAAAGGAGGAAAAAAAAAAAGGAATTTTCTAATAATCAGGTTATTTTTCAGTTGGAAAACAGAAGAGAGATAACTTTAAATGAAAAATAAAGAAACAGAAATGCTTTAAAAGAAAAATGTTATTTCTCCCAAATTACAAAGTGCTGCTCTCTGGTGTAACATTATTATTCTGCGTAGCAATTTATTAAATGAAGCAATTTATGGCAGCATTTCTGAAAAATGCTATCCTTTATTGAGATGAAACTGAGTAATAGCATAAGAACTCTAAAATAAAAAAAGCAAAATATCTTCTTTTAGACCATTACAAAAATACATGTATTGTCTATTTGACAATCAATACACTACCATAAAATAAAATGGAGCTGTGGTATCATCATCATAATTTCTATTTCAGATGGTTTGCTGAGAGCCAAATTGAGTCTTTTATGGAAAAGAATGACAAATGGTTTAATTCAATATCACACAGTACATGTACATATGAGCTGAAATTCTGTTGCAGTTCAAAGCTGTTAAGCAAATATTTTAGGATCATCACAAGTTTAAAAACAACAGACATGTGGGAGTACATTCATTTATTTACACTTGTACTGACTTAAAATTCAAAATGTTATTTGCTGCTTTTAAAGTACTGAAGTGGGATGTTAAATTACTGCTGCATTCTTCCCGTTCTGAAATATCTTTCAACCTGCCAAGATACATGATGATGATGATCATAATGATAACAGCAGTAGTGCAGGGATTTTTTAAAATAATGTAGGGTTTGTTTCGGTAAGAAAGATAAATACCATTTTCACTACCCCCCGTTTTATGATTCAGCATTTCTGATGCAACAAAGTGAAATAATGAAAGTAAAACAACAACAGGTTTGTGTGGGATGGGAAAGGGAAAATGAGCACGTGCGTTGCCAAAATTTCTACAGAAACTGGAGGGGAAAAAAAAAAAAGCTCTTACAAATAGCACTTCCTTCTGCCCCCTGCCCCTCCAGGGAGAAGTCCTCCTCTTATTTTTATTATTCACTGTGTTTTCCTTCTCTTATTCCCTTTTCTGATCTTGCTCTTTTGTTCCCTTCCCTCCTGAGGGGATTCTGCTCCTCCCAGCGAGAGGCGGCTGCAGCTGGACGCCGCGAGGACATCCGTGAGACACGTCCCTTGGGCTCAGCGACCCATCCCTTGGGTTTGGGCAAGCTCATCCCTTGGCCTCGGAGAGGACGTCCCTTGCGCTGGCCGGGGCCGGTCCCTCGGGCTCGCGAGGGCGTCCCTCGGGCCCGGTGGCGCTCGTCCCTCGGCGAGGCGAGGCGCCTCCGGCAGGACGTCCCTGGGGCTCGGCGGGGCTCCCCGCGGGTGAGTCGCTGCTGGCCGGGGCCACCCCAAGGCAGGAGCTGGGAGTCCCGGGGCAGCTGCCTCGGCATGCAGCCATGGGGCCGCCCGCTGTGAATCCCCCTTTGCCAGCCACAGGACGGGCGGCAAAGGGCGAGCGTGCAGCCCCCTGGGCCTGCCCTGCTGGGACAGGGCCGGAGGAAAGGAGGACGAACACACGTGTCCCCGAAGGCGGGAACGGGGGCTGCAGAGGGGCCAGCAGGGCCCTGCCTGCGCCAGGCACCGCCACCACGCGTGGGGCTGGCGGCCGAGCAGCGCCCTGCGCAGCGCGACGCAGACCGACGCTTCGGGTTTCTTTTGGCCTCACTTACCAAAATAGTTTTGTCGCCCATGGACACTTCACAAGCCGCACAGCTTGGGTGCAACCTCGCTGGCACAGCGACACAGGGAATCGCGGCGCTTTGAAGAGAGATCAGAGGTCACTGCTGTAGGGGATCAGGGACTGATTTATTAAATAGCTAAATCCATTTCAGCCGTAATTCCTAGAAAAGAATGCTGTCCTTGGGGCCATCTGAATGAACAGGGAAGTGTGCCACTTACTAATGTCCGTGTCTCCCCTCCGGAGCCACACACGTCCCGCTAAGGGAGAGACACGGCTTGTTGCGCCGACCCTCCGCCGGCCCCTCGGGGCTGCCCTGCCCTGGGGCCGCTTCCCGGCTCTCCCGAACGGGAACGCTGCGGGAGACGCTATGGGAGCTCTGCTTTTGCTGACATTGCTCCAAAAATCATTGCTTCACGGCCTAGAGATTAGTAACAACCAGGCTGCGACCAGCGCGGGGCCGGGGAGCTCCCGGATTCCCGCTCCCGGTGGAAGCTCCCGCACTTTCCCGCAGGCACGGGCCGTGGCGGTGCCGGGTGCCGCCCGCAGCGCCCTGCCGAGCGTCGCCGCAGAAAACGGAGGGGAAACGGCAAGAGGCGCGCGGGCCCCGCCGCCACCGC
>JAWLRI010000251.1:4828660-4857331 GCA_034781795.1 Crypturellus tataupa | reverse complement strand
TGCAGGACGGACCGCGCAGGGCTGCCCCGCGCCGGGCCCGGGTCCGGCTCAGCCCGGGGGGAAGGCGGCCCTGCAGGGACACGGGAAGCGCGGGCTCGCGTTTCCAGAAAAATCCAGCCACGGCAGACAGACCAAAATGAATTCATATTCTGCACTACAGTAATTATCTGTAATGACTGCAAATTCTTTGTTTCCCATGCACACAGGCATGTTTTTAAGCAGAAGCTGTATTTGATGCTTTAGAACGGACAGAACTATTTTTTTTCTTTTTTCTCTCTTTTTTTTGTGTGATAGACGTGCAGTTATTTCACTCTAGGATATGCGAACACATCTTTAAGAAATGAAATGTATTCTGCTTTATTATTTCGTTGTCTGAAAAAGCTGCTACTGACTTCAGCATTTAAAGTGGCTTTAAAGCGAGCAGCTTAATAATCACTTTTTTTAAAAAAAAGTTTTATTTCTATTATGTTTTACTTGCCTGGTCAAAATTATGCAGTGCAGCATGAAGATGAGGCAGTTTCAGGTGGTCCTTATCAGTTATTTTAATAGGAGGTTTCCAAATCCCCTCTGGAATGAGCTGTTCTTTAGGAGAAGGGGCCGGTCCCCACGCAGCAAACCCCAAGAGCCCGAGTGACTTGTTCACCGGGTTTCTTCGGTAATTCCTCTAATGTGTCAAGCCACTTCGCTAAAAAAAAAATCAGGGAAGGGGAGGAGGGGCATGGGGGGAGAATGGAGGAAAAACAGGCTTCCCAGTGAGATATTGATTTAAAATATGAAACATTTTATCGATACAAGCAAAACCCAGACTTAAGGAAGCAGTTTGATACTGCACAATATTTGAAAAAAAATCATGTGCATCTGTTTAGCACAATATACAGCATAATGACAGCAATCTTCCCTGTTTGTATCTATTCATCTGATTATACAGCATAACAATTCTTTTTGCCACACATTTATTTACTAAAGGATTTTTTTTAATGGATAATAAATTAGTAAATCAGATACCATGTGCTTGGGAAAACACGTTAGTCAACTGCCTACATGCCGGATAGCTGTATTTCATATTTTATGTGCTATGCAGTGACAGTTGCACACACAGACCACACTGTGAAGTTACGCGCTTCCCCGGTGGAAAGACAAAGGAAGTTTTAAATCACTACTTGGTACTCTTTCATCTAGGCACTCCTTACTTTGAAAAGCTTCAGTTTTTAATGCTGCAATGCAGCACTGATGTAATGAAGAGCTTTGACTTACTTGAAGTGTAACCCAGTGGCCTTCTTTTGATGCTTTTTCCATAGCTATTTCTGCTACAGCTTCCTGTCCTTGACCCAAAGATACATTGTGAAGTTCTCCCGAGTCAATGGTAAATCCAAACTTGCTCCCTAAACAGAACAATACACTGGACTATTTCGAGGCCAGTGCTGAAGCGTAGAAGCAAGCATGTGTCCTGCATGCCGTGCTTAAATGGCACACATCACATGAGTCACGATCACACAGCCACAAAACAGCTCTCAGAAATATAGCTTCAATAAACCAGCTGAGTTAGTATATTTTATTGCTTTCTGCCTGGGTATTCCTATGCCAGCAAAATCTTGGTGAGCCTGGAAAGCAATCCAGAAGGGGATTGCTGGTGAACTCCCTGCCCATTGCCTATACAAATATGTTGATGGGCAAAAAAATGCATACACTGGAAATGTACAGCTGATTAAAGAAAAAAAAAAAAGTCTGACTAAAGGTAACAGTGCACACAGATGGTGCAAGGGTTCAGAAGTCCTTACGCTGAGATTAGGAGGTAGTTTGGGAACAGGGAGATTAGCAAGACTTCGACATGCCACACTAGTAAGGTTGGACCTCGCTGCACGCGTTGGTACGCAGGGCTGGTGGCAGGTGCTGGTGACACGGAGCAGGGCACCCAGGTACCACCGCGTCCCTGGACGCGGCCAGCACCTCCCCAGGCGCTGCCCAGCCATCAATGCAGGACTCAACGGGATCACAGAAGCCCCATTTATTTTTCCAGCGCTGGTAGTTAGGATAAAGACTAGTGGTGCTGGCTGGTAATTTGGTAGGACTTCCCCTCTTATTCAGGAGTAAATACAGTGTTCTTTTATGATTGTTAGCCACAGCGTTTAGTCTACACTAATTTAATGCTTCAAAAGGCAAACTGGCCAGTGCAGGAGAGAAAATGAACCCTATGGGGGAACAGAACCACCCTCAAAAGATTTTGTGAACACTGTCTTACGCTTCTGCACACACTTTATTCCAAGTTACGTTTGGACAGAATTCCCATAAATTAAGCATTACAGTTAATGGTGCCTCACAGAAACCAACAGCTCAGGTGTGAGTCCCATCTACGGGGCATAATATTTTATCGTGACTTGTATTTGGTAGCGATCCAAGTACAACACACATTAGGGTCACTCACAGTGCAGAATCTGTCCTTCAAAGGGCCGAGGCCGGTAATGCAGACTGACAGCACGAGTCACCCTGGCTGCTCCGCTGCCTCACATCATTATCAGCTTCAGAAGGGAACTGGGTGCTGCTCAGGCTGCTGCCATAACAGCTCTGCCACTTCTCATCCTGCACAGCAGCCTTCAGCAGCTCTATCTGAAATCACAGAATTTATTCATAAATATAACTGACCACACCTGAAAAAACACCATTACATTTGAACACAAATGTGGATTTTGAAAATCAATATAACTTTAGATCTTGATTTTTTTTTTCAGTGTGTCGAATCTTTACCACAATCATACCTAGATGATTACACACTAATTTCTCCAAGCCAAGTTAAAGAGAAAGTCAGGGAACTTGTGCAACAGAGGTCAGTATTATTAAGTTGGAGAGTTCACAAAGCATCAGTATCTTTCGTTACTAAAAGTTTCAAGACAAAACAGCTGTGAAATTAATAGAAAATATTTATAATGATTATCACTGTTTAACTCTGAAAACACTTTGGGTTTTGTCTGTGGCTAAATTTTCCTTTCAGACCATGTTTAAAGCTTTTTTTAAACAGAGAAAATGTGCCACACATCGTTTGGGAAGAACAGATGAACCTTCAGCAAAATATGGACATAGTCTAAACTGGAGGTTTAGCTGAAATATCTAACCTTTCAAAGGAAATGTGAACTTCTTTTTTGTGAGTCTTTTAGTATGTCTAGAAACACTGAATTACACTGAGAAAGCATCAAAATGACAGCTCAGTTAAGCTCAGGTATCTCTAGAACACCTTGAAAAATTGCTACATGGATAGGGAAATGCTTAAAATTTTAGGTGTTTAGAAAAGCCAGGTCTTTCTTTAAAAAAGTACAGTCATCTGTAGCAACTAGTGTAAAAAGAAACAAACAAAAAACCCCACCATTTTTCACTATGTTGTACCAGAATATATTGTATACTGTTACTTGAAATTAGTTCCAGGAATGCTGGAGAAATGTAGCTGCGTATTAGTACCCATCACATAGCTACAAGCCTCCAGAGTGGCAAAAAATAGAATGAAAATAGACTGTTTCCTGCCACTGCCCATTTGAAAAAGAACAGGAATTTTGAGAGGGGGAGGGACGGAGTTTCCTTTTCCCTGATGGACTTTATTATTCTCTGGAAACAGGTAAACCAGTGCTGGCTCATGAAGATACTTTAGAATAGGAAATGTTTTGCCTTTGAAATGTACCAGATTACATGTCATTTCAAATCGTGTTCCCAGCAAAGATACCCCTGGGACCATCTTACAAGAGCTTTATTTCTTGCCTGCAAATTAGTCAGTTCAAAACACTTTTCCTCTCATCTCTGCCTGCAGCTCTTAATACCACACATGCCATTCGTAAAATAGGGGAGAAGAATGAAAAGACCCTGAATACAAAAATACAATTAAAGGATAAAACAAAAGATTGCAAAGGCAGGAACAAGATGCAGTTCATCCGACAAGAAAACGGCTGAGATTTTGGTGTATTTTTGGAGACATTTCAATAAAACCTCTCTTGCGGTTGCAGCAGGGGCTCATTGAAACAGCTATGTTTTCCAAGTGGCAGACAGACAATAGCATCTAAATTATTTTTAAGAAAGCACTCATAGCACTAAAGCGACCACTACTACTAAATCCATCTTAGAGGAGAAGGGTGGAGGAAGAAGAAAGGTCAACAAATGTATCGGGTTCTTTGTGTAATGCCTCACTGACATTTTCCAGCTCCCTCAGCTGGGTTTTATTTTTTTATATTTTTTTTAAGAATCCCGGTAAAATGCAGTAAAGGATTTGAGGTTATCGTCTGTCTCTCTCTAACTTCTGACATCTCTTTATGACAATAAAGAGTCACAGCCAACTGTAACAGGAGGGCAACACAATGAATCCTGGTAAGACAGGGAAGGGGGGAGGTTCAACTTTGCTGCCCCTTTGCCCCTGTTTCTTCCTCGCAGAACAGAAGTGCCATCTGTTCTCAGCCCTAACATGCATGCGTTTGATTTCCATTCAGTAATAACTAACACAGGAAAAAGATTATCAAGTGATCTAAAGCCCTACCCACATTAGCAGTCTTCCCTATCCGATGTTATTTTGTTTGCACCTCCAAAGATTTGCAGATAAAATGGATACAAACAAGCTCTTTGATTGCCTAGAATTATTCCGTTCCCTGGTAGCGGACCATATGGTCAAGGTGTGGAACATGACTAGATTAAGGATATATCATGCTTGGGAAAGAAAAAGATTTAGGACACTCAAAACATTTAGGAAAATCAAACAAAAGAAAGGATGAATACTCTAACCTGAATTCAGCAGTCTCTATTACTTTATGTTGTAATATATATTGTAACAAAATATGAATGTATACTGGGAAACTAGGCAGTCAGTATTGAAGTATGATTCTGTTTTTAAAAAGCCTGCAAAAATATTTCTTAGGCTTCATAGTCAAATTTGTTGAATTTTCACATTAAAACAAACAAACCAGCCTCTCTCTCATAGACCTTCTAGTGCAGCAAACTCAGTTTGAGACCCAAAGGGCTAATGAGAGCTGCTTTCCTTCTTATGTCACTGCTGGTGCTAAGGCTGTGCAGATCCCTCACTCATACCTTGCACTTCGCTGCTGAAAGGAGGCGCCTGTAGTAGCAGCTGCCAGGGAAGGAAAGGAACCTGCAAGGTGACGTTTGCCAGGCAAGACGGTGACTAACCAACAGGGGCCGTGGGATTTCTCTGTCCCAGCCCTCTGCTCTTCCCTCTTGATCTCTAGTCCTGATCATACCATTTCTTCATCTTTTCATCACTTTTCACCTTTCTGTTGCTACCTGCTTAACTTCTTACTGAAACACTTCTTATATGACCAGAATTTGCCCATGTTGTTCAATTCCTACTTCCTTCTCAGGGACTTGGGAAGGATGTGGAAACATAGGAGGTGAATGGCCAGAACTGTCACAAATGTAACTTTAACATGATACAAGACAAGAGAATGGCCAGCAAACAGGTTCTGCCTCAGAGTAATTATTCTGCACAAGTCAGACATTGCTTAAACTGTATCTGAAATGTGAAGCTGATCTGTCTGGCAAACCTACTGATGTCTACATTGTCAAAATATATGAGACAACATTTCATTTCTCCAAATTTCCATTAATTTCATTGTCTTATTTTCTTTCTTTTTCCTCCTACACCAGGATGACACTTTTGAAGCACATTTTTAAGAACATGATTTGATCAAATGATCCAAGGGAACTCCCTATAGACATCCATGATTTAATGCTACATCAGTTCTAAAGGTTGGCATGACTGACAATGAAATTAGGTTTAACTCTGGTTAATTTTAGATAATAAATGCAGTGCATTTTTTTCCAAGTCAGGACCATATTTTGTTTACACAGTTCAGTTAGGAGTATATCAAATAAAAGCAGTCACGCACCATGGTGATCATTCTGAACATCCAAATCTTAATGAGAGCAGAAGGTGCTTGGTACCTTTCTGGAGCCAGACCATTGCAGTGTCCTAGAAGGTGACTTCCGACTGCCCTCGGGGACACACCGTGGGAATTCATGCCGTTGGCTGATTGAGGATTTGATACAGGAGATATTCCACTCTGAACGCAAATAGGGTCAACATCTGACTGCGAACTTCTCTGTGCTTTCCCTTCCTCATCTCCACTTGGGATTTCACTTTCCGGCTCACAGAACAGGCACTGGAAGGAAGTCAAAGGGAGCCTCTTTTATCAGCTTATTATTTTTCCTCCTAGTCCCGAGTCGCATTTCTGCAGGCTGCGGGCTCCTCTGCTCTGCACCGTTCCTCACTCTTCGCAGGGGAAGCAGGGAGCTGCTGCTGCGGGTGCAGATCTCAGGAGAGGGCCGTGCAGGCGCGAGCGAGAGCGCGGCTGCACCAGGCGCTGCACGCTTCTCGCAGACAAAAGGCAGTGAAGGGAAAGGTGGCACTTTAAGCTACATCAGACATCATTATACAATACCCTTCTCATTCAGCTCGTCCTAGGGAGAATATGCACATGCGGCAGCAGCACAGAGGATGTGAATAGCTGCTGTGAAAGTAGATGCAGCGTTTGAGGTGAGGCTGGACAGTGAAGAGTGAGGCAATAAGCCGTCTTTACAGAGATGCCCCCAATGACAGCAGCTTCTGTGAAACCAGCCTTTTGTGTCAGTAATAGGGAAGCAGCTCCGAGTGGCTGAGAGCAAACGAAAGCATTTTAGACTGACGTGTGTTGCTGGAGGGGGGAGGAAGTTTCCAGAGACGCAGCAGAGCCCATGAGCAGCTCAATCCACAGAGATCCTAGCACAAGTGCACAAAGCTGCCTCTATCACCTCCTGCTACAGGAAGGCATGGCCACGGGGCACGTGTGTCCTCCCTCGCTGAGGTGAGGCTTGCAGAACCGCAAGGCAAGGTGCGTACCTCAGCCCGCATGGCCACGTGTGCAGACGCCTACGCGCGCACGTTCACAAGCATGAGCTTGTGCAAGGCCTACGCTCTACCGGGAGTGTTAGCTAGGATGGGAAAGGAAACTCATCTCCCCCAAACGGACTTAGGAGAAAGGGCAGCTGTGGGTGCTGCACAGGGCGAGCTGCCCCCGGCCCGCACCCTGGCGTGGCTGGGGAGCTCCCTTGCCGCCGGCCCGGGGCAGCGCGGCGCTGGCAGCCTGTGGCGGGGCAGAGAAACGCGAGAAATGCGAGAGGAGAGCAGCAACACGCAGACTCCCACGCAGTCATCCCGAGGAGAACTAACAACACTGCGTTTCTTCATTGCCGCTCCTGGACTTGCTAATAAAATGTGGTTTATTTTTATGGCTGATATAATTTGTATAACCAGCGTATTATGATTATTACAATTAGAGCTACAAATTCTAGAACTAAGTTCAAAATTCCTGTAGCTGTGAGAGACCATAAGGTAACCTATAAGATATAATGTAATTAAAATCACATGCTTTGATCCTGGTTACATCACACAGAATCACACACAGACAAACACACATGCACATGTTATCAGGAAAGTTTTACACAACAATTTCTGGAACTGGCTCAATGCAAGACACCAAATATATGATTATAGATTGCTTAGACACAAAAGAAGAAATGTTGTACTCACACTGATTAACTTTGAAGCTATGGTATCACAAGAATACTGGAAAATAGCATCTTCACATATATGTTGCATGTTTCAATCCTCCTGAAAATACTCACTGGACTCCTTCTTATCTCATATCTGTCTTCACAGATGAATATCTTCGATAGAAGAAACACTCTTGTTAACACATTTCCAAAATTATCTGCTCAGCTTCTTAGTGATAAAAAAGACTTTTTCCATCCACCTGATAAATGACTGCATTTTACATACATGTAGTGTTTCCATCATATACTAAATCTGACATGTTTTAAAATATTACCAATATAAGAGTAAACAAAGGGCACATTTATTTTTAAAAATACTCTTTTCTATGGCAAACTTGTTTATACCTTACAATCCATCTTGCCTTCTATGTTGTATAAATACACAGTTTAATATGTACAAGTAAGCATATATATATTAACATTACCAGTATGGATATTCCTATCTTGGTGACCTGTTAATCACAGCCATCCCCAATAAGAGGAGGCAGAATTCTCCTCAGCCAGGGAAACCTCATCTTGAGCAACCTCCCAGGACCTCTCTTCCGGAACTGGGCCGTTCTCATGATAAGAATTTTCCTTATGTCTTGTTAAATCCCAAGCTCTGACTTCTGCACCCCTCCAAGAAGAGCCTGGCCCCTGGGCCCTCTCCTTACCTGTCTGCAGACAGCAGGAAGCCCCCCTTTGGCTTGGGCTCCTCAAGGCGAAGCATCGCAGCTCCCTTGGCCTCTGCTGCTCCTCACTGCTCCAGGGCCCAGCCATCGTGGTGGCCTCCACTGCGTTACTTCCAATATGCCAACGTCTTTCTTTTACTGTGGGAGACACAGTAATTTTAGTTCTTGATTTTCATTTATAACAGCTATTTTTATTCACATACTTCTTGATATTGCATAACACTTTTAACTCTTTCTACCACTGCACTTTCTTCTCAGGTTTTATCCTGTTTAGTGTTATGTGTTTCTGTTTCAGCTTGTAGTTATGCTCCTTTGGAGTCTGAATTTCTACTTGTGCTGCCTATTCTTCTTCAGTTACCCTTTGGGTCACTAACTGGACACCCATTCAGAGTATTAAAGGTTTTTTGAGAAAAGAATTTCGATTTTTTTTTCTTTTAATTTTGCAAAATCTTGCTGTGTCTCCGTAAGTCTTCTGCCAGAAGCTAGACCACAAGGGTTTGTTCCTATTGAATAATCTGAATAATACCCTGGCCTTGGACAAAAAAGTACTGTAAAGAAGATACTTTCAAAGAAGAGAGATGATTTGAAGATTAGGAGAGTAGCTGAACCCTTCTGGGTTTCCCTCCACAGAAATTCTAACAGCATTTGGCCCTGCAGTATCCTAGGACGGAGCACTTTTGAGTTTCCTCTGTGCTTAATGAGACCTAAGGATACTCAGGACTAGCAGAAGATATTCTCCCTTTTGAAGAATGCAGCTCCTGAAGAACCCCCACTATTAGGAGTACGACCTCTTTTCCTCCTCTTCTCCATTCCCTTTCAGTTACTCAAAATTATTAAATTAGCATTAGAAACACAGGGAAAAAACACAGTCCAAAAATCACTCCAGCAAAGGTAATGGAGCTGTAATTGCAGGTGGCACAGAATTTAGTACAAAATATAGTGTTTCAAATATTTGTTTCTCTCTGCTTAAATATTTTAAAAGAATATATAAAGGAAGGAAGCAAGCAAGCTAGCGGGCGGAGAAGCTTTCCTTCAGCGGTTTTTGTGAACTAAGAATAGAGGGAATACATAGCAAGTAGCTTGCTATTAGATTTCCCCATGACAAATAATGCAGCTGCACGTTGTGTGCAAGCACATCTGCCGAATTATGTCACAGGCAGAATCCCCCACATTAGGAATGTGACTGGAGAAAACTTTAGGTGGAAAAGCACCATAAACTCATTTTGTAAAATCTCTCTCCACCTTCTCCTCCCTCCTCCTTTTTGTGCTAACTGAGGGAGTCTATCACTCCATCGTGAAACCAGTAAAATCACACTATAAAAGTGACCAAGTATTTCAGCTTTCTTTCATTACCCCTTAGAAAGCAATTATGTCTTTCCTGGGGAAAGTTTAGAAAAGAACCACCAGAGGAAGAAATATATTAGAGAGCAGAGCTTGGTCCAAGCAAGGCTTGACACAGTCTGCAGATACAATTTAACTCTGCAGAAATCAAGAGGTACTTTCTTGTTTTGCTGTGTCTTGTGCAGTTACTCAGTCCGAAGTAAGTGGTGGGACTGCTGCCAGTCCATATGCAAAGTACAGTCACATGGCAAATATGTCTAAAATGTATAACCTTGAAAAGTAAGGAGAAATTCCTCGCCTGGAATTTAGTAAGCTGCCACAGACAGCTACATTAGAACATTACAAAGTTCTTTCAAGCTCCCTAGAGCCATAATGAGGGAAGGAGTTTGTATTTTTAAAAATAGCGAAGGCTTTATTTTAATGACTCAAAGGTTTGCTTCCACTTTCTAAATATTCTGTGATTTTATCTCTCTAGTAGTTTCTTGCAATATTTGAACATATGAAAGTAAGAAATTTTATAAGGGCAACACAAGCATTGATTTTTATGTAGGTTTGAGGCATTCTAAGAAGTGTTATGATAACACCACAACAAGCAAATACATTAACTATAAATGCCTTGTTCATCATTACCTTGTTTTGTAGGGAAGCCCTTATTTCAGGCCCATGAAATCTCCGCGGTTTAACGGTAAGAGCACAACCCTTCAGAAATGTTTCTGTCACAATTTTATAGCCAGCACACATTCTGAGTATACTGACCTGGTCTCTGACACCGGCATTCTTTGATCAGATCCTTTGAACTCTGCTTCATTTGCTAGTTGTACAAACTCTTTTTTTTTTTCTTCCTATTTCACAGGCCCACATTGAGCTTAAAAAAATGTTTCTATGGTTCTTTGAAAAAGAAAAGGATTTGCAAGTACAACTGATAACATCTGACATTTGTTTGCTATTTAGTTAATTAGAAAAGTTTCCTAATTTAATATCCAGTGATTTTGAATATGCACTTCTTGGTTTGCATGTTCATTGACTCTTTGCGCAAGATGATCATGTGCAATACCACAGCAGAAGGAAGCACCATGTCCCCTTACCTCCCAAGGGTTTACAGAGCTGGAAAATGCTTTTATTAACCTTTCAATATCCCCAACCTGCATGCGGAGAAATGTACATTCAGTGAATGGTTTTGCTGGCCAGATGTTGCTGCAATCAGCTCTGGCTACTCCAAGCTACAACAGACTGCCTGGGTGAGCCACAGGCCACCTGAATTTCACTGCACTGATCCTTCTCCTGCAGGTTCTTGTGCCTTACCTATCTCCCAGGAACATGCTCCAGTACCTGCAAACAGCTCAGCATAGTAGAGGCCTCTTGTTAATTATGAAACAAGTAGTGATGCAAGAGGAAAAATTAATACTATAAGAAGCAATGGAAAAACATATCAAAAATAAGCTACTTATATACGATGTGCAAGCCATACAACTAGAATTTCTGTGGTACAGCTTTTAAGTAAATTATAGAGCTTCATGGTGATTTTAAAAGTTGTATTTTATATTTGTCAGGGTGGAAAAACATGGATTCTTGTAGAGTAGAGACATATGCAGTTCCCCCTTGGATAAGTTATTTCAAAGCCACAGATCATGAAATGAATATAATTCTAAAAAATAAACATATTTATTTTAGATCAAAAGGAGCCACATTCACTATCAAAATGATTATTATTGTAGCTGATCTAGTTCTTTTAGTTGTTTATCTTCATTTCTATTGCTGCTGCTATGAGTTTTGTTGTTGGCAACCTATCAGCCAAAAAAATATCCTGAAGGAAATTACTGTCAGCAGCCAAAACCAGTATCAGTAATTCATCCCCAGGCATTGTCAACTTAATTTTAAAGTAATCTTGCTGCTCTGTGAGTTCAGGTTGAAGAAGTAAGTTTCCAAATCCATAAATCATACAATCTCAATATAGGAAATACAGATCTCTTTCAAATATTCTGATTTGCTAAAACTTCATTATTAATATAATTTTGGTAATTAAGGTTTCAAGCACTAGCAAAAGGAAAAAGAAGTAAAACTGGGAACCTTACTCTGAACATAGGCAAGCTTAAAATGAGTACTAGCCAACTAGTGGCCATTCAACCCTACAGAACGCACATTGAGCATTTACGACTGACCATTTTCCAAAGTTATTTCAGGAGGGGATGTCAGCTTGAAAATGGTACCTACCTTCATGGAGTCATTTGACTTGTCCCCAGGAATCAGCAGCTTCTCTGTCTGTCCCTGCAGGCAGCTCCTGCTCTGCCGTCCTTGCCTGGAGAACATCGGAGGCAAAGGGCTTAAAGGCAGGAGGTGCTGTTTGCTTAGCTTCACAGAGCTTTGTATTTGATGGCTTAGGTCCTGTCCTCTGGGGCTTTTTTTTTTTTTTTTTTTTTTCCTCTGAGCTTGGCTGTAACAATAAAGGTCATTTGTGAGTTTGAAAACTTAATCCTGGCTGCTGTTCCTGTCTCCTCTAAAGCACGAGAGAGTGCAGTGCAAGCCCTGCCTTGCTGCCGTGGGTATATTAACCTATCTGTGTCCACAGTTCTGCCCTGCTTACCTACAGATCTGATTACAAGAGTTATTCCATATACGAACAAATGGGATCTGAGAGCACACTGAGATATTTCTATTCCTAGCCATTTGGTGAATCCAAAGAAATTTCCTGGGTTGTAACAAGGCTGTAACAAAAGTTTTCCTGAATTTAGAAAGTCTGATTAAATTCTCTAGGCCTAAAAGTCCCATTTAGAGAAGTGATTTGGAAGCTTTCTATGAAGGATCACTGAAAAAAAATGTGGTAAAGCTTATCTTCCTGCGTGACAGAAAAAATAGTTTGGCAGCAAATGTGAAAGACAGAGCAGCATCTTTCCCAGTCCCAACACACTATGAAAAAGAAGGAGGGAGAAATTAAACATGCTCCTCCACTGTGGAGGACCCCCCCACTGGTGTGGGCCCCTTGAGCCGTACTCAGCATAAAGGGGCTTCTGCTTGTCAGTCCAGCGTGGGGGTGGCAGTCAAGGGACACTCATCATAACAAACAGGCAACATTTAGGGTAACAGGAGGCAACAAAGGCAGCAATAAAGATAAAATGGAAGATATAGCACTGGGTCCGGGGTGCTGACTGAAATCAGAAACATTTTGCTTCTCAGCTTGAACTTTTTAATTAAGGAATTTCACAGTAATTTAGGCTAGGTTTAAAGAGTAATAAATTTAATGCTCTGGCTCACTAAATACTTTCTTGCAGTCTGACTAAGCAGCAAAGATTGGAGTTGAAGGAATTCAGCACTATTCCACTAATAACACTTTCTCTCCTGCCTCCACTGTAGGTAAGTGCTGTTCTATGGCATCCTCCTTGGGGTTAAATGATTTAGAGAGATTAGACAAGGTAGGTAACATAACAGGCTGGAATGGAGGATGCCCAAACACTCAGGCATAGCCCTGACGAGCAGGGGATGCGTGGGATCATGCTCTGCCACTTGCAAGAGGGGCCAGGAGGGAAGGGCGAATGCCTGGGAGCTGTAGGAAAGGCAGAAGGAACAGCTAAACTAGCAGGAGGGGAAGGGCTCAGGAATATAATGAGGAGGTGGGAGAAATGACACTGGAATAAAAGGGTGAGTGAGTATATGAGATATCCAGTCATCTTGGCCTTCCTCTGTTCACAGCACTCCCTCAAAGGGTGGGTACAAGACTTGAATGGAGAGGATGGATGTCAAAATATTTCCATAAAGAATGTACTGTAATAAATCAGAGAAGAGGGCAGAATGGAGGCGAAGAGCCTAGCAAAAGGTAGAATAGAATTATTTTTATTCTGAGTGAATGATTATGTTTCTTAGATAATTACATCCAAAATGATGTTGTGTTGAGGAAGATGTTCAGCTAGACAGAAGGGGGAGCTAAAATTGCAATCACTGAACTCTGGCACAAGCAAGAGTGTAAATAAGATAAGAAAGGATCAAATAGATAAGATTCAGATGGACCAAACATGTCATAGGATAACTATCATACAAATATCCGAGGAGAGCTTTGAGAGGAAGAGGATTTGAACATACGCAGAACAGGGAGATGTAGCTTATGGAGTAAAGAGCATAGACTATAAAAACATTACAGTGAACATGTGGGTCAAACACAAGACTGATTGGTTCCTCCAAGTTGTCTATCAAAATAGGACCTCTAGGAATAAATACCCATTCTTTAACCTACGTATATAAAAATCCACACCAGTACAGGGCTGAGGAAAGGGAAAAAACAAAAAGCCAAATTATATCATATTCCTTATACTTGGATGAACTTGAAGCAAAGAAAGTAAGCAAAGAAAAAAAAAAGTTACAATATCTAGAGCATTAAAAAAATTCTTGCATAACATAAAGAGTTGAGAAAAAAATAGTAGCTGTGTTTCCTCAACAGCTCAGGAGGTGTTTTTATTCTCACTAGTCACTGCCAAATGGCTCTCTTCCTTTTTTCATGCAAATGGGTAACTTTCAAATCTGAACCATATCTACCCTTTATTCAGCTGATCCCTTGGAGCTGGGTTTTGATCAATAGACCCCAGCGATCACTGTCTGTAAGGCCAGTTGTACCTGGCATGGTTATGGTATTGCTAGGCATTGCCATCATGTTTCTATTTAGCAATTGCTGCATCATCCATTAGCACAGAAACTGCATCAGACTGTTGTAAAGGGATGCTAAAGGTTAAACCTAAAATGCTAAACCTAAAATGCTAAAGGTTAAGTTTCAAATTCCTAATTACTGTAGCTGATAAGCCTCAGCATTCACTCACTTTTGTAAGAAGCATCATCAGCAGGAAACGAATTATTTTTCCTAACTTCACTCAGAAGTCAGGGAATGACGGATGCAGATCCAGCAGCAGGATCTTACTGCTATGTGTTTGGGAAAGAGCTTGGCCCTTCTGCAACATAAACCAGGTCAGCCCTGTGTCCCTCTTCTCACTGGTGAGCAAGGAGGAAGCACTTACACACCTGGAGGGTCAGAGCTCGGCTCTCTCTGGATTAATCATTGAGCTGTAGACTCAGATCAAGTCCCAGCTGTGTTATCTACAGGAAGGATTTTTTTTTCTCCGTGAAGCTTCTGAGAACTTTGCACTGAGGAATTTCAGAACTCACCTTTGCTCTGTATGGAGCAATGTGTGCAATTACTATGGGAACCTCTGCCAGTTAGGCTGCCTGACATTCAGGAGTTTAGAATCACAGTTATATTACATTTTTTTATATGCTTGTATTTTATTTTCAGATATATTACGAAAACACAGAAATTACATCACTTTTTTTTTCCCCTTGTGGTCATGTGAGACTGTTCTAGTGCTATGCTACCTTCTTTTGCTTATATATCTTTACCTGCAGAAATCCTTTGGTAATGTGCAGGGCCACACAGTGCTGACAGTCTTAGGTGCAGCCTGTAACATCCACCTGTCCTGTGGCACACGGCAAGGAAAACACAAATTATTTTATGCAGGAACCTGGCATTTGGAGAGAGCCGGCTATGCAGACAGTAAATGCTGCTACACACCACTCCCCTACTTTCCCAAACTACCTTTCTGACCCAAGTTAATTATTCACAAGATTCTGCACCGATTTCCCTGTGAGCTCCCACATTGGCATAAGTAAAAGCTCATGCGGCTTCTGTAGAGGTTTGTAGGGTGAAATTACAGCACAAAACATTGATGTTATGTGATTACAGTAGCTCACAGTAACTTAAAAGAAATTATTACTTTAAACTTCCTGTAAGTGGTTTACAATAGAACTTTTGTGTGACACACCTACAAAACAAATGAGTTAATCACAATATGTGTCATTTTTAATTTTTCTCTCTCATTTTCCCTTTCAGTCATTCTCTCTTTGTAATTAGCATGAAGAGTATCCCTCAGTCAAAACTAGCCACCTGGAAACTTTCCGCTTGTTATAGGCAGCTTTTTTTGTGAATTATGAATGTGCAAAAAAAAAGAGCCCCTTTCTCCACACACCCTCTTCCTTGAATTCTGAAATGAATGAATGAATGAACTTTATTCAGACTTGCAAAAAAAAATCATATTTCAGCTGATAACAAGCACAAAAAAATTCAGATGAAAAGGATTTTTTTTAAGAATATTATGAGCATGGGAGAACAGCAGGTTAAGACAGAAGTCTCAGTGCAGCCTTAACTATAACAATTGCTATCAAGCAAATACTATATCCCAGCACTAAATCTTGCTTTGTGCTGCCCTGGTGCACAGTAGTGGGGACAGAATAGAATAATAAGAGCCAGTCCCTTATGCAAACAGCAGGGCATAGCACTCACCAGAATACAAGGGGAAGGTGAGCCTGCCTACTGTTCTGGCTCGCTAACCATATTCCCAAGGTCTGTGGGTTAGTTGGCACCTCTAGCTCCAGTCACCTAGCAAATGTACTTCAAACAATAGCACGGGGCACATTTTGGTCCCTTCCAGAAGAGCATTTTACCAATTCATTGCCTCCAAATATACTGTTCAATTGAATAAAGTATTTGAAGGAAGTCCATATAAGCAACATCGTGGTATAACGAGTCAAAAAGGGAATAGAATAGCTGCTAGAATGATTCTGATTAACTGTGTATTTTTAAAAATATAGAGCAGTAAAAAGGCATTATATGCAAGCCCTCGCCTTACTGCTTTTCAGGCAAAACATCCACAGATTTTGGCGCATACCAATACCACTTTGAAAAGGAACTAACACAAGAACTAAAGACTGCAATCTGGACTCCATTCCTGCATTGTGTTTTCTCTTGTACCTAATGCTGTGCTGCTGATTAAGCCTATCTCACATTTTCTACCTAGAGCACAGGATTAAAGAAACACTCAGTTAACTGTCTTGCAAAAATTGTCCACCACTGTGGACAAATAATGGTAAGTACCTCTGTATTACCTTAAATGATTCATGTCTATTAGATGATCAACAGAAGGGGTTTGCATGTGGCCAGCACAGACTTACCATCTGATACACACTGCTCACTGCAGTTACCAGTCAGTAAGGAGATGTGGCATAACACTTGGTGCAAGATTTCTCCTAGGGTCCTAGCTAGAGAGTATCAGCTTCCCACTGTTTGCTCAGCATTTTCCCTAGGAACTAGAGGTAAATAGACAAGTTTAATTATTTGTTATCATTGCCATGGTAAAAGTATACTTATAAAAATGGTTAATGATAATAAATAACAAAATGAGCAAAAATAAATTAATAAATAGATATTTATTATAAAAAACATTGAGTTATATTTTCCTATGCTTTCAGCAATTCTCACAGCAATGACTTTTCTATATACACGGGCCAATAAGAGAGTGTCTTCTCAACTAAAATTGTGGGAAAGAAACAGCAAATATTTGAATGGGGCCAAACTCTTCTTGCTAGTGACCAGTGATAGGACAAGGGTAATGGGTACAAACTGAAACACAGGAAGTTCCATCTCCATGTGAGGAAGAACTTCTTTACTGTGAGAGTGACAGAGCCCTGGAACAGGCTGACCAGAGAGGTTGTGGAGTCTCCTTCTCTGGAGATCTTCCAAACCCACCTGGATGCCACCTTGTCCCTGCTTGAGCAGGGAGGGTTGGACGACATGATCTCTACAGAATCTCTCTGATTTTGTGTATGATTTGGTACTTACAGCATAGCAGTATCAGTATCAAACTGTTTACTGAGAGCAAACATAGACCTACATGTTTTCTACAAACTGGGTTATTTTTTTTGCCTGTAAATCACCAAATAGCTGTCACATACTGCTTTGACCAAGGCTGATAGAGCCACCAAGAGAAATGAATTCAGTGTCCCCTCACCAGTCTGTTGAGCCATCCACCTTCTCCATGATCTTGTGCTTTGGGAGGTACTAGCTGAAGGGCTTTCCATTCAAATTCATCTTTTTGTCTTCATCTAGCAAATGGCTCAACTTTCCTGCTTTCCTTTCATCTCTATTTCCTCCTTTAGGTTATATTCATTATGCCTCCCCCACAACATGCACACATTTTTCCTTTCATCTCTATGTGCTTGCTATTCTGGCACTTGTCAGCCACAGCAGGAGGGACAGGGTAGACCCAAACAATATGATACGTTAGGTGGAAGAAAACATTATCATCAGATGCCCTAGAACAATCACTTATTGTCATAGTTTAAAGAGGTCTGCTATGTATGTTATTTACTTTATTATTTTACATTAGGAACATGGTTTAATTTTACAGGCATTATTAATCACTAAAATATATTACACTTCTAGCTAGGATGTTACCATTTTAAATGCATTCATCTTGCTTCTTTAAACAGAAACAATGGGCCTTCTGCACTGCCCTCCCTCCCCTCTAGTCAATAAATCCTTTCTATCGATTCAGGAATTAACTCTAAGCACTGTTTTATATTTTAAGTTCCCCCGCCACACTGAGCCATGTAATTTCGCTTAATAATAAATGGATCTTCTCTTTTTTTTTTTCCTGGTTACTACATGTTTGGTTATCAAACTCAGCTTGAAAGTACTGGGTAGAACAGGGCGAAACCTATAATGGCAGTTAGGCACCACAAGAGGCTTCCTAAGCTAATCTTAAAAAAAATAAATAAAAACCTTAGAAAGTGTGTGTGTGTCTGTGTGTATAAAAAGCAACCTGATCAGTAGATGAATGATAAATGAAAAATCCATCAGTGAGTATGGATTCCCTAGAGCCATCTTGGATCAACAGACAATATGGATTTTTGATAATTCATAGCTTTGCCATTACTTATTCTCTTGTGAAATACTCACTGCAAATCTCAGAGAGATAATTAGAGAATTATCATATTGCTTAACTAAGTAGTGCAAATTGTATTATAGCCTATGTAGCCCAACCCATGGTAGTATCATTAGCATTGCTTAATTGTTGCAAATATAGCCATTTTTAATGGCATTTTTAATAAGTTACCTTCATTGTCAGTATCTATGATTGACTATGTCTCCTCTCTTAATATTCTTGGTTAGGTTAGTTACCAGGTAATCTTACAGTTAATACATACTGCAATGAGGCAAAATGTAAGAAAATGCAAAGGTCAAAAACATGTTTCTATTATGAAAAAAATGAATGATAATGACATAATTTTTTCAGCTCATCAGGTTCTTTGCTAAGTGCCTCTGTTATTGCCAGATCAGTAGTGTATAACAAAGAAGTGCTTTCTGTAGGCTGCTTCATTAGCCTGCCCTGTAGGACCTCACCTCAGACCTTTCACTAATCTGTTGGCCAGCTCAATAGCCTTGTTAGTTCTATTCACTTCTTCCTGGCAGCGGATTTTCTCAGCTGTAGCTCTCTCAGATGCAGTGGTTAAGGCAGCCAGGATTGTGTCTAGTTCCTCCAAATAAAAACAGTAAGAAACAACTTGGGATATTGTAAGAACATGTAAAAATATTTCTGCTGTCCCATTTTATATTTCTGAAAGTTAAATTATACAGTGCAAGAAAAGTAAACACTGGCTGCTCTTAGAACCTTTCCTAGTTCACATGCCTAAGCCAGAGACGCAAAATCCTAGGGAAGAATGGGGCTGGTCCTCTAATTTCTCCCGCTTGTTCATAATAGCATTAAAAATGAAACGACAAACTTAATCTTATATCAGTAAAGAAAGCAAGCCATCCTCCCCCAGAGGATTTTGAAAAGTAGAAAAATTGAATACACATCTTATTATAGTTGTGTACACTCTTTAGGAGATTAAAAATTCTCTGCAAAGGTCTCTTTAGAAACCAAAGAGAACAGCAAGGTTTGGAGATGACGCATGAGAATACTCGGGATACTGAAGTCACCATCCTTGCCTGCCCTGCACCCAGACTATGGGCGCACAACCCGCTGCTGGGAGCAGAGGGCCGATCCCTGCGGCTGCGGGGCCCTGGGGCAGCTGCCAGGCCCGGCCCCACCGGGGCAGTGCAGGGCTGCTCCCAGGGCAGGAGCGGAGGGTTCGGCACCGTTCTGGCAGCGAGGGGCCGGGGGGAGGGCGACTGCCTGTCCTGGTGTCCTCAGCGGGCGACTCGCCGGCGTGAGGGCAGCGGGCGCCCCGGCCTCACGGTAGGCAGTGTGGAGGAAGAGGCTGGGCCTTCCCGTAACCCCAACTATTAAAAACATCAGGGAATGACAAAGCACATCGGCAAATACCTTTGCTTTGTACAAAGAACCACACGAGAAATTCCTCAGACAAAGGAATTATAAAAGAATCTCAGAGAATCTCAGGTTTTTAAATACACAGTCATCTTGATTTTATGACTTCAAAGTTAATATCCTTGGGCCTACCAGGGACCCTGCTTTCCTGCAGATCTCCTTCTGCTGCTCCTGTACCCTGCCGCTAACACGACGGCGGACAAACGCGCAGCAACAGGGCTGCGAGGGAGACCAGGACACGCACCCTGAGGGGACGCAGAGAGAAAAGAGAGAAGTGACCCGCGCGCGGTGCTGAGCATGGACCCCGCAGCTCTCACGGCAGGGAGCAGGTCTTGCCAGGAACTGTTTCCAGCAGGCAGTTCAGGAATCAGGAATGATTTTTACCGTGATTTTTGCTCTGCTGAGCCAGACCACAACACCTCCAGCACAACCCAGCCTTCAGATGAGGCAATGCTCAGCAAGTTGTCTTCTTGTAAAATGATAAAAGAGAGTTACCTGAAGGAAAAAGTGGCCAACAGAGACATTAGAATAAATGTTTGCGGTTAAACGGTGGAAGAACAACTACAGTTCACGTGGGTCAAAAATACAATCTGGGGAATCTGCCAGAGGCAGTGAAGCTTGTGCAGGGCTGATGGACAGGGCCCACGTGGGGAACTGGAAGTTGCCAGCTCCTTCACAATGTCTTGCAAAGATTTCTTTGTACGAAACACAGCGTGCCAGGAAAGGTTCAGAGCTCTCTGTTGGGCACCACTTCTTCCCTCTCCTTTTTTCCACCTCATTTGCAATATGAGCACCCTTTCTCAGTGCCCCCTGCTCTTCTGACAAGTTGGCTGGTGATGTGGCACGAATTTGAGCAAGGACAGAGAAGCCAAGAGGCAGGTGAACTGAGCGGCCGCACGGCCCTGCTTCCCACTCAAAGGGATGCCCAGAATAATCAGGGCTTTAATGTGTTACAATTCATTTGGCTATCCACATTTTTGACTTCTGTAAATAATGTGCTAAATGGATAAAAGAAGATACCATTTTTCCTGCTTTCCCCTGAGTTACTGATAACAAGACAAGTTCCTTCCCTTACAGTTTGTGCATATAAATGTGATTAATGTAAAAAAAAAAAATTAAAGTGCCAAAATCTCTTTCTCTCTCTCTCTCTTTTTTTAAAGCATTGCCCTTTTCAAAACAAGGGGAAATTCAGTATAGTTTCAGTGCCACAGTGATCAAACAGTGTCACATCACTATGGCAATTGCTGCCCAGGCCAGGAATACAGATCAGCTTTAATTGTGCAACGCCTTATTGCTGGTGCATGTCAATCAGAACCTATGAATTGAGAAAAATTTGCTCTGTTCATTCTGTTAAATGATGTATCCAATTAAACCTGTTAGAATTCATGATCTTCAGTCAAGGTTAAATGAAAGTAGTTACTCCTGTCAGCTAGGTGATTAAATGCTGCCTACATCAGGCACATTTATGTGCAAAATTAAAATTTTGGTATAAAGCATGAATCTTTATGCATGCCAGTTAATTATCTTGCGGTTCCTCCATTTATTAAATGCCCACTGCATTTCTTCTTAATCATCAGCTTCCTTTCAAAACTTATTTCACACTCTACATTATACCGAATTTCAATGTTTAAAATTAAATGCCTTCTCAATGAAAACTTCCTCGTTTTGAGGTTAGGCTGTTGCTCTGCTCCTGAAGGTGGCCAGCAGCCGTCCTTGCACCGTTCTGAGGAAGGTCTGCTCTGTCCATGGTGTTGTGTGCCGTTCCGGGCGTGTGTGACGGGTCCCGGCGCGTGTCGCTGCGCGCGGGCCGTCTCCTCGCGGCTGGAGCCGTGTGGCGCAGGGGGCGGCCTCGGTGCCCGCCGGGGCTCTGCTCCCGGGGCCTGTGCCCGTGCCAGGGCTGCTCCAGGGCGCTGCCGCGGGTGCAGGAGCCGCGGCCAGCGCGGTGCAGCCCCGCGCTCCCCCGGGCCCTGCCAGGCTCTTCCCGCCACGGCTCCCTGGGATGAGCAGCAGGGCCAGGGCTCACGTCCAGCACGGTGAATACAGAGGTGGTCCCCATCCTCCCAGAAGCCTTAGATCCATATTCCCTTGGTTTGGCAATGTGGGAACTGCCCTCCTGCAACGACGCATTTTAATTAGGGGAGAAAATAATGTCTTGCGTGCTTCAATTGCATATTTATAATACACAATATTGGCAGAATTTAGATACTGTATGAATTGAAGGACCAGAATGCACCGTATTATAGTGATTTGTGGCTGAAACATTTACCAGAAATACATACAAAGCAGAGCAATACCAAATGCTCATTTAGTACCCTAAGACAAGGCTCCGGGCTCTTACAAGCACAATTTCACATATTCTCAGTCAGCATTTATCCCCTTTCATTATGAAAAGGTATTAAGAACCTTTGTTATAAACAAGCAACATTAAAAATATGTCATACCATTTCATGAGCACTAATGAATAATATCATTTAAAATAGACTGGGAAATAAACTAGTATAGCATATTCTACTAAACTAGTACTATAAATATGCACAAGGTTGTTATTAAAGATAAATGCACACAGTAATTTTCTACTTGTAGGTTTTACAGGTATAATTTTAAATCATACAATATTTTTAAAAGCACATCACAGAGATGGAAACCAACAGAGAGATTGACTGGCGTTGATTCCCCAAGGTCAGTATGCGATACCTAGCTGTAACTTGGAGAGGCCACGTAAATGATGCCGTAGCAGTGTGTTATCCGCAAGATGGGCGATGCGGTTACCTGGTTTCCCAGCGGGAAGTATTTCTGGTCATCAGGATTTCCAAGTCACTACACTAGGATGCCAGTGTGGGTGCAGCAGCGAGCTGCCGGTGCCAGGACGCCTGCTCCACGCATGCATGGCAGCTTGTCAACCTCAACTCCGCCTGAGCCACCTCCTGCCGAGGCGCAGCTCACTTCTGTGCGTGAGTGTGAGCTTTGACAGGGCCAAAGCTGGCCCCTTGGCCGGCAGCATCCTGTCTCCTAGGCCCAGCAAGGACACGCAACAGAACCTACCTCTCCTGTCTGCAAAAACTACAGCCTTTCCAGGCAGCTGTGTATGGAAACACAGGCATTTCTTTTCTCTGTTTAGCAACTATGGGCTAAAGCTCAGTGTCTCTAGGTACCTAAGCAAAAGGTGCAACAAGGAAATCTTGATACTCACAGCCAACGTACCTCGACTCTGGCAGGTGACAGGGCAGCCTGGGAAGACGGTTGTGGAATAAGCCACTTCACAGGTTTCGGGGATGTGTCTTGCTGAAACACCTCTTCTCGCTTGGGCAATGCAGAACTTGGATTTAATTCCTCCTCTTCTTTCTCTCCATGTTCTTACTTTCACTCCAGTCGTCCAGAATTAGGAATTGGAAGCTATAAACTCCAGGCCCAACATGCCCTGTGAAACAACAGCAGCAAGGCAATTTAACTGTGCATTTTTGCTCAAAACAATTTCCCCCATCCTAAAAAGCGTGATTGTTGGGTTAACATCCCATTGAGACAAAAGAAGAAAAAAGCTGCCGTGCCAGATTGTGTCTAAAATTTTAAGGAAGGCACACCGTGCTGATTTTCCTCTGACATGGTGTTTATAACCATAAAAGCAAAAAACTTTTTTTTAGTGGCAGATTAAATTGTGCAGAAACTGACTGACACTGATAAGGCAAACACTGCAGTCCACTTAAACAGGCTGGGAGTTGCACATCAAAGATCGCTTAGTCACAAGAATATAAGTGTGTGGAGACATACGGAGACACACACTGGTTTGTCTGATTCCATGGGCAATTTTGAGTTTGATACACATATAAAGCCATATATAGAAATAAAACCAATGTTGAATTAGATACTTTTAGAAGGTAGATTTACAAAGAATTTCATTTAGATTATATTCATTTTCAGCCAAAAGTAACTTAGAAAGTAAGTATATTTTATCCATTAATTCATTATTTGTTCTTTTTTTATTGTGCTAACGAAACAAAACTAAAAACTGTGGAATTGAGGGATTTTTTACTGAATGTTAGAAATGAATTGAACAAGGGTTGTTAATGTTTGTCACTTTCCTTATCTGTACACATGAATATGTTATATGCTCATTTCCATTGCAAATGGAACATCAGAACGATCTTTGCAAACTGAAATATACAGTACATTTCATTACTTCATTTTTTAGAAAATACCACTCACAAGAGTAATCGCTTACTAGTATTCTTGTACGAGAGCTTTGCAACTCAGTGAAAACTGTCCACCCAAAATAAAGCAGGGTACTATACTTCGGGGAGGCATTATTTTTTCCTGCAGAAACAAAGACAGCCTATGAAGACCCAAATCATGATGGAGAGATTGTGCAATTGTGCATTGTACAAATCTGCAACCTCGTTTCCTGCACAATCTTTCATCACATTTAGTGCAGCAAAATGAAGGCGGAGAGGAGACATAGCTCCTTACTGTAGCCAAATCAGTGAGCAAATACTGGAGAGGGAAAAGAACTATTTAAGATAAAGGACAAGGTTGTCACAAGAACAAATGTATATAAATGGGCTGTGAATAAATTTAGACTGTTAATTAGGAGAAGGTCCTAGGAGAATCCATCAAGAGTAGTGAGGTTCTGCAATGGCATTCCTATAGGAGCTCTGGGGCATCAGAAACCTCCACAGGGTTAAGAAGAAACGATCTATTTGCGGAAGGGATTATAGGCTTTAGCTTTTTGTCTACTACTCTGCATTTACTGTGCAGAGCACAACAACATTGCATTCACTTTTGGCCTTAGAGACCTCCAAAACCTAAAAATTAATTAAAAAAATACAGTGAGAAAAAGTGCCCAGCCTAAAGTGGGCTTTTACCACATAGAAAACAGAACCAAAGGAAGAAAGAGCTGTAAGAGCAGGGGTTAACTCAGATCTCAGAATGATGTTTGAAGATATAGTAGAAAAAACACCAGAGAGGGAAGTACTGGAGATCTTCCCATAACGATGGGGCTCTGTCAGTCAGAAAACAAGAATGTATAGAATAAATATACAAGAATACAAACAGAACAAATATGCAACAGGAAGGTAAACTGCAGCCTTATGGGCCAAGCAGAACCCACATCATTGTATGCTTGGTCTTATTTTCTGTTAATGAGACATTGGGTCACATTCTGAAAATTCTTGTTACTCAAGTAATCCCACTAAAATCAATGGCAGCCATGGCTGTAATGACTGCTTCCTTGTCTCCATTAGGGATTGCAAGGTCAGGACCATTTTCTGTGCAATATTGGAAGAATGCTAGAAAATCAATATCTCTATTGAGACTCTTTTTGGGGTAAAAATAAACCTAGATCATTTTGAGTTCAAATGAGCATTTTTCCTAGGTGTTTTTACAAATTCCTTTCGAAAGGAAAATGGTCAAATCAAAATGAAGTGAAAGGCTCACCCTCTGGTGGGTTTTACATCTTGTTTTTATAACTAGCTTTATCATGACATAAAGGCAGTTAGCTGCTTTTTATTCATTCTTTATAAGTTTAAATGGTAAGTTTGTTGTTCTATAATATTTATGTTCTAGCAATTCCCTCTATTCAAATGACTTCATTTTGAGGGACTGGGGAAGGGAGAAAGACAACCTTAGATTCTGTCATTTATAGAGTTACATTATAGAAAATTGTTTGGTCTTTTTTGCCATGGAAAATTCAAAACTAATCAAAAGGATTTTTTTTTTCTCCTCTCAAAAGGATGTTAGAGCAGTTGCAGAAATGCAACACATTTTTGTGGAGTATTGCTTCAGTAATATGGAACAGATTTATTCCATTTTATTCACGTTGCAGGTTATCAGTGTGCTTGAGTCATTGTGGACCACCTTCAACTGCCATTTAGTTTAAAATGTCTAAACCTGGTTTGCTATTTTTACTCTTAGCTTGCTACTAGGCAACAATTACAGCCATCTGTGATTGTGTCCAAATTACAATTTCACACTGAAATATGTTAAATCTCTGTATCTGGTTGACTTACAATTCTCTTGTGAGGAGTGAAAGGAAATTCCAATCCATCTAACACTCAAACTGCCTATTTTAAGCTTTTTCTAATAGCTTCAAGTTTCTCCAGCAACAGTGAGCCCTTGTTGGCTTGCAAGAAAATTTAGGGCCTATTCCAGCATGGAGATCTGAAGTGATCAGTTTCACATCTGACATGAAGAGCATTAGAATTTAAATGGAAGCTGTGAAAGAGAACATCCCACAGAAAATATTGGTTAATTTCTTTAAGCCTGATAATTATCAAAAGAGCTTAAAAAAATAAAGTCTGTCAATTAAGATGCTAATGAGTCGGAATAGTGTCCTCTCTCTCAGAGATAATTTTTTAAAATTTGGAGGGAAACATACCCAGAATGCACTGTTCTGTATTCAGAAAGCCTTGGACATGAAGCATTTGATTGACACAAATCAAATATTTTTTTCCCCCAAACATTTTGTTAAGTATTAATGGAAGGATCAATTCTCTTTCAGCCCAGCTTAATGGGAATTTTGGATGAGCAAGAACTAAAATGTCTTTGATGCCCAGGGTTCAGCTATTGCTCCCAGCACCCATACCAAAAAGCACGATTTTCTCCTAGCATGGTTTCCAGCACCGCTGAATTTACTGGTGTGCTGGGGAGCAAATTCAAGGATGAGTTTAGTGTTCATCCCTTTTTACCTGTCTCTGTACAGCTTGTTTCCCATCTGTTGTTTGACCCATTAACCAGAACTTCCATCATCCTTCCATGACTGAACAAGTGGCTGTAGTTTGGCTCTATGGTTGCTGACCACATTATTTGCATGACAATGCTGAGAAATGTATAACAATAAGATGCGGTAATACGTATTTACTTAATAATGTATACTTTTCAGATCCATCATGACTGTATTGTTTTCAGAGCTGAATAATGCACACACCATGTTGACTTGTCTGTTACTAATGTCCTTAAAAGTGCAACAAATGTGACTAAAAATCCAAGAGAACACTTAGACCCATTAAAACCTCATACGATTGCAGCACAATACTAGAGCAAGCAATCATCGGTGTCTTTGTGTGTCCTGCTTTACTTCATTTGTTATATTATTACTGCAAAAAAAAGCTAACTCATACACCAAAATGGTCAAAAACACTATCCCATCTAGTTTTGAGCCAGCTGTGCTGGCTACACTATAAATACTTAAATGCTATAAAAATTAGGCATCAAAACAGGTCAGCTACATACATATATCTTCTTGATGTGCCCATGTGATAGGAGAGCAGATTGATAAAGGACAGAAATGCTAAATATGCACCATGACAAACAGTGAAAAATTAAGTATTGTAACTAACATTAATTACACTCTAGTAAGATGAATAGGCTGTTCATCATTAATGAGAATGTACACCTTTGTCTAAGTTTCACATCTACCTGTGATAAATGTGCTAATGGCATTAAAATACATCATAGTAACATTTGAATTAACAGCACGCTAATAGATTGACATACAAGTATGAATAAAGCATTTAATCATAAACACTGTACCACACCCAACAGCAAATTTTATTTTATGCGTGTATCAAGTAAAATGGATAAACATTACTGTCTTACTTTAGCTTTTATGGAGATAATCTAATAACAACGCCTCATACTACCCCAATATTTATAATCCAGATTATTAGCTACTTATACAGACTGTTCTTTGGGTGACATTCAGGCAATTTAATTAAACAGTAAGGGGGATTTCTGAATAGAAAGGGTGGGGCTGGTCTCGCTACAAACTACCCAACGACTCTTGGTGCGTGGCAGGGATGGAATAGTCAAACAATCTTGGGCTGACTCCAAGGCTTATTAAAGGATTTTGATTTAATTTGATTTTAACGGAAGTCCACTAGTTTCTAGTGCTTATCTTTACTGTTAGGAGTCCTTAGTACCTCCACCCAGAAGGAAGAAGCAGAAAGCAAGGCAACCCTCTTCCATCTCCTCTCCATGGGCAACCGTCCAGTCTTTCTAATTTTGGGGTCTTGCACCTCAAAAGAAAGGAAGAGGAGAGGGCTTCAGAAAGGAGAGGGGAAAAAAAGAGAGTTTTCTTCAGAAAACCTGAAAGTCTAGAAAATCTGATTCTGGGATTTCAAATTGTTTATATGCATTTCACACTATTCCACTGCAGGTGCAAGTAAGCAGGCTAGCACAAGATACAGTACGGCCTCACTGGTACCCACTATAGCCACAGTATATATATACATATACAGTATTCTTTCTTTATTACACTAAATGGTACATTACCTTGGAGCTGTTTTCTTTTGCATTCCAGGTGGCAACTTATTGATTAGGGGAAGACTTCAGAGTGTCTCCCTCCCATGCAATAATCTTTATAATTTCACATTTCTAAATGCTAAAAGTGTGCTAATGTAAGTGGGGAGGGTTTCCTCTGCTATTTCATATACTTACAGAGAAAATGTTATCGATTCATATGCTCAGCTCTAAAAGTACTTTGCAAAGGCCATAAGCATTATTATTTTCATTTTAGCAGGTAAGAAAATGGCACAGAGATTGCCCAAGGTCCGTGCAAACCAGTGAGAGAACTGGGATTAAATTCATATCTTCTGGGGCCACATGCAAAGGCCATTCTGCTGAACTATCTTTGGAAGGTCAGAACCCTCCAAATGAAGCATGGCCATGATACACAATCTATTATCACCATGTAAAGTTCGCTTTATGATATTTAAAACAATTTTCTCCAGTCTCTTTTAAGGGCTCTAAGAGTGAGTTCTTTGTGTTTACAGTAGAAGAGATGCAAAATTTTAAAATATCGAACTGGAGAAATTTAGACCAATTTAACCCCTACGTCCAGAACACTAATGATATTAATAATCCATGCACTGAGTTTGGCAGCTGGAACATCTGTCCTGTGAGGAGAGGCTGAGGGAGCTGGGCCTGTTCAGCCTGGAGAAGAGAAGGCTGAGAGGGGA
>JAWLRI010000251.1:4807940-4828560 GCA_034781795.1 Crypturellus tataupa | reverse complement strand
ACCCGTTTGGATGCTGCCCTGTGCCACGTGCTCTAGGTGGCCCTGTGTGTGCAGGGGGGTTGGACTAGATGACCTCTTGAGGTCCTTTCCAACCTTAGGCATTCTGTGATTCTATGCCAGAGGCCCACAAATATTCATATTCATAGAAAGTATTCACAAAAATTCACACAATTTTGTTCATAAAAATTCGGATTTGAACTCTACGTTACTGAGATAATCTTTTTTTACAGTTTAACAGTGGTTGCAGAAATATATTCCTGATCAAAATTAATACACTTTCGGGGAAATCCATCTACCTAAAGAAGAAAGAAAAAAAATGTGTTAAGATTTATTAATTATGTAATAAAATTTGAAATTTCAGTATGTGCCACAAAAATATCAGGTTGATAGTGAAGAGTCAGTTTGGAAATGCAATTTCTCATTTATATTCAATACTTGGAGAGGGCAAGAGAATAGTGTCATGTTCACGTTGCCACTATGAAAACAAAGCAAACAGAATGAAACAATGAACTTAAAGGAACAACTCAAGGACACTTAGCAGAAACCCCTTTTTACAAAAATTACCAGAAATAATAACAAATGGCTCAAATCTGCTTTCATTAACTATTCTGCACATTAGCTTGCTTATTCTTTATGTCACTGGAACAGTTCTTCTCTCCCAGTATTCCTTTTACTGAAGTTCACCATGATCTGAAAATACAAGTCTTTCCCTTAACTCCCTCATATATCCACAATGCATTCAGTCTACCCATACCACCCCAAGAAGAATGGTTCTATGTTAAAAACTGCTAGTGCTTAACCGGTCCTCATATCTTGCAAGATTTGTAGATAGAGGATGCAGTGCTGAAACTGAGCATTTGGTGCCTGACACCATCAGCTACACAAAATTCATCAGCATGATAAGTGTTCCTCTCCTACAGTATCAATAGCCATCTTTCTTAGGCAGTATGGAATTAATCCTTCACTTGCTGCAACTTTTCCTTGGTCACTATATCTTACTTCACTAGGTCTTGGTGACAAATGGACAGGATGTGCTGCAGAGGGACCTGGCACAGAGGAGACAAGGCGTGCAAACAGGCACACTGTAACCCACCCACTACCTGCCTCTTTGGGATGGCAGCACTGCTGTCACCAGCTGCTCAGCAGAACGGTGAAAGGTCCCAAGCATTGAGAGAGAAAACTGGAGCTTTTTCCTTGGTTTCACACAAGGCCATTACTCGATAAAGGCCGTCTGCCCAGGCACGGCAGGAGCAGAGGGCACTACCCGGGTAGGTGAGCCCGCACCTCCCCCTGGGCTGCCTGGACCAAGCACTGCAGAGCAGGAGATGTTGAACACTTCAAGTTTCAGCCTGCAGTTGTCTGAAGCAGTCCAGTCCAAACAAGTCTGAAAATGACAGCCCTCTTGAGTACATTAATAGTACACATTAGACTGAAATTTCTGCACCTTCTTTGAAGAAAGATTTTCCATGGCACTAATCTGGAGAATCTAGGTTTTTGACTTTTATCTTGGAGCCTTTATGTTTCCTTAAAAAACATACTGACATTTAAGAAGTCTATTCTTTGGAAATGTTTAACTACATCGCATTTTGCAGAAATAAGAAGGCAAAGGAGCTTGCAATTAACTTTGAAACACTTTCGGAATTGGAAAAACTCCTGCCATTTCTGTGATCTTTGATATTTGCTTCAAATATCACTAGTAAACCTAAGCTTAACAGTAAAACCACATTTATCTGGATTGCTCAAACAAATGATAATTCTAAAGTGTGCTCATGCCACATTTTCTATTCTCTTCTTGAGATTCATCTTTGCAGTTTTCCACCCTCAGTCCTCTGGAATTTTCACCCTGGGAGACCAAAGTTCCAGCAGTGCTGCAGTTATCTTGCTGACAGCTTGAGCGGATTCAGGAAAGTTCTCAACTCTCTCAAGTTTCCTGAAACCTGACAAGATTACAAACATTGGTTGTATCAAGTGTAGATCCTGAAATTAAAACTGGTAGAAAAATCTGATCATTCTATCTTTACAGCTACAAAATCAAGAAGGATTATCTAATTTTAGAATATCTAAGGCAGCATTTCCTGCATTAGGAGCAGGTTAGGTTTGGCAAGGTCATTTTCAGACACTTGTTTTACCTTCTGTCCAATTAGCAACAACCTAGAAATACCATACACACCCCATTTTGCACCCTCTGTGGTTGTGCTGCATGGCAAACAATGATCGGAAGCAAACACATTTACAGCCCAATTAAGTCAGCACATTTACAAGCTAGTGCGGCTCAGGAAATCCTTTGACTTCAAATTCAATTGCACAGGTACACATGACAGCCTATTTAACATTTGATATAAATCTCAAGATTTTACAAATTAAATAGCCTATTACACATGCCATACTTCTAGCTCTGAAGGATACTATTCCTATATGAAAGCTACAGGATTTGTAAATAGTCAATGCAGTCAAATAAAACATAGTTCTGACATCCTAAAATGTAGAGGTTAAGACTTTAGGGAAAAAATAGGCATGAGAAGTGTCAGTGAGTTACAAAAAATTTGCATATTTGCAAATGATCAGGTTATTTATTAATGCAACAAGGCAAGTATGTGAAATATGTAACATACTGCATTCTCTAATATTTTGCATCTCTTATTTCCATTAACACTAGATGAGTACACAATCTGAATGCATAGAGAAGAGATGTGAAGATGACTGTCGGCAGCACCAGTAAATTTAACAAAAGTCTGGCATTTAAATCAAAAGGAATGAATACACTGGCTAGAATGAATCAGAATTGGTTCCCAACCAGAAGCTATGCCAAGTCACTTGAATTTATGCCCAGTGGCAATTGTGTGATAGCTGGAAGTTTGGATGCACACACCTCATTGTGAGTATGGTCATACTAACAAGGGTGAATTAAACCAAAGCAAAGCTTCTTTCAGCTGGATGTCAAGGCCAACAGAAACATGCTATAGTTCAAAGCAGAAGAGCAGACAGCAACACTTGTTGCTAAACACCAGCAGGCAAACATGCCACAAAGACCTGAGGCAACAGTACATATGTGGATGGGATCTGTATCACTGATAGAATGGAAGAAACTATTCCGTTTTCCAGATTATTCACCTCTTGTTAGCAAAAGAGAAATTGGGGCGGGGAGACTATACATTCTATTCTGTGCTTCACATCAATGGAAAGATAGAAGACATTGTTGGATCTCTGGACAATCACATAAAACAGTAACAGATGGAAATTCTTGACCTATCTGACCTAATGAATCTGACACAAAGGTAGAGTTGCTGTTACCTGTTTCTATTAACCCGGGATGCTTCACCATGGAGAAAGAGAACAGGCTATCTAGGTCAGAAAAGCTGCTTTGAAAGATGGCCATGGATCCATGGGCATTCAAGCAGCAGAAATTCCCCACAGAATGTGACACCTCCAAATGTTTGCTAAACTTTATGGCCAGGAAAGCTTAGAACTAATAGCTGCATATTTTTAAACTGCCCTGAAGTGTCATCAATCCCCAGGCAAGGAGCAGCCAAGGGACAGAAGGTGAAAGCACTGGCACTTCATCTCTACTTCCATGTAGGCTCTTAGAGTCAAGATCCACAGCTTGAGCTGTAGTAGTAAAAATGAATCAATCACCACGTATACAAATATATACATAAGAATATATTTGTACATATATATATATATGTGTGCATATATATGCTGCTGAATTTATATCACACTCATGAAAAATATCAGCTCAGTTCTACTTTTTGTGGATGTTAATAGATACATGTATACCCTGTTCACCATCATCTGTAATGAATTTTTCTTTACAAAGTCCTCTTTTTTTTTTTTTTTTTTTCTGTGCACTGTCCTATTTTGTCAATCTATGCCTTGGTGTCTTTGTTTCTCTGATGAAGTTCTCTCTCTCAAACAGCAAGTTTAGACCTCAGATATTCCACTAAATTATTACAGGAGAGAATTGGTAATTAAGTTTTAACAAGATTTAAATGATATTAAAAACAGACAGTTAAAAGGAGACACTGCCTTGGGCTTTGTTGTAAATTTGTATAATTATTTTTAGTCCTCTAGAGGATGCATAATTATGTTTCTGTATTTATAAAAATACTGCCCTGGAGGCAGTGAAATGAATTTTATAGTCCACTGATTTGCATATTAATGTTAGTTGTGTAGTGTCAAATCTATTTTTTAGCAAATAAATGTTCAGAACAATTTGCAAAGTGTCCAAAGAATTTTATAGTATTGCCCTGGTTAATTTACTTATTTTATATAAGTAATATATATACATATATACATACCCCCTCTCATATATATATAGTAAATTATTTTACTTGCATAAGTATATTAACTTATGTACTTATGTAATATATATTTACTTATATAAGTAAATTAACCAGGACAAGAATATATATATATATAGGCATATAAATATATATACCTTTATTTATACTTAAATTTATACACACACACTTTAAAAAGTTATTTTACTTATTAAAAAAGTAAGTTCTATAAAGACAAAGTAATAAACCAGCACAATGATAAACAAAGCATAAGAACCCCCAAGAAAGAAATTAACCAGGAGAAATAAATAGAATATGTGTGGTTTTTAAGAGGCTTTCTCATAGTAGTTTTGATAACTAAGTTATCAAGAGTAAAGAGCTTATCAAGAGTTATCAAGTAAAGAGCTAGGATCTGACTCAGAGCCCATTGAGGCCAGAAAAAAACTTCAGTTGGTTGAAGTAATTATTATTATTATTATTATTTAAACAATGTAGTTCTGCACATTCGTCTTCCTAGAAAAACACGATCACTGCCAAACATCATTCCCTTGCTCACTTGATCAACTGTCCTGAGGTACTTTTTAGAAAGAGAATAATAATCAGAATAATACCTGGTACAGCTCCAAGTCACCATCAGAAGGCAGGACTATAATGTCCAAAGTTTTCATCACCAGCAGAAATGATTGGTTCATTGGAGTGATGGAAGGAGTGATGGATGAGTGATGGGAGATCATGCCAGGACATGGGGTCATATCTTCTTGCTACAAGAAACAGGGATTACATACAGATTTTTGCTCTCATTTATAAATCTCCCCGTAGAATTCTAATAGATTCTAGTAGTCTTTTCCCCACATTTGTTTTGCCGTTTGTTATCTTTAAGAGATGTTTTAAAAGCCAGACCTTCTACTCATATACACTAAGAGGTGATATAGGGTGTTGTGCCTGTTTAAACAATGGCAGAATAATAACAATAACCATATCACACAAATTTAGGATCCAATACTGTTCTGTATATGTAGAGAACACTCTTACTAGTATTCAGTCAAAAGACAATAAAATCATTGGCAGATTTCCTTGAGCATGGATAGAAAAATTATATCTGTAATCAATAGCAATCAATTCTGTTATCAAGATAAATCCATTTCTCTTACAGTTTATCTCCATATGGAGCTAATGTATTGTCAATTGAAATAATGTGGTGTTATTATCACACAAATAATGATTATTGTAATAATCTTAAACAACTATTTGGATTAGAAATTTGTCTTATTGTCCAAGTTTATAAAGGGAGTTAAATATAAATGTTGTGATTTTCCACACACAGTGGTGCTGAGATGCTTATTGTGTGCCAAAAATAAGAAGAGTAAGAGCTATCTCAGTGTCCAATAGTAGCAGATTAGGTAAAATTTACAAAAATAAATGATCTGAGCAATACTTTTTAGGTCCTAAAAAAGCTGACTGCATGTTTAGAAGTACACTTTCATGAAATTTCATTCAAGGAGTTATTAATGATCATTAATGATCATTATTTAACTGTGACACAATGCTGTCACAAAGTAGTGACACTCTTCTGTTGTCCCTTGCAAGCAAAATTGCTCATATGTGATCTTCTGACCTATATGTATATATACTTTAACCAGAGTGTCTAAAGTAAAGGCAAGACATATTTTGAAAACAAAAGTATAATAAAAGAGAAACAGTCAGGACTGAGTAAAATGCTTTTCTCATGCTTCAAGGTTGATAGCCAATCATGTAATCATGGGGCTTTCACAAGGTGGATTTACAAAACAGGCAGAAAATTCTTTTTTTTCTTTTTTTTTAATATGCATAATGGAGAAATCTTTTGAAGGTTACTGAGATCGTTTGCACTTAGAATTTTGTACCTACAGTCAAGTGCTGGAAATAAATTAGCAATGTCCTACAGGAGTTCTATGGAACTTGCCCTTGCTCAAGTGCTAAGCATTGGCTTTGAGACCAAAGAGGACCTGAAAACACCCAGGTCCTTGGAGCACTGGAATGAAGAAAACAAATGTCATTACTAGCAATAGATCAAATGTTAGCATTGAACCACAGGTCTGCTGGGGAAGTCATGGCATCGTATTTACCCTAGCTTTATTGCAGCTGTGAAAGGAGAGGCTGCAAAACTACCTGATACAGTAAAAGGTCTGCAGGCAAAGCTTCTCTTTAAAACTCTTTGGTTATATTTGAATCAACATAAGAAGTTGTGCTGTTATAGAGTTCTGTATATACCAAGTTGTTGTTTCTGACTCAGGATCACATGCCACAATAAGTCTTGTTATATCATGATTTATAATTTACAAAGTACAGACATAAAGGTATGTTTAATGTTAGCAAAATATACTTAGCCTTTGTTTGTAGAGCAAACCTTCCTTAACTAGAGGGTAAAGTCTTAGGGGCAGGATCTATGTATCTTCAGAGGGTTGCTATCTATATTTTCAGGTTTACAAATACAAAGTCATAACTAATATTACATTAAGAAAAAAAAATATATAGAGAGAAATATATGGAAGAAATACCTGTAAAGATGTTGTTCACAACTTTCCAGTCTTTTCACTTTAAAACTCCTCTCTTCCTCCCATAGAGTTTGATAGAGTTTCATTAGTTACAGAAAGCTCTTGGGTGTTGCACAGTGATAATGGATTTACTCTGCTGGTACATGATGCTTACTTCATTAATAGTCATAAGTGCAAATGCAGTGAAGTGACTGATGGAAGTCCTCACCTGGGGCTAAAAGTAAATGCAGGGTAAATATCATAATTTTTACACATACACAGTCCACTCAACCAGGTGATAAGAGTTTTGTGGGAAAATATGTTCAGAATTGCTGTTTGATCCTATGTTTCTTTTAAAATGATCTTAATGATTGGGATACCAGTTATTGCTTCATTTGACTATGTGTGTGGCAGAGGGATTAGGACAAAGAGCAGATGAAGAATGGCCAAAGGCACCTCCCTCCCCTTCAGTCAACTTGCAAAAAAAGTCAGTCACAGTTGCAGGGCTGTGGGTCACCATGTCTTGGGGCTCTGGGCTGCAGCTCCCCAGTAAAGGGTAGAGAGGAAGAGCACAGTCCTTGCTGCAAACAGGCTCAGTTCACTGAAAGAGTGGCATCCTAGTAGCTCCAACAGTTATCCAAACTTAGGAGCGATCCCAACTCTGGAATTTCTTGAGACACTATGACTCTGCTTTCTGGGTTGTTTGTATTTTTGAACCATTGCTCTGTAAGAGAAGAAAAGGTGAAACTGCTGCTAGGAATATCTTTGATCCGCACAAAGGCAGCATTGCAAAGAAGCACTGAAAATCGGATTACACATAACAGTGCCTGTGGGTACCTGTTTAGCAAAACTGCTAATGTACTATAGAAGGCTGATTTATTACCAACATCTTGTTCCAGGAGTTTGCAACACTGTTCAGTACGCTGAATGTTTCATTACACAGAATCTGCACCTCTGGTCTCCCCCTTCTCTAGGTGGTGGCGTTCTGAAGTAATACATCACGGGCTCCATCCCATGGTGATGCATTACCAGAACACTTCAGAAAAAACAGCTGGCTCGGGCTCTCAATCCTTGGCGTCCAGCAACAGCTGACTGTGATGATGTATTACATGAACTCTTCAGTCTATCACTGTAATACATCAAAGCAAGGCACTGGTCTGAAGGTGTATTACTCAAAGAAGGCAAAGCTGAGTGAACATGTCCAGGACAGAGGTTCTAGTTTAATTATGAACAGAAGCTACAGTACACTGCACAGAAAAGGTTTCTTAGCTTCAAAATTTTGGTGCGTTGATAAAATATGATTTGCATTCATATAGATGGTATTACTAGAGAAGGTCATATTGCAATTGTCATTATGCAGCTGGAGATGAAAATGGTCATCTGGTTCCAAGGGTTGCAGCAGAGAGAATGTCTACACTTAGCCAGGGTTTCCAATTTGTTCAAAACACAGGAAATGCCCCAAAATGTTCTCTCTGAAATGGATTCAGGGAGGTAGAGCATGAGCTGCATTCTTCATCTGCAGACCCAGTGATGAGAGACAGGGCATGACATGATGGACAACTAGTTAGAATTAAGGCTGCAGGAATATCTAAAGTATTATTCCTCAGTATTGCTTCAGCAATATGCCTGACTGGCTATTGTTGTGCCTACCCCAAGTTTCAGCTTCCTTTTTACGGGGCTCAGCGCAGCTCTTCCCAGGGTATACCACTGCCTTCACATCCCACCACATTCTGTAGTATCAGCCTCCATGCGGATATTCTCCTGCGTGTCATACCACTATCTAAATGCATTCAGTAACACCCTTTGATCTGAACACCTTTCTAACCAAAATTCCTGTATACTTATTCCAGTCCCTTCCCTTCCTACTGCAATATCTACAAGACGCAAACTTTGGTTATTTTGCTGTAGATAAACATATGGCAAAATCAGGTCATAGCATGACACTATTTTAATTCATATCTTTCCTTCTTCCTCTGCTATTCTCCCTAAGAGGCAGAGAAAACCTTTTTTAGTGAGAGCTGTAGCATTTGAACTTATATTACTAAAAACCCACTAGGAAAAAACCCACACAGGTTAATTTTATAGAGAATGGGTAAACTGAGGGATGTGTACTTTTCTGCTACTTGTTCAAGTCCAGTAGAAGTAACCAATATCTAGCATTCTGCAGCAGGTATTCCAGAACGCAGGCAGATACGAGCAGAACGGGCAGCGCTGCTGTATGAGGTAACAGTGCACAGGCACTGTGGAGCAAACATATACCTGAGGGTGGGTATTTTCAGCAGTGTGCCATCCCTATTAAGACTATTTTAGCCATATGCTGTTATTTACAAGATCTAAACAGTCATATACATTAAAGATACTGCTCCACTGATACACATGACAAGAATCCCTGAATAAAACAGCTGCCCTGAATGCAGCAAAAGCAGATTAAAAGTGTTAATGCAAATGGACTAACATAGATCCAATACACCCACTTTCGTAAGCCTTAAAAGCAATTCAATGTGGTATAGATTTAGTTGCGAATGTAGATGACGTGTCCTTTGCTGCACTGGCATTGAGGGAGTGTGTGAGTGAGGATTAAGGACAATCAAGTCATGGCACAACACGTGTAAACACAAAATCACAGGAAAGAGAGGAACTGTTTAATGGATGATATCCCATAAGGACACCTCACTAAGGGGACAGGTGATACAGCTGCAGAAATAGAGTGTGCCTCAGTGAAAGGATCTTCTTTCACTAGCTTGTTGGTTTTTAGAATATCAGAGTCCAACAGAATTCACCTTTTCAGCACGAGTAGAGGAGACTCCTTAGCAGCAGCACAGCCACCTGAGATAAATGCCCTTTTTGCCACATGACAGGGGAATTACTGCAAACTCCCCAGTCTTCCTTACTGACACATTAGCTCCGTGTGTTCCAGTAGATAAAATCTTGAATTTTGTCACTGGAAGGTTACCTGGAATGATTAGAAATGTTATGCTGTTAGCCATTTCCCAGTGTCAACTCCATGGTACTGATCATAGAGTAAGAACAAAAATAGGAACAAGATACTTTTTAAGTAAAATCAAGAGAATAGGAATATACATGGTAGTTGTGCTTTGCACATATCTCACTTCAAGGTCCAGGCCTGTCTCTGAGGCCTGTCTCTCAGGCCCACAGCTCAGCCTGAGTGATGCCTGGTAGAAACTTTGCACAGAATCACAGGGTAAGGCCTCATACAACTGCCTTTGTGGCAGGAGCTGCAGACCCCCATCCCTGTCCCTCTGCTGCACCTGGTAAATCCTAAAGGGAATAATCTGGAAAAAAACAAAACAAAACAAAACAAAAAACAATTTCTGAGGAGTACCTGGTGCTTAAAGTCAAATAAGAAAGTGACTGAGGGACTTCATTGTTCCTTAGACAAGACAGAAAATAGCAAAAAATTCTTTGCATCTTCCTCTCATTGTCTTATGCGACTTCAGAGGGCAAGTGACCAGCTGCCTGAGTGGGTCTAATATTGGAAGTTTTCCAGAATGTAACTGTTATGCTTCCAAGCACTTAGCTCTTACCAACACAGCCATGAAAATAGCAGTTATAGTGTATATCTGTTCACACATAAAAAAAAATATAATAATGACAGGACTGAACTCATTCAGTAGCCCAGGGCATACCCATGCATTAGGTCATTTCTGAGAGATGATAGAATCAAACCAAAGAAACACTCAGATAACTGAATTTTGTCCTGAATTTCATTAGCCAGCAAATTCAAGATGCTACCAAACAAATCAAGGTAAACTAAAATCTCATCTAGAAATCTATTTGAGGTTTGTGTACACTCCATTCTGGCACATCCTCCAATGTCTGTGCTCCATTGTTATTCAGTATTTGGACAGTTGAGTTACTATATTGTTCTGTTTCCAAGAAAATTATTTCTTGCACTACACACAATCTTTTCCTCTTCACTTCCATATTATAAATCAACTTAAGCTCATCAGAGATATTATTAGAGACTTATTGTTACCTTTTTCAATGTACTTTTGAATACTAGCATTCCCCAGCCACAAGTGTCAGCATATTAAATGCTGTTCAGATATTTGAACATAATATATTCAATTTCTAAGGCGTCCGTTGTATTACTAGTATGATAATTATTACAGCAAATGATAAAATACTGCAAAATTGTTTTCTCTCCCCTTAATAACATAAATAAAAGAAGCAATTAATTTCCTACAATAAAAACAGGCAATACAATAACGTACAAATGTGGAGTTTCTTCATTATTGCATCAAATTGCAAAACGGAAACATATAATTTCAAAAGGCTCATAAGCAAAAATGGAAACACAGCTGATGTTGCGTCAGCACGTAGTACAAAACTGTGAAGCTTGCACAGCTCACAGCAAGTCTCCTCAAATGAACCAGTTCAGTTAACATTTCTTATGAAAACATAGCAGAAAGAATCTTCTCATTTCTATGAGAGGCCTTACTTCTAAAATGCAAGGGAATTTTCCAGGATGTTACCTCCATCCATCCATTCGTTTTTATTAGCCTACAACATCAGCAGCTATTTTAAAACCTTGTTATCATATGTAGATAGAGCTACAACTCTTAGCAGTGCATCTAGGATATTCTAATCTGCGCACAATAGGATATTCAAATGGAACCAACATACTTCTAACTGATGCATCTCTCACTTCACACCATATATTTGCCAGCTGTATTTTTAAACTCTCTGTTTCCTCACTGGCATTTTGGTTCATTTGGTTTTAGGTTGCTGAGGAAAGGTAACACATTTTCTTTGACATCTTGTGCAATTTTACAAGTATTCAGGGCACATTCCCTGCTTTGCATGGAAAATGTATTTGCACAGTTGTCAGGATGATGGACAGGGGGAGAATGATAGCAAGGCGCACTGATCTTTGCTTGTTATTACATACAATAGCCCAGTAGGAATCATGATGTGTTGGTGAGACAAACTGTGTCCCATTCTGGAACATATTAAGTTTGTCTCCAGGACACACATGACTTCACTAGGGTGTCTAACCTCATTCATAATAGATGCTAATCTTTTCAGGGCTGACTGATGACAGCACTTCCTGCCCTTCACGGAATTAGAGCTGGGTTTTATCAAAGGACTCAAACTGCCTGCTAATTAGACTAATTCCCTTCATCATGAATTATTTATTTCCATTGGTAACCAATCACTGTGACATTAATGGGTTCTGCTCAACTTAGTTTCATACTAATATACACTATAAGTTAAATGTTTAAAAACTCCTGATACTTTACTCCAGGTCAAGTGTATCTTCATATAACTCTTGATGTTTCCAGTAAAGTTTTGGTCGTTAAAAACTAAAGAGAGTACTACTAAGAAAAAAAAAATGAAGAGGGATTTTTAAACTTGGAAATGAAGTGTTTTTTTTTTCCCAAAATATAATGTAATATATATAAATAAAGAGCTAATATCAGATCTCTCTGCTGAAAGGATTTCAAAGCATTTTGCAGAATTAAGCACATATCCTCACAGAATGTTAAGTGCTTGTTATTTCCAAAATTCATGCCTACTGCAAGAAGTTTTGGGGTTGTACTATTCAGACTACCAGACTAAGTACTGTATTTAGGTAGCAAATATCAAATAAAAAAAAAAAAAAAAAGAATACCTCAACAGACAGCAGCACTGCAGCCAAAATGTCAGTATACATAGAGAATGGGTCATCACTGAGATGGAAATGGGAAAAATACAAAATGTTATTCTGGGATGTCCTAGCAGCAGGATCTGAGCGGGACACCAGAGGTCATTTTCCATCTGCTCAATACTTGCAAGGTTTCAGCACGAGAATTGATGGCTGGGTTTTGGCACTGCAGTTCAAAAATTACATAGACCACTGGGAGGAAACCTGCAGGAGAGCAAGAAAAACATAGAGCAGTTTAGCAAACATGACCAATGGGGAAAAACTGAAAATAATGGTAAGAAAAGAAAAAGGAGTGTGATGACATCCTCACTCACATAAATGGATGTTATGGTTAAGCCGGTCAGCTGGTCATCAGTATTCTCCACATCCACAACAAACAAACAAACAAACAAACAAGTTTGCATCCAGGAAGATTTAGTTGAAAAATCTGAGGAAAGGCTTCCCACCTGTAGGCAGACAGAAACACAAGATCAAAAAAGAAGGGGTGGAACTTCCATCTCTAAAAGGCCTAGATTTGAAGGGCAGTTGATTGTTAGGGAAGGTTTAGGTGTATGTGAACTCCCCTTAGTCACAAAATGGGTTTCCAAACCATAAAGAAATTTCACCTGTTACCACCCCACAAACTCCTCTATAAATAATTTGTTCAAAATTTTGACTCAAAAGAGTCAATTCATTTGACTTAACTGTTTGGTGATCAAGCCTGAAAGATGCAACATACCACTGTTTCTTTGACATTACCCTTTAACTTCTCATATTTCAACAAGATTCAAAGACTTTCTGCATATCGAGTTGGGCTCGTACATATACACTCAAGAATAAATGGTGCATATTCTTGTTCATTTCATCCAGTCACACATCAGATTTTATTCCAGCTTGATTATCTTGTCTGTGAAACATTAGAAAAAAATGTATACAATGCATCAGAAAGATCAATAAGAGGCTTGTTTGGGGTAATTTTTGTCCTGATGAATTGAGCTTAAAATAATAAATTGTAGAAGACAGCTGGAGAGAATTGCCTATATTCCTTAGCCTAATAAAGACTTGGACTACAGTATTTCAGACAAACCGTCTTTCATGTGATAGTCATAAAAGAATGCATATCTTCCTAATCCATAGTGATAACACAGAAGTTAGATAAAAATAAATAGAGATGATATTCAATAAGAACATGTACATTTCTATCACAGCGAGATACTTTAGCTGTGAAAATAAAGGTGCTATTTTTCCACTGTTGAAATAATACAGAATCAATGAGAAGCAACTGTGAGCCTCAATGGCATCAAGGGGTTTCTGCTGACATTCACAAACAAAATGAGCATAGCTCTGCTGGATTGAGATGTCACCAGAAACCCCAAGATGGCATTACAGCCTTGTTTTTCTAAGTTGTGGTTTTTTGCAATGCATCCAATTGGTTTTTTATTTTTTTAAATAAGCTTTTTCATTTCTTTGCCCTTTTCCTCATGATTTTTTTTCCAAGCTATCCACCCTGCTCTGCCTTCCTTCCTCCCTCTTCCCACTCTTCTCCTCCCCCACCTCAAACATCCTCTTCTTTCACTCCAGTCTTATTTATCTTCTTTTTATCTGCTGTTTCTCTGACCTGCCAAATCAAACCATTTCTCGACCTGGTGACTTTGCTGAGTGTGTTAGCAGCGCTCCCTAATGTCATTTCAACACACAAACTGTGGATAGACTATGCTATTAAACCAAGAGAAATGTCACTCATGTACCATTTGTTCTTCGTGTAGAATGAGACTTCAACTAGCTCCTGATGAAGCAACATAAAATAGCTTTCATTTCAGAGCTAATAATACCTGACACTTGAACAGAAACTTCCATCCAAAGTTCTCACACCACTTTATAGGTTTTAATGAATTACATCTTGCAAGTGTATCTTGACAAACAGACTATTCCCATTTCACAGATGGGAGATAACTGAGGAAGAAAGAGAGGGGTAATTTGTTATTACAATGTCTCTCAGGGCCTTGTTGTTCATTGTAGTATTTAAAGAGTTTCTATCACTGGCTTCAAGCCAAAAATAAGTAAATAACATCAAAGAACACTCAGATGTTCCAAGCCCTAGTTCTCTATTTTAATAATGAGAAATTCCTTCTCTTCACACAGCAAAGCATAGTCTCCTTGCAAGTTTCAGCATAGGTACCGTTTGGGACATTTTATTTCATAATTCTAATTTGTAAGTTACTAGGGAAAGGGAGCTTTTATGCCAGATTGCTTAACCATCATAAATTAAAGCCAATCAATCCACTTTATGATTTTGACTTTGTATTTTTTGTAGGAAGTTTGTAGGAGAACCTTTTTTTTAAAGAAGATTCTCAAAACATAACAACAGAAATTTATCTTTCAGCATCATCAATACCAGTTAAGATCAAAAATAAGAATTCACAGGACAGAAATCCCTTAAAATACATTTTTAAAAGAATTTGGGTAAAGAAGTAACTGGTTTGCTTGTACTATCAATTAAAATTATGAGTGTGTGCAGTGTTATTCAAACTTTTCCTTTTTAGGAGCAAGGACAGTAAGAAGTGCTATGAAGAACATAGGGACAACAAAAAGAAAAGAGCATATAGGTCTTAGAGTGAAAGGCAGAAGAAGAGCAGAGTAATGGATTAAGCCATCAAGAATTATTATTATTTTTTTTAACAACAAAGTTTGCACCACTTTCATTACGGTGCAGACCAAATTAAAGCAGGATAGACAAGCAGGATTTGTTAGGGAACAGGGAGGGGAGGATTAAAACATAATTGTTTGTTTGTTGCCATAGAAAATCTGCATAATTAAAATCATTTTTCAGCAAAGAGGAAAGACTAGAGATGCCCAGTTTCTGAATCTAACTACAACACATCAGAAAGTAATAAAGAATCTTGCATGGATTTTATTTTTTTTTTTTTTTTTGCTTTACTTTGTTTTAAATCCTGGTCATGGAAGAGTCAAGTAAGCACAACAAGATACGTTTGCATAGGAAGTCACAGGATATTGCATAGGACTGAGTGAATAATTGTGTGGGATGCTAGGGCAGTGGAGCAGAACCAGGCAGGTTATTCTGAGAAGCAAGGAGAGCAGGAGAAAGTTAGCATTGTGGGTCTGAGAAATCAGATGTGTGGGATGAGGGACAAGAGAGCAGAAAAAAGTAATCAGCCAGGTTGAGCAGCCACTCATGCTGATGTGCTGCAGGGTAACGGAGGAGGATCACTGGACTGAAAACAAGGGAGCTGCACTGGACTAGGCACTTCTGGCAGCTGAAGAACATAATTTGTTCCTTGTTTATTAACGATATCATTATGCATGTGGCATATAAAAACACCTCATTAAAGAAGAGGATTTATCTCTTATTGTTCATGGATGACACCTTGAAGGCAATGCTGACTGAACCACTCCTATATTACAACAATCTAAAATTGTATCTAGTACCACTTCATAAGCATACCTCATATGAACCTGTATCTGACTCAATTACTCCCAGTCCTAAACTTGGAGTTACTGGAGACACAGTAGTATTTACAATGCTTTGGTTCTTCCCATCTATCTAAATGAACATCCTCATTTGTATTCTCATATAAAGCAACAACCCCAGGTTCCAGACTAGATTAAGGAAAAGGAAGTATTTGACAGGGTGTATTTTTACTTTCCAACTTTTAACTTATTTTGAGACCCAAATCAACATTTGTATTCCTTTTCTTCTCACAGTCTTTTTTTCTCTGACCTATTATTTTACCTTTCAATAATCTTCCATGTTCTTGCTATGGGTGACTTAAAAGGACAATCAGGATTTCCTGGTTAAGTGGATGCTTCACAACAAGTTTGTAGCTCACAGTTGCTCCCAAAAGTCAGTTAACTTGTTTACCCCTTCAGCAAAATTGCTCTCCTCCTCTTTGGGACTGATGAGATAGGAATTATAGACACCTGCTAACTACAAAATCCAGCTGCTGCTTTTGAAATAAAAGAACAAGTCTGTGATTTGTTACAAGCCACCTACATGCATGAAAAGCACCCCCGCAAATTCTGTCTGTGATGGATTCTTTGCAAAGCCTTGCTTTGGAATCAGCCTCCTTATTAAAATGAGCAATTAGACAGCTCCAACTGAACATGTTTCATTTCTGCTCCACATTTGCACATCTCCCATCAGAAGCAAGCCCACATCTCATTGGACTTTTGGACTTTATCAGAACAATCATGTTGTGCAATAGCAGCAATACAAGAGAGCCAGGATTTTTAAATACCCGTTCGACTGCAGAGAGCACTGCCAGCCACAACCATAACTTGGGGGCGGCAAACACCATTTCCAGAATTGTCTTTAGAGGCATGACTATTTTGGACGTAAATTAGCACAGCATTTAAGCTCACCAGAACTCCAGTGGCTTACTACTTTAGCCTGCTAATTTACAAGGACAATGACTTTGAAAATATTAATTTTGGCGGGTGACGGGAGATTCCTGTACAGCTAGTTGCGTCCCTGATAGTTCCTAGGACAATGTGAAGGTGAGGTCCATAATGAGTACTTTGAACAAATGTCCATGGGTAAATTTAACAAATGCAAATGAAAATACTCCTTTCAGTTCCTTGAACTTCTCAATTCCAGAAAACTAAAACCAGAAGAGATGCGTTTTTTTTTTTTTTGTAAGATCTAACTATGCATTTCTGGAGACATTGGGCTGGTGAGAGTTACTATTTTGGTAAGAAGGAACCAAAAAAATCCCCCAAAATCAAAAATCAAAAAAAACAAAGCCAGAAAAAAAAAACCAACCCAAACAGTAAAACTTTGATATTTATGCATGAGAAGATTTTTGAACCACTCAGTGAGTCATTTTATTGAGCAATTAACTTTCCTTTTTATGTAGATATTTCTTATTCGTCTGCCACCTTTTTAATAGTCCTTTGCATAAATTGGTAAAATAATTTCTCATTGCCTCAGAAACAACAGCTGCATTGTGAACTCCTGAATTGGCATGTCTTTGGAATATATTATAATAATTCAGAAACCGCTGCCATTGCTGTCAAGCTTTCATTCATACGACGACTGCTTCAACACGGCGCCCTCCCTCCCCGCTCCCCTCCTGTTGCCGATCTCGGTTAGATTGTCCAGCCCTTCCAGGGCGCTCCCCGCTCCCTCCGCCACCTCGAGCCGCAGCCCCTCTCTGTGAAGCTCTTGACACAGATCCCTCTCCCTTGCCCCTCCCTAGGTCTGGCTCTCAGGAGCCTCCTCAGTTGAATTAGACACAAATGACTTGTCTTGACTTTCAAAGGCCTTTGTGGCCTAGCCACTCTCCACTGACCCTCTCATGTTCAATATCAAAAGGTCAGCTCTCGCTTCCAATTAGTCTATGAGGCAGGGACCTTGCTCTGAGCGCAGCGCTTTCAACCAAGTCCAGTCATGCTCCTTCCTCTGTTGCCCCTCACATTCGGGGAAGGAACTGCCTCTCAGTATCGGCAAAGCTTTCGCACTCCTGCTTTTTAAATCCCTCCTCAAAACTTCACTTTGCCCTCTGAAACCTCAGCAAGGGGCGGGCATTTCATGTGAAAAGGCAAGGCTAACCCAAGGCACCAGGGGCTCCCCAGGGATCTCCCCTGGTGTTTACCTCAGTCAGGGCAGTCCTCTGTAGGAGGCTGCAATTTTTGCTTACATCGCTTTTTTTTTTTTTTCCCGGTTGGTTGGTTGTTTTGTTTTGGCTAGTTTTACAGGACCTTGCTGGCTGGGTTGTGGCTGATAACTAGAACTTCTGTGTCCAGCAAAGATGCAAAAATAAAAAAGAACAAGAGCAACAGTAACTAGGAATTTACACGTACATGGTTCCTATGTCTCTGACTTGGCCACTTGGCCATTTTTAGTTCAGCTAGAAATTGTTACCGAATAAAAAATTCCTGTTCAACTTCATGGTGGAACATTCTCACTTCAGATACATTTGTGAAATGTGACAAAATACAGTTTAGCTAAAGTTAGGTAGATTTTCACAAATTAAGCAAAAAAAGCTTCTTTTCTTGATAAATTTCAAAGCCCTGTCCCAACTAGAAATATTTAGATTATCAGAGAAACAGTAACCAGTGTGTTTTCACTTGAGCAGATTCACCCAACTTATCTCATCAATTTTGTTGGAAATAGAACTGTCTTAGTTGCAGTTTTCCCAAAATTTCAGACAAGCAAGAAACGGGCAGGAAAATTTCATTCTGATAAAGCAATAAGTAATTGAAATTCTATTAAGTATTTAAACTCATTCATATGAATAACCGAAAACAGGCCTTTCAATGGGAAGTTTAAGGCAAACTGATAGATGATGCTCCTAATCCCATTATTATAAACATAGCAGTTTATTATAAAGATAATTGTGGGTTGTTCAAGTGGAGGTTAGAGATGTGTGGGAAGTAGTAGAATGGAGGTAGCCAAGTGAGTAGGGTGTAGGTGAGTAGCTGAATGGCTTAACTGTTAATTTTCTTGGGTTTTATTATTTACATTAATATGCAGAGAAGTGGGATCTAACTCTAAGAACTTTTCAGAGCAGGGAAAAATCGTACTGAATGGGTACACACCAATGTGAAATATAGAAATGTTACGTTCCAGATTACGTAATTATACTTGAAAATAGCAGCTTGTTGACTGAGGGGGCCCTGCTGGATTTCACAACCTGGGAATGTAGCTTTTATGAAGCAAATTATTTTTCAAGAAATGAGTAACAATGCCATTTACTTCATACCACTGACATAATATTTAGCTCTGTCATTTAAATATAATTGCTCTATTTTTACAATGTTAGTGCTATTGATAAATGCAGATTACAAGGAATAAGTAAATTCTCTACTGGTGATAAAGTGATTACATTACAAAAGTAATAAATTTGACATTCATTCCACATTTTCGATTTAGAAAAGCAAGAATCACCATTACTATGGTAGCTTAGTTATGGCAATGCTTCAATGTTTTTGTGGTCTAGTATCTTTAATACTCAAGTGTAATCTACCCCAGTCATACTTGACAGAGAATAAAGACAGGTTTTTGAGGATCACAGCCTTCAAGTTGTGTGGAAATGCCCATTTCCTGTCTTGAGAGTAATCACACAGACAGAAAAAGACAATGATATTCTGAGTGGTATTTAGGGAATGAATCTAGGAGAAAGTGCATGTTTCTGCCAAAAAACAGTTTTTCATGGGTAAATTCACCGTGCACCCAGAAATCCCACAGTGCTAGTGAAATTGCCATGTTTAGTGGGCATTTCATCCCTCTGGCAATCACAACTACTGCCTTTTGCAGTGATAGGAAGCCATCACTTAAAAACAGCTTGTCTTTTTCCAGTGAATTTATACTCTTCTAAGAAGTTGCAACCTCTGTTTCACCACAAACTCTCTGGCACCCCTTTCATAAGCAATGTGGCAAATGTGTATGCATATGTACATGTATATATATATGTGTGTGTGTGTGTATGTATACGTACATGTATATATATATATTTTTTTTTCTTAACGGACGTCAAATGTGATTATTTTGACTCCACTGCCTACACATCCTCTGTGGTGAAATTCTTCCCAGGCCAACCTGAAATGCTGAACTTTAAAATGCAGCATTGACCTCCAAGTTCAAACAGTAATTCCAGATGGTCCACAAGAATCTGCCTTTATGACATCTCAGTCAACATGTTGATGATGTCCATTTCAGTGCTGAGGGCAAGGATGAGATCTGGCAGCAGAATATTCTGCAGCAAGAGCCAAAGACTCGGCAACTCTTTTCTTTTCCCTATATGTGCAATGCTCTCCTGAATTTTACCTTCGTTCTTTCTCCCTGTGCTTCTGAGGGCTCTCTTAGTGCCCTCTGAGGAGGGCTGTACATTCTGGCACTGAGATACAACTTGGGTCTTAAAGGTGAAAAACTGACAAATCCTGATACACGTCTGCTTTTCTTGCTGAAAAAGTTTTTGAAATAAATATTACATGCTTTTGGGGCACTTTTTTGACTTTTGGTTTTGGTTTGGACTTTTGAGTCTTACAGCTCAAGCTTATTCAAAAATATCTTTTCAAGCTTTTTTCTGCAGCCATGGAAGCAGCAAAATTATAAGAGAGGAAGAGAATTATTGGGAGCAGGAGAGAGAAAAGGAAAGGAAAGGAAAGGAAAGGAAAGGAAAGGAAAGGAAAGGAAAGGAAAGGAAAGGAAAGGAAAGGAA
>JAWLRI010000251.1:4793609-4807840 GCA_034781795.1 Crypturellus tataupa | reverse complement strand
GAAAAGAAAAGAAAAGAAAAGAAAAGAAAAGAAAAGAAAAGAAAAGAAAAGAAAAGAAAAGAAAAGAAAAAGAGAAAAGGAGAAATAAAAGAAAAAAGAAAATAAAGAAAGAAGGAAAACGGAAAAAAAAAAGAAAGAAAAAGAGCAAAAGCTAAAATTTCCAAGCAACCCCTTGTTTCTAGGGATTAAGACTTCAAGAAGAACCTAGCTAACAAATATAACAAATCTCAGTATCACGAAATCCAATAAAGCCATAAGTATTGACAATCTTCATTCATCTAGATATGTTCATGGAACAACATATGAACCATGCTGTTCCCCTGCTGTGCAGAATGTAGATTTTGCTATTTGGCACCTTTCAAAAGAACTAAACAGAAATAAAACTGACTATATCTAAAAGAAATCTTGTTAAGCTAAGAATCTGTTTTCCCAAATGCTCTGTGTTGCTGAGCTGAATTATATTTAGCAACACTTAAGCAATTCAGCCTTTGCTTAAAGCTCTTTTATTGTTTAGAATTTTAGCACACAATCTAAGAGAATTCTCAATAATACAATACTGGAGGAGTGAGAAATCATGAAAGCTGACCAAATAGCTTTACCTTCTCAATAGCAGTATTGATGACAGGCTTTAAGGCTTTCAGATACCCAGGAGATAGTCAATGGCTGTGCAGTTCATCGGGTCTGGAAACTTGCTCTTTCTTTAGAGCTCACTGAATCAGGACAGATTTCTGTATGTTTTTTCTCTGTAGGTAAGCCATTTCAGGACTTCATCTTGATGTCACAGAACTTTATCTTAAGGAAAAACATTTGTCTTAGTCAAATTATGTTATTTTGACAATTTAGAAATGAAATTGCTTAGATGTTCAGCCGTATGTTATGGCGCGGCTGAAGTGCATGCACATGCGCACACACACATACACCAGGAAAATAGTACATCAAGGAGAAGTGACACAGAAATATAGGGCCTAGGATGAGACAGAAGGAAAATCTGTCAGCCAGTGGTGTAGACATATAGCGAGTGTAACGGTGCCATAGCCCTACAGCAAACAATGCAACCCCATTGACTGGATCCATACAGCAAAACGGTTAGTGCCGAGACATTCCAGCTTCGGGCATTCCAGGGAGATTACTCCAACCTAACTCCAGACTGACCCCACAGAGTTCATAAAGATCATTACCTATGCTTCTGGTGTACACATTCTGGCTTAGCTACATCCAAGAAACCCAGTTTGTGTGCTCCAGACTTCTCTCCTCCTCTCTGAAGAAAAGGATAATAAAGGGGGAGACCCGCTTCAAAAAGACAGTACTAACCTGGATGCATTCTTGGGTGAACATCTTAATGAGTTAGAGTAAGGCTGAGCTGGCAGTTGTACCTGGGACCTCTTCATTGTAGATCTGCAATTTCTGTCAATCGATGAACAGCATTTAACAGAGATCAAAATCTGAATAAACAAAAAAAAATCTCTAAAGCAATAAGAACTATGGAAAAAAAATGCAAAGAGGCAAAGAAATGATTCTTTAGGTACACTTCTAATTTTATTTTCCATTTTTTGTTTCTATTTGTGAACTGCCACTGCATACCTTTCCTTGATATTCAGTCTAAAACTTGTGAGACTTGAAGCTTGCAGTTCTTGCTATATCTGCTCAACCTACCACATCACAAAGAAAAATATCAGACATTAGTTGTCATGAAACTGTGTTCTACAACATGAGTCCTGCCACTGTGAATGCTGTACAAGCCAGTTTAAGAGGGAATCTAACACTATGACATGTCAAAACTCAAAGAATGAATTTGAAAAGAAAATGTCAGCTGCAGAGCCAAAATACTAAAACAAATGTTTGAAAAATAGCGTAACTCAGGTTGGAAATTTTAGAAAGTACTCTGGGAAGATTATGAAGCACAGACTTGTGCTTAAAAGCACATGAATCAAGCAGTGCTTAAGTTCTGTTTTAATTCAACAGTATTTTAAAGAGCACATGCTACCCCAAACCCTGAAAATTTTAATAAAAATTGGTTTCTAAAAAAATACAGGAAACTCTTATCCCCACAACACTAATTCATCTGAATTTTATTTCCTCTCATCTTTGCAGAAAAATGAACTGTGAAGAATCCCATTTTGCCCCTTGACTAACAACACTGCAAACACCAAGTTTGGTCCAGCCATATATAACTGCTAAAACCAATAGCACTGGTGAATAAGCATTTGGCAGAGATTCTATGTTACTCTATATGTTAAATTACTATTTTACAACCAAACACCTACTGGGAGAATTGTAACAAATAGGTGAAGCATTTTCCACTGAATACTCTCTTCAGCATCATCTCACAGTGACTCTCACCATGGTTCTAATTGATGAAATAAATCTGGTTGGTGGAAATCTAGCCATCTAAAATCAAGCAGACATTTCTTTTCCTTGGTTTCTTTCCTCAGTATAGGAAAAACAAACAAACAAAAAGGTATAGTTTAAGTTTCTCCCATGCTAAAAGCCCAGAAAAGGATTTTTTTATACATGCCTAGAAAGGTGCAAAAACAATGCTAGAAGTGTTTGAGTTGTTTTCAACACCATAGTAGAAAGAACAAAATGAAACTCTGCGTTAAAATATCATGGACTGATATTTTTTCTTTCCTTTGCCTTTATATTGGCTTTACACTTGCATAACTTTATTTCTACACTAGGTAGAATGAGTCCTGTGTATCTGCTTCTCTCCTCCACAAATGTTTTTGTTCCTAGCAGCAATACAATGTAGTCAAAAGCACTTGTGTCCGATGCTCCATACCTCACCTCAAATATCAGACTTTCATTTGACAAACTGGCCAGATTACATCCTGCAACTTTCAGAATTATGTGAGGCAATATGTCAGTATGCGTTACTTTGGAAACGACAGTTGGATATGAAAAATATTCAATATTCTCCCACATCATGGAGAAAGCACAACCTAAGAGGTGGAAAACAGCACTTAGTCCAAAGTAGCCTTTGGCATCCCTTACAAGACATTTAATTCAAGCTGATGAGAAAAATCCAACATCTTTACTTGCCATGCAGAAGGGTGCCTTTCTTGCAGTGTTTTTTTGTTTGTTTGTTTTACCATTGGTGAATTTATTCAGGTGCGATACTACAAGAAGTCACTGGAAGTTACTGTGGGATTTACAGGGGGAAGTCAGTGGCTAAATTTACTCACATGATGTAGCTGGCTCAGGCACATACTTTTTCTTTCTGTGGCAACTTGAAGCCTTGGGAGCTACTCTTAAGTACCCTTCAAAATCAATAGGAACATGATTTTGCCATTTCTGCCATTCAAGCTTTTTTTTCCCCCCGAGGCAAAGAGAGAATGAAACACTGATCTGAAGTTGTTTCCCTAATTTACTCTTATCTTGCAAGTAATATGATTAAAAGGATGAATTTATGAAGCGTTCTATAACTGCATTCTGGACATAAAAAAATTTAATCAATACATTGATTTTTCCTCACTAACAAAGATAATTTATCACAAACCCTGTGTTTATTAGAATTCATTCTGCTGAATTCCTGCCTGGTGAAGTTGTTTGTTCATTTTAAAAGAAAAAAGAAGAACAAAAAAAATGATCTCATCATTCCCATTTATCGTTGTTTCTCACCTTTAACTGTTGACAAATTCTGTCAATAAAAAAAATGCCAGCAATTCTCTCTTAAATCTGCTTGGGCAAAACCCTTGTAATTCCAAGCTTGTGGAAGATACAATGCTCGCTACTTTTTCTTAACTAAAGAAGATATCATATTTGCATATGCCATATAAACACTTTATACTACAAACAATTCACTATAAACAATTTATGGCCTATTCGGTATATTCACACCCCTGCTTACAGGAGAAGAGTAACAAGAGCTACTTACTGAAGTAACCTTCCAAAAGGTTTTGCACTGCTCGCTTTTGAATCTAAAAGCGCTCTTCAAAAATAAGTAACTCCTCTCTCACTAAATCCTTGTGAGGTAAACCCTCATCTGAAAGAAAAATAACATATAGGATGAAAAAAAAAAAAGGCCGTGTTATGGACCTGTTCATACCTTCTGTTAGAAATGATTTGTGCAGATAAGACACACTGAAATTAATTGGACTATTACAGCAGGAATACCAGTGGGAATAAGCAGTTCACAAAATGAACGCAGTGATGTGCAAAGTTGTTCCACACTATGTCCTTTAAAGGGCCAGTGTGATGTAGTGAGAAAGATATTGGTGAGCCTGGAATCAGATGACAGGACTCTTTTCCAGGGACAGAAATTAAATTGCAATACTAAAAAGAAAGCTAAAAGTTCAACCTCCTTATCAAGACAGATATGGATGACAATTGCTACTGAAAAGTAGATTTTCTTGTTTTCAGTAAAGAAAATATCCCAATGTCTGTAGATATCCTGAGACAGTGTTATGCTACTTTTATCATCAGAAAGTTTTTTTTCTTTTTTTTGGTCTAACTTCTGGCATACACCTTTATTGAAAGTTATATTTACTTTTCTCTTTTATGGCAATATCCTTTACATTGTTTGTGTTTATAAATTACTAGTATTTTAATGAATATTTTTAACTGTGTTTCTATACTAGCTCATAGTGCAGCTTATAGAACCTTCCCGTTTGAAGTTTATAAATTACGTTATAAAACAAATAATTCGAATGATCTTTATTGTTAGCCTTTTTGCACCAGTTAATCTCGAACTTTTTAAGCATATTGAATAAAACTCCTCTGGTTCTACTTTTCATTGAAACAATATTCTAATTCTGATATTACCTATTTATAGTCATACTTTGCATATTATTGCTGTCTCTCTCACAAGATATTATCACACAAAACTTCTTGACTCTCTTAAATCTAACCAAAACTTCAAGGAAATGAAGAAATATTCCCTTTCTTCACCTTTATTTATTTGCTTGTTTTTAATAGGTGCTTTTGATTCACTAAAAGCTTTCCATCCTCTCATCCCCTTATCTTCTCCCCTCCTCTTTATGCTTTTTCTCATCTAGAACAGGCTCTTTTGACGTTCTCTCACTACTTCAATCAGAATGAAGGTGGTGCTGACTGGGAATTACTCACTCTCTTTGGCTTGGATGGCAGTTAATTTCTTGCTTTTATCCAGAATTTCACCACAGGCACCTCATTTTCTCAGTTCATCTTCTGTGAACTTCTTTTTCCCTTACCTCAATTGTGAATGTAAACAATGACCCTGAGCTGGAGAGAGCACAGAAGAGGGTGAGCATGCACAGTGGTGAAAAAAATCAAATCTGCTCTTTTCATGACCATCTTTTCTCTCTACCACTTAAAAGGAAATGTAAAAGCTCCTGTTATGGCCCACAAGCCACAGCTGGATGAAACAGTGATAGCTGTGAATGACACATGGCTCAGGGTCAGAAAGGGATCCAGATGGCTTTTGTTTTAAGATGTCCTTTCTCAGAAACACAGTAGAAACAAACTAGAAAATCTCCTTTTTTTCCCCTATGAAGCTTTTCAGAAACTGGTACTTAAAAATTTTCATGAGAAAACAGCATTATTTTAACCTATACTTTTTATTGGTTTAGGTCACTTTTTGTAAATTCAGTTCCTTCCTCAATGTCAATTTAAGTGCACTCTTAAGATGTTTTTCTTCATTTTAAAAATGTTTAGATTAATAAAATTATATTTCAGTTGTTCCTTCTAATGCACTCTTTTTCTGAAACTGATGTGAGATAGAAGGGGAAAAGAAAAAGTGAGAAAGTAGCAAAAAGAAAGAAACAGCAAAATAAAATTTTGAAATGTGTTTTGCTTTCTAAAATAAACATGGAAAATAAAATTTTAATATATATTTCAGTAGAAATTACTTATTTAAAACAAATACAAACTTTTATTGTGATGGAGATATTTTTCTGTCACAAAACACATTAAAGCGCAATAATGATAAGTGTACAGAAAAACATTTCAAAATTGTCAGAAAAATATTTCAAAGTTGTCAGAAAAACATTTCAAAGTTGTCACTTTTTGCTTTTTGCCCTTTGTTTCCAAGTGTTCCCTTCTCATCTACCCTTGTGGCTTCCATCAATGCACTTTCCCACTACCTTCTATTACTCTTCTATCTGGAAGTATCTTTACTCTTATAGTTCTCATTTCTGTCAGCGAACCCCTCTGTATAATACCTCTCCGTGTAATACTGTTCCACCACCTCCTAACGCTTTCCTGCTTCCCTTTTTTTCTATTCCTTCTTCCTTATCCTGTGTGGATTTCCTGCTTCCTTCAACACTCTTCTCTAGAGCCTCCCTAACTACACACAGTAGCAAACACTACTGTCCTTTCCTGTTGACAGTGTCTTTCTGCTGTCGCATATATTCCAAATCTGGTGTTTATACCCTTGGGGAAGGGGGCAAAATGGAAAAGGGAGCTTTCTCTCTATGTCTGCAGTTCAATCTGTTCCTGATCTTTTTTGAATTCGAACCTCTTCTCACAAGGTAGGCAGCAAGCAGCACACAGAAGCTGGACACTGCTGAATGATACTGGTGCGACATACTGGCCAGATGTGGCATGACAGAAACACACACTCCTGGAAGAGACAGTTACAGCTGCCTGCTCGGAATTCAGCACAAACCGGACAGCATGGCCCTACCAAGGGTGACGTGAGCAGCAATGTTTAGTGCTTAGTCCCCAGTCTGGGTGACAAGACCCAACTTTGCCATTTCCCATCTACACTTGCATGGCAGCAAATCTGAGCTTACACAATATCATTAGCTAGCATTTTCAAGAGCAATGATAGACTTATCTGAGTTATGAGAGGGAGCAATACCAAGTCTTTCATTTCCATGGTCAGTATGAATGGGAAACTGAATACATTTTGATGAAAGAGTTAATTTTTCATGTTTTTTTTCCCTGTGGAGGGCCTTCATTTTTTTTTCAATTTAAGTGATTAGAAGTCAATCTTTATGACAATGACGTTAGGGTAGCTGCATGGGACCCAACCCAGTCAATGTCTCCTAGTGCAGTACAAATAATAACTAATAATGTTGGCAATATTCAAATTTCTGAGATTTTTTTGGAAATAGTATCACAGAGATTAAGTGCTACTTCCAATTTTTTAATCAGCTTCTCACAGACAGCAATGCACAGGTGCCTTGACCTTAAACTTGGGTAATTATTATAATTAAGGAGCTAATACTCCACTCACAAACGTCTGCTGCGCTCTCTCTATTGTGTGAAATCCATTATTCTACATGTAGTTCCTTTTCTGTTCCCTGCTTCTTTGGACCACTTCCAAAATTTGCTCACTTATTGTTTAAAACCTTTCTCAGTATGTTAGTGTGTTGGTATTTTGTGCTCTACATCTGTGACTTATGGATCATTCCATTTCTAGAGAGATTTTCAATATCCATACACAGCTATTATTCATCCCATAAACAGCAAATATAATACCCATCTAATCAATCATTACTGCTAACACCCTAAATAAAACCATCCTTTATTATGTTAAGCAAATTAGTCAAATGAATGTTTTGTAAAACTTGCTGCCTTTTTCGGTCCCTTGGCTCCCAGCCTGTCTCACTCTTCCACCCCTTTCTTTACTTCCATTATTAGCAAGTACTAGTCATATATCTCAGCTATATTTACAGGATTATTTGGTTTTACTAATTATGTCACCAGAATAGGGTCTGCACTAATTAAAGATTTTTCACTGTGGCTGCCAAACTGTATGCTTTTCCAGCCCCAAATTTCTGTCCAAATTACTTTTAAGTGGTTTTAAGTGAGGGGAGGGTGCACAGACTGAAGATTAAAATGGTTTCCTTAAACATGTAATTTCCATTTCAGACAATGTACCAATGAAAAGTAAGCAGCACATACCTCTCCTCTGCTTTATTTTAGAGGTCATCTGTAGATAATTTGTAGAAGAAAGATTAGTTCAATTCCCTCCTCTGCCTGAGGGGTTTTGAAACACATTTCCTGGAAGAATGCAACACTATCATATTCTAAAGTTTTCATATTCTAGGATAAAGATTCTCTAAATCTCTCCTGCTGGTGCTATTCCATTTGCTTTAATATACTTAAATATTCTGAGAGACAGTGAAAACGACTCAACAACCTGAAATTCGGAGCACTCATATAGAAAATAGGACCTGAGGGCTCAAGTTCTTGCCTCTGTAAAAATCTAAATATTTTTAAACCAAACAGAAGAACTTTAACAGAAAGAAATGAAAGAATCTGACCAAAGGACCTCATGAAACAAAAACTAAGGCATTCACTTGGACAGTGGCAACTGTTGAAGAGGGGAGAGCATGAAGCCCAGATCTCCAACACATGAAGCAGGTCAAAAAGGATGAGAAATCATCCATTTTGTGAAATTAGCTTGAACAACGTCTCCCCTGTTGAGAACTGTTCAGTGACTACATAGACATTTTGGCACGTCAGGAAATGTAATTTAGATTAAGAAACTTGCAACAATGTCACTGAACACTAATTACACTTAGTTTTGGTAATCGCAACAATAGACTTCATAGCAAGGAGCTTAAAGGAAGCTTCTGCCAAACTATATCTTTGTAGATTTGAACCTGGTAGATTGTTATAATAAAAAATATCTACTTATGTGGAGTGATAGGCAGGGCAAAAACTGAACAGGAGACAGCGTGACTTACGTTTTTTCTTGAAAAATGAACATCAGCATTTCAGTTACCATTCTGCACAACAAATAAAAAATGGGTACCATTTTAGAGATACAGCCTAAAATTCTATTTCCTGTTCAGCACAGATGAAAGCACAGAATGATTTTGTTATATAATCTGTAAGCAATTTGCAAAATGCAATTTTGTTGCATTTCTATGAAAAAATCAAAAATATACAGAAATCTGCTTCTCCTTCATGCCAGCCGAGGACTTTGCCTGAGTCAGATACTTTAAAATATATCTAACGTAAAACACCAGTGCTGTATGCAGAGTCCCATTTACACGACTTGCTGCAGAATGTCAGAAATCAGCTCTAACTCATGAGAGAAATAGTATAGGTAACCTCAAATCAGTCTGTTAAAAATGTACTTCCGTCATGTTCATTCATGTTCAAAGTGATATCTTTCTTTAAAGATATCCTTTACAGTTTAAGGAAATACAGTTTCTTTTATTTATAAAGTGTTCATTAATTACAGCAAGCCAACATTGTCAGTAGAGATGCATCTGTTACTCTTGGGAGTCTCTAGGACAAATCCTGTTCTGGTGATGTCTGTCTTACTATTGTTCTAACGGAGCAAATGGTTAAAGACTGAGTTCTTTCTGATGTACACATGTTATACATGCAATTAAATCTTGCTATAGTGAAGAATCACTGACAGCAGAGATTATTTTAATGGATGTACAGTATTACTTTAAGTCTTCACCATCTGTTAGTCTTAATTATAAATGCAAAACCAACATATTTTACATTAGCATCAGAAAATGGGGAAATATCAGTGACTGAAATGTCCATATCTACTCTTTGTGCAATACTGCATGCATCTGTGCCATTTTTTGTCTCCCCTCCAAGGAACATAAATTGGAAAAAGGGGGGGATAGTTTTTACTCCTCACAAATAATTTCCTGACACACTTGAATATTTTTTCCTCACAAACAAGGATTCATTACAGAAGATTCCAGTGTATTATGCCTCAGAATGCTTTCTAAAAGTATCTACTATACTTGCACTCATCCTTCATTCTTGCTCTCTCTGGCTGTCTTAGTTCTTGGCAGATAAGCAAGAGAAATGTAAGAAAGGGCCAATGCATTAATATCATCTAATAATTAGCAGACAACAGGTAAAGATAGGCAGGAATATTTTGAGCTTAACCAAAAAGAGCTAGAAAGATTAAATAAAATACATAAATTTCAGCTCTGCATTTCTGATGTGATATTGCTTTTTATTGAGAAAATAACAAATAAGAGTGTAGCTGTAGAAATCCATATCTATGACCTACTTCAATTTGGTATCATGCTAGTAGATGTTAGATCCTACAACCATGCATTACTATAGGAAGCAGCACTAAAAGAGTTAAGATTGAGTCAAGTTTACAGAGTTTTAAATAGTTTGGCATTCCCATGCCAACTCAGATTATCTGGAAATTTCTTGTGCTTTGTGGGTGACCCAGTCAAGATTAGTAATTTGAAAGTGTTTGATAAAGGGTTCCTGACATACACCATCGTTTGATGTATGGCTTGAGGCAAACTGATGAGCCAGAGAAAGTAATCTGTGCATGTGTTGGCATCAGTGTAAGTGGGTTGCCCAAGGTAATATGCTGCAGTATATCATGAAGTTCATTTATAAATCTTTATTCTGGATTTAGCAGTTTTGTGAAAGTGTGGTAAATATTAACTCTGATAAAATGTTTTTATATGTTTTTCTGTAAGTATTATAATAACATATAGATACATTTTATGCTGTAATATCAGATAAAATCTAAATCAGAACTATATTTGAATTTTGGCCAGCATAATCCCACTGAAATCAGCAACATCATAACACTGAAGAAAGACCAGGTCTCAGATTCCCAACTTTGCAGCATTGCAATTTGTGACAACTTTGCAGCATTGCAATTTGTGACACTATAAATTGTTTTTCTTTCCTGTATTAAGCCTAATACTATAAAGAAAAATAAGGCTGGAGCTAACACATCACATAGTACTCTCTCCTTTCTGGCAAGTTTTGATATCCTTGAAGTTCTACCTCTAAACACTCCTGGTATAAGCACCAGGTGGCATACAGCTATTTTCATCAAAAAACTCTGGCTCTAGTTCCAGTTGCAAAATGCTTTCCAGATTTCTGCTGAAATTACGAATTTGTTTTCTCAGTCAATCTAGACTTGGTTGAGGACAATTGAAGAAGAATATGCACACTCACAGGATAATGGCCCAGAATGATAACAAATTTGGGAAAAATGGTAAGCTTGTATCTCACAAGATATTAATTTGTGTCAAAAACTTAAACAAACAACTGGCAAGACTTACATTCTCAAATTTTCAAACTACACCTCATCAAACACCAGAGTCAACTTCTAGCCCATCTTGTAGTCAGCTCTGATTTAGAGTATTCTTCCTGAGATAAACCATATTACATAAATACATGAGAAACAAACTGATGATATGGTTCTCTTGATGTATAAAAAGATACACGTAGAGCAGTCTAACTCCAAACTAAAAAAGTGAGATTAGGAGACAATCTCTTTTTGCAGATTCTTAGCACTAACTGATAAGCACTTCAAAGAGATGAATTGTATCGTGTGGTTAGAAAGGTTGCTTGCAAGTGTCTATGACTACAGTAAAAAGAAAACTACTATGCAAATCTCTAAATATAGTACTGAAAATATGTCTGGAGAGGTATTTCCCAGTTTTTTTTTTTTTTTTTAAGATGCCAGGAGAAGCACCAGAAATCATAAATACTGATGATTTGTATCAGTGAGGTGTGTGGCTTTACATGGCACTATCTTACATAACAATACTAAATATTAAAATCAAAAACGTTTTGGTAGTAAACAGCATTTTTACTGATTGCACATGATTATGTTAAGCAGCTTCTTCTAACAGTGTCACAGAGGTGATTTAATAGCTCCTATAACTAATCTTCCCAGATGAACTCTCCCCTCTGCTGATGAAGCCTATTCAAAACCTACTACCCTTTGCTCAGTTTGTCATCTCGTATTTCTGAAATTCCTGATCATGAATATGCTTGGCAAAATTCCTTCCTCGCAACAAATTTTCCGCAGACATCTCCTCTCACCTCTATGAGTGTAGTACAAAGGAAACTTATTTTTATCACTGTTCTCATTCTTATTATTTAGCTGTTTCTTATTGTTTACCCATCACATCACTAATAAGTCTAAGAAACTACTCATAAAGTAGCTCTATTAAGTCCTACAGTTTCCATGTGCTTTTCTGCAGCTTGGAAGCAAAATATGTGTGTGAGGAAGAAAATCACATAGCTCATTTTTATAACGGGAACACGAAAAACATTGAACAGAAAACACTGAAAGCATAAAGTTACCAACCTATTCAAATAATGTAAATTTCATATACGTACACAGATGTGTGTGCATAAGTATCAGTACTAAAGTCTACCTTAAAAACAAGCAAACAAAAAAAACAAACAAAAAAAGCTGGAGGAGTTAAAATGCCGATCAAATCATTACTGCTGGAGGAGGAGGAAAGTCAAAGTTACTACTAAGGTCAAAAAAGGCAACCAGGAGAAAAGTAAGAATTCCCTATGAGAAAACTGGATGTAATAATAAATGGAACCCTCGGGGCCTGCATGCAGGTTGCCAGAAGCAAGGCACAAATCCCTAGGGGGCAGTGCGTAATTAACAATTTGAGGATGCAGCCATCGTCACAAAGACAGGCGCTGCTACCCAAAAAAACGTGAGCAAGCATTTTTTCTCAGAGCAGCTTGCTGATTGCGCTATAAACCCATATTGTTTGCCCTTATATAATGATGAACTACTTTCTATCATAAATATTTTCCTCTAGGATCATTAAGTTTTCTAGTAAAATGCATTACTTGCAGAACGTATGGACAGCAAATAAGCAGAAGGAAAGACAGGTGAAAACAACTCTGGTCTTTCTTTTTAGGGGAAGAGATACATGGAGGGAGAAGTAGAAAGAAGATGAAATAAGCATCAAAATCAGCTTGACTATAAAGTAAAACTTCAATTTTTTATACAAATAGGTAATAGATATATGCTATATAAAGATACGAGAGTTATTTGTATATAATTGATGTTTAAAAAAAGGCTACTATTAAGTCTATAAATCAAGTATACATAGTAATCCTTGAGATTCAACTCTAGGATTGAATGATAGTTCATATGATAGGAGAAAGTAATTAAATTTGCATTTTTGTTTCTACATAAATAACATAATATCTAAAATCTTCCTGCCTGTTGCAGCTAACAGAGAATCACCTTTATTTTTCAGTACCAAACTGAGAAACAGAGGTCAGAGCAGGCTCAGAAAAGACTGAGGGAGAACCTGACCTATATAATAGAATCATTCATCGAAGTCCTGCTTTTGTTTTGAACAACACAGGTGCCACAATACAGTTCCCTTAGAACCCAGCGATTTTAATAACAGTCTGTACATTGTGTGTATACCTGTAAGTGTTGACCGTGTTTTTTTTAATGGTTTGAGCATGTTCGTATAGGAATTTTGGGCATCTCTATCATACAGCACCCATCAGATACTCATTTGTAATTTTCAGCTATCATTTCTTTGTGGATATTAAGGACTAATATCTTTATCTAATAGTTTTCAACCAAAACTTTCCAATTCTGTTCTCTAACCAGGGGATTTCACCCAAAAGTGCTGTCCTGCCATGAAAACTACCACCTTACATTCGCTCCTAAAAACTTCATGTAAAACATCAGCTTTACAGACATGAGAATTGAAGCTAAAATCTTTGAGGCATAAAGATAAATATGAATTATTCACAGGACAGGGTGTCTCTTTATTCTCTCTTTAAGCAAGTCCATTACAAAGCTAATCTAAAAAAAACCTCATGTTTTTATTAAAATACACAATCAGGGCTTCTGAGATTAAGACTTCCTTTGATTTGCTACAGATGCATATGAGAATCTTTCGGTCTCTTATAGGAACATGGTGTCTAGCATACTTAAAGGTCTTTAAGACTATTTCACATTTTTCCATGCTTGATGTTAAGAATTTGGGCAACATTTTTTTATTTGCTTGGGTTTTTTTTTTTTTTAATCTCATGTATGGTCAAAGCTCAAGTTCATATATGGCGCAAAATAAGCCAGAAGAACCCCTGACTTTATGCTGAATTAACCCCTTTAGAAATTGTCTAAAAACCTGGAAGCGGTCACCTGAACTCTGCCATCTAAACTCACCTGAACTGGGCATTACTCTGTATTTATCCAAGAACGTTCAAAAATCAGGGTGGCCATTGTATGAGAGAATCTATTCTGCTAAGAGAAAAACAAGAACATAAGAACATAAAAACATAAAAAGAACATAAGAACATAAGAACATAAAAAAGAACATAAAAAAAGTATTTTCAAACTTTTAAAAAAAAGAAAGAGAAGATAGTTCTGATATGTCCAAAATATTTTCAAAATGAATAAACAAAATGCAATGAAAACGTCAAGAGATTTTCAGGACTTCCAGGTTGCCAGCTCTACAGCAGAGTGTCCAGAATCCTTGACAATCTTAGCTCCTCTCTTGCTAGGAATTCTAAAAAAAAAAAAAAAAAAAAAAAAGTTCGGACATTTTGTTAGACATAAGTCC
>JAWLRI010000251.1:4753335-4793509 GCA_034781795.1 Crypturellus tataupa | reverse complement strand
CACCAGGGCTGAGTAGAGGGGCAGGATCACCTCCCTCGACCTGCTGGAGACGCTCCTCTTAATGCACCCCAGGATGCTTTGCATTGCACATGAACAGGATTCCTTAGAACCACCATGACTGTACCTATCTCTAAGCTGGTACTAACACTATGCTAAAAGAAGAGAAAACCCGTTCTCGTTTTCACCACAATGCATTGAGATTATCATCTGTTAGACATATAGAAGTTGCTCAGTTACAGAATTTTGCTACCGAGAATACTAGTAAATCTTTTCTCTGCAGTTTTCTGATATTTTGGAATATATTACACAATATTCTTTCATCACTGACTATATTTTATAATGTACAGTAATTGAAAATACTTATTTTACTTTCTAAAATTATATTAATATCTTTAATAAATGTCCCTCTCATGTAAAAATAAGCACTTGAAATTTATTAATACTATTTTAGTTTTACTGACCACACATTTTGAGAAAGTTGTAATTTTTTATTTTATGTTGTCAGTCAAAATGGGATAAATTCCCATTATTTTCAATGAATTTCCATAAGATTAAATAACACTAGCTGCTTATTAATACACCATCCCTGAGGATAAATTTCTTCGCAATGCAGTGAACTTGAGGTTTTAGATCTTAATGAAAATGCTAGGAGCACCTTCTGGTGTTGTCCCAGAACAAAAGTTAGACACAGGCTTGAAATAATACCTATTTCATGACACGTTTAAACAAGGAGTTGACAACTTTGAAGTTCAGCTGGCCAGATCACATTTTTCTTTCTAACTTCCAGATGAACTGGGACAGCAGAACTCAGGAGGAGCCAGGAGACATTACCTTTAAGGCATTATGGTTTCCTCGGCTCAGCTGCCTCTACCACGTTCCTTTGTGGGAGGCAGAAGGTTCCCAGCTCTCATAGCGTGTTAGAGAGCCAAGAATTGGGAGCTGCTGCCTCTCTCAGGCGCTGCTCTCATGGTAACACCACCTTTGTCTTGTCCATGCTACCTGCAGAAGTGCAGCTAGCAGACGCGACAGGCTAGGAAACACTAAAAAGATCTTCAGAGCCGAGCCATGAAGCCCTGACCTGAACTTCTGTCTTTTCAAGAGCAGGTAGTGCAGGTTAGACTGGAAATTTTGACTAAGTCCTGCTACATTTTGTATTAGTTCAGCTTTTAAAAAAAGTGGTTCTTTAAGGCAACGAGTTTCATTCAATCACATTTCAGGTTTGTTGGTTGACTTAAAGTAAGTAACTTTCACTGGCCAATTTTGACAAAAAAATGAAAGAGAGAGAGAAGTCACAGAGATATTAAGCTCATCTAAGTTTCTAAAAAACAGATGGTCATGTTTAGAAAAAGGGAGTTTATAATGCCCTGACACAGACACAGCTACAGTGTGAAAATGCCTCATTATATATCCTCGAGTCCATATGGAAATTCAACCCTGAGACATAAAGCCATAGAAAATTTGACTTTTTTTTTTTCTTCCTTCCTGCCCTTAGAACAATTGTGGAGCTTTTGTTTTCCCTCAGTGATAATCCTTGGCAAAATAATGGTATGGAGGATGACTCCTCTAACTTCTGCACACACAAGGGGTGAAGGATCAGAACTGCGGAAGTATCAGCAGCATCTGCCCTTGGGTCAACCTGTTGCATTTCTAGCTTTTTCCGTTGATAAGCAACAGGGCTATTCTGCTTTTATCCAGAATAAAGAAATCTGAGACTACTTTCAGATACAGCCAGAAGATGTTAGTAGGTTTTGGTGTTGGATGAATTTCAGCAAGAGACCCAAGTCTCTAGCCGTATTCTATGTGTCTGTAGTTTTTGAGATCAAAAAATTGTTATAGGATGCTAATAAAAAAATGAACTTTTGTAGCCATGAAAGGATAAGCTATACTTATGTGACTTAATGACATTATTTGAATAAAATGACGAATTCTTATAGCTACTGTATTTGATGAAGTTCTCTTCCACTAACAGAGAAGTGGCACAACAAACTTAGGTTATCTCAGACTGCATGACATCTGGCCCCAGGCTCACTTCAGTTTCTACATGCATTGCTTTCTGTCAGAGTAATTGAGTGCATTTTCCTTGATTAACAAAAGTCCAAACACAATAAAGAGCTAATTTGCTTTCTGATCTGGGTTCCAGTGGATGAAGCTTGTACATATCTATTGGGAGTTCTTCACTATTTTCAACTCAGTATTGAGATACATCTAATGACTTTCATGAGAATGCTACTAATTGTAACCAGGTAACTTTCTAAAAACAGCAAAATTGTTTTTAAGCTAAAAATATTGTTTAAATTTTATTAGAGTCAACTTAGGTTTGAGGAGTGAACAGAAATCTTTTCTTATTGTGTCATCATGTGAAAAGGGAATTAAAGCTTGCCAGGAATTCAGAGCTGCCATAAATTCAAATTTGCACGAGGGTAAAACAACATACATAGAACAAATCTGATCCATTTTACTCTTCCAACTAAGTGGAATGCAAAATATGAAGACCCAACAAAAGCAGGAAATATTTTGTTTGGACAAACAAACTTGGAAATTCTTGCTCATATGAGTTATCTTTAATTAAATAACAGCAACTCTCTAGTAAATTTTGTGGGGAAAAAATAAATGTAACAAAATGACAATGGACTGAAACTACAGGTGAACTTGGCACACTGAAAGAAACCCAGAATCTGTAGAGACAATAAAACTACTCTGTCAAGCTTTCTTCAGCTGTAGAAACATGGAAGATATGCCTCAGAAACTCTCTTAAAAGGAGGTTTAGAAAATTGAAATCTTATTCTCTTCCCCCATTATTTCCCCCTTTATAATTTTCTTTTCCAACCCCTCCAAATTCTATCTGTACAGGAATAGTTGCTCCGTATGAGGTGATATGGAATGTATTAAGCAGATGATACCCTATCCATCACACAACCCCACTACAAACTATGGGGCTTGTTTAAACACATTAAATAAAATTCTTTCCTAAAGCTCTGCTTGGGTTTCTAACTTGAAGTGTTTTTATTTATTTAAAATATCCTTATTTCTTATTCACGATATAAAGTGTTTGAAATCACAATCAACATTGCAATAATGAGAATAATGAGTTTTAAAATACCCTGATATGCCAAAGCCCAGTCTGCCTTCAGGCTCCATAATGGATTTGACATTACCAGTAGCAAGCCCATAGGTCACACTGAGAGGCAGCCAACAATTTACAGTGGGTGAAGACTTCTTGGAAGCATTAAAAGTAAAAATGGTTACATTTCATATTAAAACTATGCTAAATGTCTGTCTTAGCCTGGTCATTTGGGGCACTCAGCATATATTTCTAAAGCTGTGAGGTTATTTTTAACACTCTTGCAGGTCACCTTTAAATGAATTTGCACTTCAATGGTTATCTTTGCTAGAGCATACATTATACCTACTGAAAGTAAGGAAACTTACATGTGCTGTAGAGCATCCTCAAAAAGAGCAAGATTCATTGCAGCATGAAGCTCATTGTAGTGCTCTAATGACTCTGTTAAAATTCTGGTCAGCTTCTCCCAATCAGATACTGGAAAGTAACAAGGTTCTCCAACACCATAGGCAAAGTAGCAGTAAATTAGTGGCTTATGGATAAATACATGCTCATCAACACCCTGATGGTAACAATATAGAGATATAAACAAGCATTCACCCAGCATATTAACCCTTTACCACAATCTCCCCCTCCTTTTTGTGCTTATGAAAGCTGCTGAACTGACATTCAGGAAACAGCCCTGTTATCTACAGAACCAACATCAGATGACTTTTTAATTTCTTTCCATCAGACTCTGGCAGCATGCCACTTCCCAAAGTCTGTCTAAGTCTACCTCCCAGATCTCTTGGACTCTGTTTTCTCTCTGGAGGCAGCTAAAAAACGTATAAAATGTAGTGTACATTTTAGTGACAACTTTTGATTTCATCTCCTTTCCTGGACGAAAACGGGTTCACATAGCCAGACAGATACTGCTAACAAAACCTACAAGATTTTTCCCAGGCATTTTATACTATTTATATATAGTTTCACATAGCTTTACCATGTTTTCCTTAGAGTGCACTCCACACAACTGTATTTCCCATTGATTCCTAATATGCTGGTAATCTTCACCATGGTATAAGAGCCATAAGGTGGTAGAATCTGAACAGAAGAAAAAAAGGTAAATATTCTCATTATAAGGGAAAAATTTGAATCAGTATGCTTCTCCAAGTAAAATGGAGGGTAGAACACCTTTCATGACTGCAATGATTTGTTTTTTATCGTCTTTGCTGTTATACTGAAATTATGTCTATTTGAACTAAGAAAACAAAAATCCCGAACATTTATACAACAATCTGTCATAATCTAGATACATCTATTAAGCACATACTTTCAATGTCATGAAATTTATTTCATCTTCCTAAGGCCCTAAAAATAATACATCAGGAAACAGGGCAGCTACAAACAGAAGCATTTTTCCCCATTACCTCCAGTTAAGGATCACACAGTATCATTTGTAGTATGGGTAAGAATTTTGTTAGAATTTTCAGTTCCTTTATCTCCATACACTTACCTGTGTAAACTCAGGATGATTTCATGGAGCTATAAATGGATTAAGTCAATGAGAACCTACATATTTGCTAGAGTAGTAAAAGCATTTCCTGAAAAAAATGTTTTCATTCAAACACATTTTTTCCTTCAAGCACTTAATCCCTAATTAGAAAGTAAGAAATTCCAGTCAGTGATATGCATTCTTGGCTCAGTCAAACATGAATACTCACTTCTCCCTGTATATACGTTTAGTGGGCAATTAATGACTCGTTGTAACAGAAGTTATATAAGGAGGTTGTGTGTTTGCCTTGGTGATCCTTCTCCCTCACACTCCACCCTGTGATAGTCCTGTTTTATTTCTCTGACATAACTCTTCCTCTTCAAAGAAGCCTGACTGTATACGACCGTAGTCCTATATGTCTGTTTCAAACTACTTCTTCCTAGACTGCCTCTGTACTTCTGTATCCTTCCAACTTTGCTCCCAAAACCCTTTGATCCACTAAATACACTAAATATGCACCAGTATCATAAATCGCGTATCAGACTTAAAGTTGTCAAAGACCCTTTTTTGCTGTTTTTTGATATGTTGCTCAGCTTGACCTTTTAGGACATTCCTCAGTAACTATCATTTTGCTACTCCATTTTCTTATTGATTGTTATCAATCATAAAATTCTGGCCTTGTTTAAAGCAATGGAAACATTTATCCTCTTCACTAGAGGATTTCATCCAGAGTGACTCCTTGGTTTCTCCAGGGATACTGCATTAATTGTATTAATATTTCAGAGTGACAGAGAAAATTATCTATCACAAATTGCTAATACCAATACATTCTCTGGAGTTTTCTGCAGTGTGGAGTTATCTTGATACCTAAGGATACATTCAGCAAGGGTGTTAACAGGTATTTGGTGAACAGGTGGCTTGCATCACCATATTTTCCCTGACTTTTCACAGACAAGCTAATTCAATGTTATTTATCTTATTTTTATGCATAGCACAAGTAACTACTAGGAAATTTTATTTGGAAATTTTCCATCATTGAGATATTTCATGGGAAAGTGTTTCCTTTTTGCAGAGACCTTTTTATCCAGCTATATTTTGAGATTCTAAAAACTCACATCCTGCTCTCCTCCCTGCTTCTACACAGATGTTAAATGAGCAGCAGTTAGTAACCCATGGGTAAATTCTGACCTCAATCCAAATACGAACATTTCCACATGCACCGAAAAATTTAAATTGTCTTTGAAACATACAACTAATCAGAAACTGCTGAAGGAAGAAAAAAACAAACAAACAAACAATCCCTCTCAACATCACAGTTGTCCCAGCGATACCTCTTACAACTAGAATGAGTTCATTTTTACTCTCCTTTTTATGGCATTCAGATTCCCCTTTGCCAATCTCAAATGTACTCTTTCAGGCTTTCTCCCACGAACCTGCTGATGGTCTCACACTACTGTTCACTGCTTGGCAGCTTGATCCACACGCTAAACACGTTCTCGCTCACATAAAAAGTAACAGCTGAACTTGTCAAAGGATAATCCAGATAGGTAGGCTAAACAAAAAGCAAACCAGCTTGGGTGGGAGGTGGGGTTTAATGCCAGGTTTGCTCATTTGCCAAGTGTTTTGGTATTTTTAGAATCATAAAAAATATTTTTCAAGTATGTTCTGAAATGTTGCATGTGTTTTATTCCCACTTACTTCTCTTTTCTCCATTCGTGTTACTTTCTTCCTCCAGTATATAGCAAGCAGTACAGGATGTGTGATGAGAGTATTTTTTTTTTTCTGCAAAGATTCATCCTAGCTTTGTGGGCACAAGACAGCAGAATGAAATGGGAGGACCATTCACATTTGAAAATTTAACTGTCACAGGTGCAGTTGCATATAGACTTGCAAAGGGCTGAGATGATTTAAAAGGAAGTATAGAGCAATCATCTCCAACAGGAGTTGGTGGGAGTCCTCAAACGCCCTGCGTAATGCTACCTTCCTCTAGTCTGGAAGTGTTCTCTTTTGAGAAAATTAGTCACTCCTTTTCCCTGCTTTTGCTCACCTCCCTAAGGAAGGGTGCCATTCCAGGGGTAGAAACAAGTTCCAGGAGATCTACTAGTAGATTTAAGAAATGTTATCTAGTAAATACTGGACTTTTAACTATAACCTTCATGCAGCAGAAGTCTAGGAACAAGATCACACCTTTATATAATGCATTCTGGAATGCATTACAATTAAAAAGTCATGAAAAAATAAAGCAAAACCACGTTACTAGGAGTTTCAGACCTGTTCGAAACTATCTGGCACCATAGGATTTACAATAGAAGCAAATTGTTTTATTGGTACCTTCTGTCTTCTACAGTTTGTAAGATAAATTTCAGGCTTACAGGAAAGATATGTAGGACTTTATAAGCATTTTTGTCCTGATAACTAGAGCACCCTAGATATCAATTGAGCTCCTCAGTGTCTGAGGATATTAGGTACCTTCTGGATGACGGTAGGGCATCATAAGAAAAGAATTATATGGTGAGATTTGCATTACCTGAAATATACACATCAAGTCTTTCAAATTAAAAATATATTTGAATCCAGTCACTGTGGGGAGAAAGTTCTGGGCTACTTTTTGATGCAGTCAGGTTGCAGCTTATATAAGTGAGATGATAGATTTCACTATACTGTGGTGCAAGTCCAGGGCTTGAATAAATATTTATCGTCCTCCTCTATATGGTGGTAAAAGCATCCATCCCTGGAAAGTGGACAGCAAACAGAGAAGTGTGTCAGAGAGATTAAAAAATAGTGTGCATGGAGAAAACAAAATTTATTGTTTAAATATCCCCACATCAATATTTTAATAAGCAAGAGTTGAAAAGGTTTTTACAGCCAGAGCACACAGTGTTAAACATTTTACTCCCTGTCTCACTTGACGGAGATCATAATTACTATCAAGTTAGTACAAAACCTGTCAAATTAGCCTGACTTCAGGGCAGCACACTCCTTTGCAGTTGTTTTCTTTCCAGAATGCCTAATAATCTGTGTATATTTAATCAAATCCGGATATTTCAGAGTCTGAATGTTGTTAAAAAACAACAGCAAAAAAAAGACAAAGGCAAATAGCAATTTAGCAGAGTACCAGGCAAAGGGGAACTGTGATACAATTGTTAAAACTCTTAGAAAGAGTAGTATATTGATCATTTATCTTGGATCAATACAATTAAAATTCTGTAAGTAACATATCTATCGTCTTTCTAATTGCCATCTAATAAACAGAGAACTCAGAAAAATTACCTAAGGACATTGCTTTTCCAGGTACAGCTCACACAGAATCAGACAAACCACAGAATCCCTAGTCTGAGTAACATTTCTGTAAGAAAAAAAAAGAAATCTGTATGTCCGAAAGTTAAAAAGAACATATTTTGAAAGCAGTTGCTCAACAAAAGTTTATAGAACTCATGCTCTTTTCAAAGCATTACAGTTTTGATCACTCAACATTTTCCAGTGAAATTATGTTGTAAAAAATTCCTAATCACACTAAATGCAAAATATACTACAAAATGCACATTCAGAGCTCACATTTACTGCAATGAAACTAAGTGGTATTAGAAGCAATTTGATATTATACTTCTTTCAAATATTAAGCATTAGCCAGAAAATGTTGACAAGCTCAGATAAAATATAGGTGGCCTCTCCTATGCTACAAAGATGGTTTTAAGTAGATGCAGAAAAATTTTTAAAAACAAAGTACCGCCAGGTATGAAAACATGTTGAAACCACATTGATGAAATCTCTGCTGAGGAAGCGCTCTGTACAAGACAAAAAACACATGCTAAATATATTTTACAATAATCAGCTCAAATCTAACAAGTATAAATAGAGTTTAACAGTACAACATAGTAGCCAGGCACAAGCTCTGAGAGCGAAGATAAGACTCCAGTATTTTGGGGTAACTGTTTCTTTTAATTTTAGCTGTTATTCGTGGCTGAAAAGTGAACTTAATCCTCTTGTGCAAGGAGACAAAACGGATGGTTCAGTCCAGCAAGTAAGCCTGCACACTGGTACCTGCAACTGGGACACCGCTGTGTCCTGTCTCACATGACCAACCCTTCATTCTCACAACTAAAAAGTGGCTTAAAGAAAGACAGGCACTAAGAGACAATAATTATTGCACATGGTATTACTTCTGTATTGTTTTAAAACTATAAGTTTACTTTTAATACTAATTTTCTCCAAAAAGTATGATTTAAATCAGAAAGATAAGTCACAGGTGCGGAAAAATTTGCATGTATAAATTGCTTGTGAACACACACACATGATGAGACACATTAGTTCTGACTAAGGGTTCATCCAGACAAGGATGTGGTCAGCAGCAGATACCTAGAGAAAATAAGAACAAAGCAAACATATAAAATTTTCCCCTAATATTCTCACAGCCTTGAAGTATTTTCAGCTTGGGAAATTTTCCAAGTCATTTGCAGCTTGTTTATACACATAATGTAGCACTATTCCATCAACCCATGAAAACTTCTATTCATGATATCCTTTGGCAAAAGGTCCTTGCTGCACAGAGAACTGCCTGTTTTTGTTTGTTTTGAACATCTTGTCCGCTCCCTTCACCTTTTCTTGCAGAAGGAGAGACAATGAAACCCCCTTCACCTTGCATTATCAATAGCGATTTTGTAGGTCTCACAGGTATCTGCTCAGGTTGCCTACTTTCATGTCAAAGAACTGCCAGGCTCTTTACAGAAGCATTTGCTACCTCTGTCATCCTTGTTATCCTTCTCAGAACATGCTCTAACACATTCTTTTTGCAATGACAGGGAAGAAATTGCATACACTATTCAACATATGGATGAAGCATAGCTTTGGACACTGAAATAATTATGTTTATATTTGTTCTCTATTCCGTTATAGTCCTAACAACTGATTTGCTTTTTAGACTGCTGTCAAGGACTGAGCTGATGTTTTCATGGAACTACCTATTGTAACCCCAAGGTCTTGCTCTTCAGTAGCAATTGCCAATTCAGAGCTCATAATTTTATACATGAAATAGGACTGTTTCCCCAAAAGGTAACCATACTTTACATTTATCTACACTGAATTTAATCTAGGAAATTTTGTTACCTGATTACTTCTGCAGTTCTTCACAGCCCATCCTTACTGTTACCACCTGAAATAGCTTCATATCATCACTTCACTGTTCACCTCAATTTCCAGGTATCTTACATACAACTTTAAAGAGTCTGGATCCCTCTGCGGAACTCCTCTGGTGACCTCTCCTCCATTGCAAAAACTGGCCATTTAATTACTCTATCCTCCATTTTTTGGCCATTTTCTTGTCCAGTCTTTAAGTCATGTTGGAAATTCAAGCAGACCATATTGCTCAGGTCACCACTTTGCTTTCTGACTCCAGGAGATATGGAAAACAAATTCAGTTGCTTCATCCTTCAGAGGTTTGGGCATTTACTGTTTGGTGATTTATAGCTGTTCAATTCATCCTTCTTGTATTGCCATTCCTTCCTCAGCTTCTTCAAATTCAAGCAGATTATTTGTGACTCCCCTCCTCCAGGATCACAGAATGGGTTTCTATGTGGGCATCTCCCCAGGTTTATCAGCAGCAAACTCCAACGCTAGGAATGTGCTTAGCACCTCCGCAAAGTCTTTTTCCTTTCTGAGGAAAGGAATGGTCCTTGATTTGCCTTACAGCAGTTTCTGGTATGACTGAATAAAAATCAGTGGATATTTTGATTTTTTTAGCCTCAAACTCTTTTTTTTCAATGATCCAGATCTTGTAGATCACTCCCCACACAAACAAGCTGCCACGCTCTGTGGGCTAGTAGTTTAGGGAGCTGATCTCAGCCCCCTCTCTGCTCTGCTTCTCAGTCAGCCCAGACACAAGGTGTATGGCTCTGCTGGAGACTTTGTGCGAGGTTATGTCAGAAACCGGATTAAGGAAACTGAATTGTAGTTTCCTTTAATACACTGCACACTTAATGAATATGGTGGAAAAATGAGGTTGCAGAAAAATCAAATGCCTGTGGAGGTAAATGTCTCCTCCATGCACATCTTCACAGACAATTTTTTCCCTGTCTTAGGAATTCAGACCTTTATCACCTTAAAAATGGAAATTTCTGAACTGAAGCACTGAGCCCATTTACAGGCTGCAGCAGACAAGGTTTCGCACAAAGCAAGAAAAACATTTTTCTGCTTCAGAACTGACAAACAGTCCCTTCACCTGGCAAACAATAGTCATTCAACACACCCTCTCCCCCAAGCCCTGAAACAAATTCATCACAAACTAACTCTAAAACAGAAAGTTAACACTTAAAAATAAAAGCTGCCTTGGGTAGAGTTTTTGCTCTCTCCTCTTGATATCCCATATAGTTCTGAAAGAGCCATAAAGTTCACCAGAGATTGCCATATCACTGGAAGGTTTTCAGGTCCCACCAGAATGTTTTAGGATGTACAGACAAGTAAATAATAACCGCGGCATGTAAAAGTTTAAAGACTTCTGAATACTCTTTCACTGCACTTCTTAGAGTGACATCAGACTTTTGAAGATGTGTCTTACGCATGATCCTGTTTTACAAAAGAGCACTTATTCACTGGTACCTGTTCTTGGGGATACTTTGTCACCTGCTCTGACTGCAAGTTTGCCTAAATGCCCTACCCTCTCAGCACCTTTTACCCGGTACTTTCAACTTTCGTCCCTCATCTGCGCTGTGTGAGACAGAGCACCATCTGTCTGTTGCGCACAGCTGTAACAAAAGTTCAGATGTCCATTCTCTTTAAATTAAGAGCTTAAGTGCTACTCGGAGCAAAAACATTTTGTTAAAATACGGCATTTGGCACACCTCTCGAAGATGCTGATTTACTGAAAAACTTCCAGCAGTGGGATTCATGCATGTGACACACTGACAATTGCGAATTTCTTTTAAAATCAGTTTCTGTCTGTCATACCTATGTAGTTACAAAATAACAAAGGGATAATAAAGCTCAATTGTATATTCACAGTTTGAGATTTCTATTGACAGATCTTCACACTGAATGCTTCTGCAAGAAAGTGTGATTATGTAGCTCCCTGTTAAAAGAACTGAAAACCTCTCCTTTGTTACAACTCTCTTACACACCATTTCTATCATTTGGAATCTTTTAAGAGATATGTCAAAGTTGACAGGTCCAAATTTGGCCTCCTCTCACCAAATTATATTAGATTTAGAATTTCTTCCATGTAGGAAAAAATCCCAGCAGTCAGCCTCTCCAACACAAGGGCTAACTTCTTCGCCTCGGTCCAGGTCAGGCAAGAAACCAGCAACAATCCATCCTTTGGTACCACAAAATGTACATTCTTGGTCGTGTTCCACATCATCCCTCTTTTTATGACCTACATATTAAGTTGATACCAGGCTGAAAATCCTTGTCTCCTCATTCTCCAATGGATTAGGTAGTGTTATTAGTTCAGCTTCTCACCTCTGACCTTCCATTTCACAGCACAAAAGCTAAAATCTATTTTATAACAGCCATGGAAGCCTAATAACAGAGCTTTACACACAATGTACAGAGCCAACCTTTCGGGATTTCTATCTTACATCACATTGTACAGGATGAACAATGGCAGCTAATTTACCTTCTTGGATCCTTGTTTTCTAGTCTGAAAGTTAGGTCAATGACACTTTTTAACTTGATGGGAAAATGGGGCGTTTCACTTAATCCAAACAAAAAATAAACTCACATGCTTCTAAAGAATACTTTGAGGTACTCAAATGTAAAGAGCATCAGAATAGTATTTCATCTTCGTGGATGAAAATGCAAACTTGAGGACAGTGATGAGATACAAGTAAACGGAGCTTCGCATCCTACTGCTGTGCAGCAGTGACTTGCTGGAGTCCTTCTTCATCCCCGGGCTCTGGAACAAGGCCGATGCAAGTGGCTGCCACTGCTGCGCACCCTTTTCCATTCCCCTTCTCCCAGGCCTTCTCCTTCTCTGCTTTCACTCATCATGACCTTTTTTAAAGCACAGATCTGAGCACCTGCTCAGATCATTTGGAAACCAGGAGCCACCCTCCTCGAACACTAACCCAAACCCTTTCTTCCCCTGATACATGGGCCAGCCTGAGTGACAGGAGGTTTCTGCATCCAATTCACACAACCTCCTTACACCCTATGTCACTTTAGATCTGAATCCTGTTTCAGTTCACACCTGCTTCTCTCACCACGTTTACCCAGATACAAAGAGGGTCCCCCGGGGTTGCGGCTGCCGCAGGGTAAACCTCTCCCAAGGGATTTGAAAGGATGTGCTCCCACACATTTTCTCTTATGAGCAGGCAGCATTAAATAGATTTAAATCCTAGCAGAGTGTGGATGTAGGACAGTAGAGGTTTACAAAAACACTGTAAGAGGGTTATCCTGACCTTAAAAGTTGAAGACATTTAAAATCAACTAGAAATATCTTTCACTTAATCAGAGACCTTTCCTGTTAGGTATCCAAACACCCATCTTCATGGAGACCAAAAAGTGAAAAATACTGACTTTATTTAACAAGTCCAAAAAGAGTGAAATACTATTTTCACAGCATCTATAGGGAATAAATTAATATGAGAGTTAATAGATTTGAAGCAGAAAGTAGAATCAATGCTGGGAACTTTGAATAAGTAATTTGAAGCCATTACAGATGGCATTAAGAAAATTATGTCCTTACTAGAAAGAGGGTCTCAAGATCACAGCAGCTACCACAGAAGATGATGGTCTTGTTGAGCACATTTGACTGGCTATCAGAAGACCATAGTAGAGAGGAGAAATAAAAAAGCAAGTCTTTTCAGCTTTGTCTCAAATCCTCATTCAGATGACCCTCAGCCATTTCTTGGGCCCCAAGGAAACCAACTTACAGTGAGATCAACAGGGAGAATCTGCAACCATGTCCACATCTGAGGAATGGGCTCCCCATTTTCCTGCTGTCTCAGGATAAACAGCAGCAAAGGCACTGCATAATTCCCCCTCTGGAAAGCATTTTCCCCCCTCCCTTGCAAAGGGGGATCAACCTAGAGGCAACAAAATAATTTTCTCGAGCAATGCTCTGAGCAATTTCTGCATTTTGTTGCTCACATTGGCACTTATACTCCCAAAACATTAAGACCCTAAAACACCACCAAATTTGGCCACTGAGATCTCATCTCAAGGAGATTGTTGCCATGACTTACAAATAGTAAAAATGCTGCCTACCACACCATACTCCCATCCTGGTAATTCCAACCAGGCATGTGGATGACTATAGCAGTAAAAGGGTTGACGCACTCTAGATACTGCTGTCCCTGTCTAAAAGAGTAGTAATTTCAGAAGAGGAATCTAGTCCTAAAGAGAAGAGTTAGTTTACTGAGTCAGTCATTCCCTACAGCACTCTAGGATTATATTAGGAAACTACTGGCAATGAAAGATGCTTCAGCCAGACAAGATGCTGCTTCCACATGCCAGTGAAACCATACTGCTCACAGCAGTCAAAACAGTGCTGAGCTGCAGGATCTGATCTGTCTCTTCACTAAAATTACCCAAGGAAGTGTTTATTTCCTAGGGGAATGGGAAAAAAAAAAAAAAAAAAGCCCCATCTCCAGGTGCAAAGAGCTGTCCTCCTTTCTTTTCGGCTAAGGACTTGGCCAGGTCAATCCATATGGCTCCAGGTTGCTAGGAAACACCATCCTCTCCATTCTTCTAGTGAGAACCTCATCGTAGGGATCCATACATCACCTCCAGGTTGCTAAGAAACCTCTTTCTTTCCAACCTGATGAAAATCTGGCCACAGCAATCCACACAGCATCACCTCAGGGATAATAATAAACACATAAATTAAAAAGTGTATAAATAAATAAATCCAGAACAGAATGGATGTCAAGAAAACACTTCTGGTTCAGCAGTACAGGTGCCCACCTTCTCCTCGGCTCAGAAAGCTCCCTAACCTTAGCATGCTTCACTTTTAAGAATCATTAAACCTCTCCACCATTTCCAACATCAGCTGCTATTGCCTTAATCATAAATGTTTAAACAGTTAGCTGGCAGATACCTTCTCTGATAGGCTGCAAAATCTGAGTTAAAACAGATCTCAAAGCCTAGCTCAAAGGGTGTGAAAGTTGGGATGCCAAAAGTGTGTAGAGATGGTATCCAGCACCAGGAATATCTCATTGATTCCTACTGCCTGAATTTGCTGCACCAGAGCAATTTCAAATAGGCCTGAAGTGCCTAAAGATTGGGGGTAAACAGGATGAGGGGCCCAAGGGTAAACGGAGGTTAAAAAGGCAGGTTACAAGTGATAAAATTATCAGAATCTCATAGATTCTGATCTCGCCTTAGAGGTTACCAAGAAATGTCCTTAATTTGCTTAACATTTCCCCAAAACTTTTTCAATATTTTTGTGAAATATTATTGAAAGGAGGTGGAACTATTGCAAGTTATGCAATTGGAAGGAAAACATATTCCTTGTTTAGGACAACTCCTGCAGCTGTTGCTGTCCCTAGGTCATTTCTATCAATACCATCCTGATGTCTGTCCTCAGAGTCTTTCTAAACATGTTTTTCCCTGCGAGCAGGGCCCCACCCCGGTGCCTTCATCTCCTTGTTTATTCCCTCTTGTTCTCCTCCCACTGCTTTCAGTGTTTTTTTCTTGATTCTGCGTTCTCATTCCATCAGTTTATCTCAGACAGGAAACAAAACGTGTAGGCCTATTCCAAAGTACTGCTCTTTGATTTTTCTTGTTTTAATTACATTGAAATTGTTTTAAGTATTCATAACATTTGTCTTAAGCAGTGTTTTGATATATAGAAGGCACACAAAGTCAGACTGTAAGTGATCTTGCCATGTATTCCCCTGAATGTCTACTGAGACGGAGCAGGGTGAGGGTAAAGAGTGATTTGGAGATCTTCAAAACCTGCCTGGATGCCACCCTGTGCCACGTGCTCTAGGTGTCCCTGCTTGAGCAGGGGGGTTGGACTAGATGATCTCTAGAGATCCCTTCCAATCTCAACCATTCTATGATTCTGTGATGCTGTAGCAAAGCTACAGGAAAGAATCAAGCCCTGTGGAATGCAGGAAATGTCACACTTCCATACGCCAAAACATAGCAGAAGTAATAACTGAAAAGGATTCAGGACCTTACATACCCTGCTGGTGGTTCAGTAACCTTGTCATACAATCCTTTTTCCTGACCTCAGCTTTTCTAACCAACATATATAACTTCTTCTCCAGAAAGACAGCTACAGAATGCTACAAGCAAACTATCTCAGCAATATGAATAGAGATATCCTATTTGCAAAGACAAGACACAGAAAGACTTCTACATTAGCAGAAAGAGAAAGATTATGTTAAACGGTTAGGAAAGTAAATGCTAAAATAATCACTACAGTTGTATGTTTTTAATATTCCAAGCTATATGACAAAGGCAATTAACAGGCAAGCCTAAAAGAGTGGATATATGCAGCATTTAAGAATAGACAGATGATATTTATCTAAATCTTAATTTAGTGTTAACACCGAAGAATTAAGACTGCAAAGCTAAGATTTGAAACAGATATTTTATCAAGATTATATTATACAGCATTTGTAACTCTGTATGGTAGATTACTGCATTTTCCTGTCACCAAAAAGGTAGTGAAAGATAATATTAGAATTATTGCAATATCTATATGCACATTTTCCAATATGAATAGTATGCTATAAACATAATTCATTCCACCTCTGCATGATTATGTTGAAATAATATAACATGGCCATAAATGAAGAGAAATGGCATTGAATTGCCTTACCAGCTTGCTGTATTGAAGTACAATCCAAGAAGATCAGAATGAAAATGGAGATACTTGGTAAATACTGCAACAATAGTTTTAACCAAGTATCAAAGATATGTGGAAATGAAACTGCAGATACTTAAATATTTATCACACCAGGTACTTCATTTACACAGTAGAAAATAATCCTATCGATGGCAGAAATGAAATATGAAGTTAGCTTATGTAGTGGATAAAATGGTGAGAAAAGTAAAAAAAAATTGCTCTGTACAAGTCTCAAAATGAAAAATAAGATATATACAGCTCCATAATGCCTTATAATTTAGATAAACTGAAGAAGTCAGAGAGAAAAATGGCTATGCTCAGTATGTGAGATGTACTTTTTGTATTGGAAAACAAACCCGACATAATTCAGATGTATTACAGCTATCTCACTGTATACAACAGGTTAAGATAAGCTGTGAGTAAAATGATTGTGGATGAGGAAGCAGAATTCTCTCTGGGCTAAAGCAGGGCTCTGAAACACAGGGTTCAATTCTTGGTCTTGCCACTAACAGATAGGGAATTCTCAGGCAAATCATTTAACTCAGTTTTATCTCCTCCATCTGCATAATAGATATACGATTATCAGGTCCCTCACCAGAATGTTATGAAGTTTAGTAGTCTTAACACTGAGGTCTTTGGGGGTAGAGTTCTGCATAAACACAACTATTTTGTTATGACCTTTGAGTTAAAAATGCAACTAGGTTCCACTTACAAATTATTTTCCCTTATAACTTTGGTTTGATAAGTGTCTTGGCTTAAATTGCTATTTTCTTTTCCTCTCCCCTGAATGTGCAAGACATTGCATCTGTTTCTGTCAAAAAAATTGACTGAGAGAGAAAAATATGAAGGAAAGTAAAGTGCCAGAGGACATGCCTGTGCCACATGCTGGAGCCTGCTGCAGAAATTAATGCCAGTCAAGCCGACTGCAGAACTAGAAGTATCCCTAAGCTAGTGAGACAGTTTTCACAGTGCTGCTGAGGAGAGAACCATCCTCCCAAATGATAAGGAAACCTCTCATTGATATCATGAAGGAAATCCATAAGAGCTACTTAAAACAATCAAATTTGAGGAAACTATTAAACTAAAGCAGTTAAAGTCGCTACTTCAGAATACTAGTAGTATCCTTATTTCATGTGCAAAACTCAAGTAGTTTAACCTCAACAGAAGTATGAGTATCATCAAGCTGATACAGCCCAGATAATAAACAAATTTTTATTAACTATTAAAAATGCATAGTTAATCACCACATGGGTGATCCAAACGCAGGTCAGGAGACAGCTGGACCTTTCAGTACAATGTACTCATCCAGCAACAAGTACATCCTGCTCATGAAGGAAGCAGGCTAACTGCAGCCCAGTTTCCTTGCCAAAGATCTTGGCACTTAGCACGTCCCGCACTACTGTCATTCTTCTTCAATGGCTTTGGCAGGACCAGCAAGGAGACCTCTCAGAAAGCCAACTACGGTGCAAATGAAGGGAAAAAACAGCATGGGGATTGGGTCTTTAGTATGCGTTAGAGAGAAAGTAAAAAAATTCTCAATTTTACCGTTCTCTGCAGGTAAGTAGCTGCTTGTAATAGATTTGCAGGATTATTAAAAAGTTCAGCATTGATAAATATGGGCTCAGACTGTAAATTCCTAACCTGGAACACTGATATTCCCGTAGAAAGTTATTAAGAACCAAGACAAGGAGTTGTGCCTGTTACTGGAAAAGTCTTTCCTAGGATCTGAATGAAATAGAGAAAAACAGTGAGAGAGGAAAACTGTAAGGAAATACAAAACACAATAAAATAAAAGTGAGAGAAGAGATGGAGAAGCATATAGACAGGCGAACTTTGGTTGCAAATATATTCTTTGTTGCCATTATGTGCACACTTCCTCCAGCACAACCCTTTCGTGGTAAAGAGGAGATGCAACAAGCACGGCAGGGCTGCCGGGAGCAGGCAGATATCACCACCTGGCCTCAAAGCAGGATCTAGGCTGCCCAGTGACCACGTGCACTGCTGGGCAGCGACGCAGTGCGTCCGTGCTTACTGCACGAGCACAGCAGCCGCAGGGACCACCTCTGCCCTGCCCCGGAGCCAGTCGTTCTCTCCTTACGCACACAAGTCTAGCAGCACAGCCTGTCTGTTCATCAAGTCCTTGAGCACCTTCAGGACACTTAGGGAGAGTGAAATTCATAGACAAAACCTGCCTGTCCAGTGACATATGCCTGCCTGCCCACACATGCCAGAAACAGTGCCACACCTGTCATCCCGCTGCCGTCTACATCTTCCTTGCCCCTCGTTTCCTCCACAGGATTTAGCCACACCAAAGACCAGGAAGAAAGGGGCAACATAAACTGCCTTCCAAAACCACTCAAAGCAATAGGAAACATGTTTTCCCCCTAGGACTCCTGGATGCTTTGGGATGAATTTTCCTGGCTGTAAAACACAAGGGATAGGAAGACATAGAAGTCCCTAGGCTGAGCACTGGTTGAGTGTGACCACAAGTCATTGGACTTATGAAGGTCTGACAGCCCTTTCAAGTGTCACACATATCCCTTCAAGGGAGGGGGCTTCCCATTTGTTTTTTCTTTTTGCCTGGAAATGCATGGAGAAGAAGAAAAGGGGGCATCCTCCAATGCTTACTCAGTCTGCCCCTTGGATTATTCCCACACTGGTGGGAATCATCCCCTCTTAGGTACCATGTATTCCCACACTGGTGGGAATCACCCCCTCTTAGGTACCATGTAACCTAGATCTGTGTTTCTGGGGAAAAAATTCTCTCTTACTCTCCTGGGCACTTTAAAATTGATCTATAACAAGGGGCAGACTGAGTTGCAGTCACTTGCAGGAACTGGTTGGGCCAAGGCTATTGCAGAGATCGGAGTTGAGACAGGTAATGGCACTTTGTCACCTGGCAAACTTCACCACTCCTGCAGCCCCCTGTTTGAAACTGCTCCTTGGATCCTTGCAGAGGGATCCTGTGGCGCTTCCCAGACTGTCAGAAGTGTCAGACTAAACACACAGCTAGTGCTTGAGAGAAGTCAACATCTCTCGCAAGAGTGCAGGATGTGGGTGGGTCCCCTGTGACTGCTGCTCTTGTCTTTTTTGCTCGGCAAAACAGATTACACCAAAAAAACCCTCATACTTAAGAGTCTGCACAGTCCTCAGAGACACTGTAGCAACATGAGTGCACAGTGGTTCACTCTGGGTCTGGAGGGATGGACCTACCAAATCCCAAAGGATGGAACAAGGACGGAAACTGCACTCAAACCCAATAGCTAAATAAAGCAAGTTTCCACTAAGAAACACAAATTCCAAAATAAGTATCCCAAACAAAAAGTAAAACTAAGCATAGTCAAGAGAAGCAACTGGAAAGCAATTACACTGAAGAGCCCTATGAAGGGCCCCAGGGAACAGAGTATTGGACCTAACTGCATTTTGGAGAAGTTGCCTTGGAGCCAGATGATCATTGCTGAGAGGCTTCATCACATTGCTCTCCTTTCCCCAAACCAGTATCTCTGGCAGAATTTCATCTGCTTCTGGAGTGAATGTGGCATGGCAGCACATAGCAGAAATTGGCAGAACAAGGCATTCCAGCTATCTCTACTCTGGTAGCAATTTCAAAATTAAGGATCTGAGTTTTCTGCCAAAACATTTGGAGGAGAAGGTTGCATTTTTTTTTGTTTTAAAAAAAGTTAAACTGTTGCAGAATCTTTGAAATAAATTATTTTCTTTAGTCAGAATTTCCTTTAAAAAACAAAAACAATGTTAAAAAAATCCAAGGGTTTAGCAAAGGCAAGGAATTAGACATCTATCTGGAAGGAAAATTAAGTTAGACTCTACGGTTTAAGATTCTCAAATTATACAGATTATACATTAGAACTTAGATGCTCCTGGAAATCTTCATTCTAGTAGTCGACCAATTTCTGCTTTCTCTTTTTCTGAAAGCAAAAGCTGTGGTTTTACTAGAACATTAATAGTGAAAAACAGCCAACAGCACCAAGCAAAACTTTAGAAAGGAAAGCACAGACAAAATACCAGAGGAATGAGATTCATCAAGACTGTGCAGCATCATCTTAAATAAAACAGTGAGACCTGCTGTTCTTCAATTTAAAACTACAAGCATAAAAAAAGTTCCAAACCTACCATAACAACGTGATATGGTCATCAGAAGTAGCTCTTCTCCAAACAGGATTTCCTCTGACCTATAGCAAAGAGATCAAATAGGTAAAGATAAGCAAAAACAGAGCAGTCAGGTAGTGCAGTCTCATGTTTAAAAGCCCCCTTCAGTCTCAACTAGTCTGCCAAAAAAAGCCAAATCAAACCAAAACAACAACAAAAGAAAACCCACGAAAACATGAAGACACAGCTCACAAGCAATGAGGTTCATGCAGCGCATGCCATGGACTTATCTCTAAGGGAGATAAAATGCAGCGAGGTCATGGATTCTGCTGTTTTCTTGGGGAAAAAATTCTTGGAAAAAAATAATTAAACAAATGAAATTATTTTTGTTTGCTGCATAAATCCTTTCACCTCAGCTGAATAAGATAGTATTTGCTAACGTACAATACACATATAAGCTTCCAGGTCCCCGTACTTGCTGACTGCAAATGGAATTTGCCTTTCTAGCACTTTCAGCAAGATATAAAGCTTCTTTCAATTGCAGTGCAAATTTTCTATTTGTCTACTCCAGTTTGAATTTTAGAGACATATAAAAGTCTGTGAGAGTTTGGGCTCAGTGTCCATTCTTCACTGTTTATTTTATGTTACAGATACAAATGGTACAGCCAAAATAATGAAAAATCAATGATACTATCTTGTAAAATACAGTATTTACAAATATAAAATGATAAAGTAAAATGTAATAAAATAAGCAATGGAAAGAAATGTAAACCATGCAAAATACCAAACATAACTAAGTGTAAGTATGTTGACTGCTATGCTTAAAATGGTAAAACACCAATTCCAGACTGAAAATTATCCTATTGTATTGCTTTTCCCCAGATGAACATAAGGCTGCTTTCTGGCTCTCCTGAAGTAAAAGATGTGTGGATCAAAGGAGGAGGATACATACCCGCCCTGAGAAGTGTGACTTAGACACTATGGGTAAAGAACATGGATCATTCCAATAACTGTGCCCTTTTATCATCTTCCCTACCCTGAAAAGTGTGGGTAAAGCTTACGCCCACATTTTGCCTTTAATGTGCAACTTACCATGTGACTTCAGACATCATTAGTCTGGAGTTTTATACTGAAATGAAACTGTAGCTTTGAAAACAAGAATATTGGCTTAAAAGTAGACCTCAACGTCAGAGGTTGAGAGTCCTAACTTACACACAGAAATTTGTAACAGCAATAATAAGTCTCAAATACAGACACACATTTGGGAATGGTGCATAATTTAAAGTGACTGTGATGGAAATTTTTCTATCATAATGTGGAAAATTCACACCTTTTAGCAAGAATAGCAGAAAGACAGGCAAACATCACCTCACTCACATTGGAATATTTGCTTTCTTAGAGGTAGATCTGTTAGCATGAGGCAACAAAGTCCAATTTAAAGGTCTCCAGGAGAAAAATAAGGGCGGCTGCCATTACACGACCCAGATTACCTAGCAGAGGCCTTATACACTGTTCACCACTGTGCTAGTATCATTACATGAGAATGCAAATGCAGGTGCATTTAAAGGTGTGTGTACGTTTCACTCGTGTTATTAGTCTAATTCACAACAAATTTACACCATAAAATCCTCGTTGCTAATGACACATAGAAATTTATCATAAAGCAGGAAGGAAATGGCCAGAGTTCTGCCAGCAATGTAACAATAACCCCCCATTTGGAAGGCGAGCATGGAACAACACATTCAGAGTTCCTCAGAATGTTCCAGATTGCAATGAAAAGCACAAACTGTAGTTAAAATATGTCTTCACTATAAATGCATTGGGTCATTTACCTTAACAATGTGAACGTGCTCTCATTATCATGTTCAACTTGATTAGTGTGTAGTCTAACATTTAAAAGCGCACTTCAGATGGAAGAAGGTATGAATGCATGATCGGTTCCTAATAAATTGAGCAACCCCCTAATGAACTGTGAGGGATCTAGAAGGAACTGGTAGATACTAGACACAGACACTCAGAATCCAACCAAAAGGGGTAATAGCACAGGGGAGACAGAGCAGAATTTCCTGCATGCATTTATAAACTGTACTGTAATACCCATTGCTAGCACAATATATGGCAGGGCTCTGGGAGAAAGACATTATCAGAAATTTGCTGGGGAAAAGATCTTTACTGTTAAAAATGCACATGTAAATACTGCAGTCGTGACCACTCTGGCCTATGTGATGGGGAAGTGTGCTACACAAAACTGTATCTTTTAGTTGAGTAGGAAAACAACACTCCCTCTCCATAGGTCTCTGGGATCTTTTGCTTAAATATTACCAACACAACAAAACAAGCAAAAAGAAAAGAGCTATGTTCAGGAACCTGGGCTGACATAATAGGAAAGATGAAAAAAGTACTTTTTATTATTACTGAGCTAAAGAGTTCAAGTCCATAGCCCTTGATAAAGACAGAAAAGAGTTGTTCTTTACAGAACAGGAAAACATGATCAGGAACAATTGATTTAGATGACATACAAGAAAGAGTGAACTTAAGAAGCTTGTCCATACAATTGAAATGTATTAGGCTGTAAAATTCTCTGTGGATTCTCTGTAGAAGTCAAGGCAGACTTGTCTTCTACAACTAAAACTCTGCAGTGAATTAATTGGAAGAAAGAAAAGATCACCTCAGAACTCTGCGGCTCTGTGTCAGCAGCGAGAGGTGTCTGGTGCCGTTTCTAGGAGCCTGAAATTTAGTCTGGATGGACGACATTTAATGGATCTGTTAGGATCCATTTCCTTCAAAAAGTATTGCTCATTTGACTCCCTCCCCAAACTAGCTGCTGTATTTCCCAGGTGCCAGAACTGCCCCACAACAGCGTTTCCTCCTGTCTGCCCTCAGCAGCATCAACAAGCAACCTCAGTTCTGCTGACATTCGGAAAAGTATCAGCATAACCACTGAAACATGTTCTGCACATAGAAAGGATGCTCAGAAAGCAGGTCACAGCATGGAGAATGTAGCTATGGGCAAGAGCAAAACTTCCTTGTCAAATAATTAGAATTTACTAGATTATGACCTACTGATAAGGGAAGTAAATAGTTAATTTTGCTTTCAGTAATAATATTAAACTTAAGCATATTGCATATTTATTGACTAGAAGTTATAAATCTCCTATTTTAGGAAAGAAAGGATTGTTCTGCAATCTCTTAGGTTTACTCTCCTCTCTCTCCCAATTGCTCTCTCTCCTTACCGCTCCCCTTATCCAGACAGCAGTATCTCTCAGAAATAACTTTATATGAGATTTCACTCTCACTCTGATCATCTGCATCCTTAAACCTTGTTGGCTGGGGATTTATGAGAAGGTAGTTTTTTTTTTTTTCCTTCCCTTTGCTTACCTTAAAAAGAAAAAAAAATAAGATATCAGAATACAGGTAAGTCAAACAAACTTAATTGGGCACATTATTTTCCTCTCCAAAAGGATTAGCACTCCATGTTTCATAACTTTCCCCCCCCTTCACGTGCAAGGAACTGTTCAGATGGATTGTGTTATTTTATATATCCACGTACAAAGTGAGGACTAGATGACAATGACCACAGTTAGCTACAGCATGCCAAGGCTTATATCGTTATCGAGAGGTTTACTAAACAAATACCTCTTCCCTACCCATGAGTGCTCTCTCCCGGTAGCTGGCAGCTACCGCCTCTGCCACTGAAGTTGTAGGTATAGAAAGTGAGTTTCAAGACGGTTATGCTTTCTTTTACATTCTACCAGGGGAGAAAAAAAAAAAAGCCTAAATCCACACTCACAAATCACAGTACTGCAATAATTTTCTCACTCAGGGGACATGTACTTCATCAGAGGATAACAGTAGGATCATCTACCAGGAGCAATACCTCTCATGAAAGTGGCAAATACCAAACAGGAACAGCATAAACTTAATGACTCTCCATCCACAGCTGCACTTGACTGAAACTGTGCACTCTCCTAGGAAGCAAAGAAACAGACTCTGGCAATCAACCTGTCATCTGACCTCAAAAAACAGTGGAATAAACAGTATTCATTTCAACAACAACAACAAAAACAGTGAGAGCAGCCTTGTTCTGGTGTTGCTTAACAGCATCAACTGGGTGCTCCTCATAGAGCCAGCAGCTCCTCAGATTCATCTTCAGAAATCGAGAAGGTGCCTTTTTATAGAGGAATAATTGTCCCTACGCTAGAATTGCCAATTGGGCTGAGTTTAATAAGGGTGTGCAAATAGGCTTTAAGCATAGCTTGAGGTAAATCCTGCCATGCCTCTCCTTTTCTGTCTCCGACTTGAAATTGAGAGTCTCAGCTGAAAGCATCGTGCATTTTTACAGTACTGTTAAATATTCACTACTGATACTGTTACAGAGAAACAGAAACAGGGGAACATATGATGAAAAGAGATGCCCATATTGGCAGAAGATGTCTAAACAATGAGAAAAATATACTTGCGTAGACAAAAATAAATAAATAGATAACCACATGAAGGAAAAAAAAGTTATAAACACTCTGGGTGTTCACATGTTTTATCATGAGCATATAAAATTGGAAAAAAAGGCTACTTGCCACCTTTGCACGATGGTGTGCCACCGCTAATAAACCCATCCTCTCCATATTCCAAACATGACCAGACTTCTGAGGGACTAATGATTTTTCTTTCATCCAGAAAAAGCCAAGAATAGCTATTCTTTTACAGTTTCCTATATGAACAATCTCATTCTGCCTGAAGAGTTACTTTTTGTTTAGTGTCCTTTGAAGTGGGCTAAGTTAAACTGCAGAAATATAGCTATTGAAGAAAAAATAATAAAAAAAAATCCCATTGTGCAAGGCAGCTGGAAAAGCTATTTCAGTTCAAACCCTCTCCTAATTCACAGTAGCTTTCTCTTCCAGGTGAACTTCTCCGTGTTGGAATGAACAGAGGACATGCATACACAACCTAGTGCAGAGCCCACCTGTTTCTGAAGAGGTTAGACTAGGCACAAGAAGCAGTCAAGGTGCTTTAGGTTGGTCCTCCAATTCTGTCATTGGCTAATATTTTGCTGCTGTAGTGTAACTGTATTGCTTTCAGTACAGAAACTGGGACACTGCTTTGCTGCTTGCAACAGTTGCACAAATAGGATTCTGCTCTCCCCCTGAAATAATCATTTATTGTATTACTCATTTATCAGCTTGGTAGCTAAATGTTCTGTTTATGTAGTACCTATAAGTCTGTGGCTGAACACATATCAACAAGTTACCTACATTATTTCTTCTTTCCATCTGTAAAACAAGACTAATGATGCAGAGTTTGACAGGGCAGTAAGACAGAGCAAGAAGACAAATTCTGCCTAAGGGCTCATCATTGTTACTATTATAACTTCTCAGGTCAACTCAATGGATTGCACAGGTCATGAGATCCTTCGGGAGAAGCAATGAGGAACACAAGTATCCTGACTGCCCCACAAGTGGTGGAGATTTAAATTTACTCAAGCTTTCTTCTGTTAAGCACAATTAGATGCTTCACATCTGCTTACAACTTTACATTTTTGAAAAAGATCTTGCATAGAGACAATTCATCAGGCCAGAGAACTGCAATAACTGCAACAGCCTCCTGACCAGACCTCCCTGCCCACCATTCCCTGCCTGGGAGCTCTTGGAATCTTTCACTACAAAGCCCGGAGGGCTGTGGCTTCAGCTACACAGTTTCTGTCCTTATCCACACAAAGTCAGTTTTTATGACTCACAGAAACCCCTTTGTGTGTGTGTGAATTACTGGCTTTTCGATTTACAGTGAGGGAGGAGAAAAAAAAAGAAAAAGAAGAAAACAATAAGACAAAGAAAAGCTTAGCTACTTACATTACAGTCTCATGCATTTGACTACGTGTTTACTGTCAGAACTTGTCGCAGTTAATACCTGAATCTCTGCCAGACTGCTGACAGACAGAATATGATCTATCTTAAGATATATATTTTTTTGTAAGGTGACAACTGGTAGTCGTCTGTAAATACTATGTGCAATAATAGAAACACTAATTTTGACATAGGTATGTGTTTCAAAAATGTTTGAAGTTTCCCTATATTTTTCACTCTCTTTGCAATAAATGCATGATCACTGATGCCAGCAGTTGCTTCACCACATTTTGAGATGCACAGATTACAGGAAGTACTTAGTTCATTGCATTACAAAATCCATAAATATGATAAAACAGTCCCTTGTTGCCCGGTTGTTTCAGTTTTGCCTGTAGCTCCTAGTAAAAAAGACACAAACCTGAAATCTCCAAATACATCACGACAAAAGACACCAAAACTAATCAGAGCAAAAGTGCAAGTGGAAACCTGATAAATTTTCCCAGCTAATTGCAAGGTACTTCTCTCAATGAGACAAACAAAAGTAAATAAGACGGAAGCAAATGAAAAAGTTTCATATTTAAGCCTTCCATTTGCTATTTTCCCTACATTTCATAGCACAATTTCTTCATCACCAGGTTTTACACAGCATGTTTAAACTTAGACATTCTTAAACTTCAAAATGATCGATGTATTACAAGAGGCTTAACTGCCATGTGCGAGGCAACCTAGGGCATTCTCAACACTATTTCTCGTTTGCATCTCCTGGAGCCCAATTCTTCAAATGACTACAAAATGATTACATCCCTCTACCTTTCATGGTTGCTACAGTTTTATCATATTCCCCTGGCTGTTTTAGAGCATACTGTGAGAAAGTGTTGGATTATGCAATGAACTTCCTTAAACCAAAGTAATGCTACTCAGAAAATACCCCTTCATCTTCATTGTCTCTGCTAGGGTGCTGATTCTATTTTAAAAAAATGGATTTTGTTTTTTATTGTTTTTATACAGCTGTTATACAGCTATTGAAGGCTCATTTCTTTAAACTTCCACACGTTAAAGGAGAATAAATGTACGTTCACAGGATGGCGAAACACAAACACGAGAAAAATCTTAGGCTCTAGTCAATCCTATTCAGCCTTTTTTTTTTTTCTTTTTCCCCTTCACTGAGCTTTGCATAAAGCTAACCCAAACCCACATGGATTTCTATAATATCCAAAAAGAATGACAATGACTGATGTGCTGTAGGTGGAAACTGCCTGAAGAAACCTAAATTGTAACAGGAAAAAAATTGACATTTTAGATTTTAAATGTTACACAGTTTTTATAAAGCTTCAGTCAATTTATTTTATTTATTCTAATGAAGAGCATTACAACTGCTTTACTGCACTGAAGCAAGCATCGATCACACCATTAATCACACCTTGTGAATAGTCACAAATCAAGTTCTAACAGCAAGCACTGAATCAGGAGCAATGAAGCATAAACTCCTTCACAATTTATGATCTCTCCAATTGCATCTTTTCAACCATTAAATTGCAAGATACCATAAATTTTTATCTTCTTCACTTCAGTCACATTATTGATTCTGCCTTGTGAAATATAGAATAGCTGTAAATCTAGGCCATTGAATTAAATTTAAAGCCTTGACTTCAGAAAAGAAACCCAACACACTGCCATGGCTGTTAATTTACACTGAGGAACAAATGATAGAAACATTAAAATTTAAATGGACAACAGGGATTTCAAACAGCCATAGTTCTGTCAATCCTAGTCCTTGTCAACCTTGAGGGCTTCTCTTAGAGCCAAATTTTAGAATGCAAAATATCATAAAGCAGGGATTCCAGGTGGATGCTGAAGAGACCTCTTGTAAACACGTAAATAATGACAAGGCTAAAATCAAAATCTAGTGAATAGATGTTCAGCCTTAAAGTCAGCTTTAAAACAACTCCACCGAATTCAGCAGAACCTACTTAACAAAAACAGTGAAGTGTTTCAACACGCAAATAATGTAGGCATGCTAATGACAGCACATGTATAGTCAGCAAGTCTCTGGTGAAAAAAGAAATCACCTTACTGTATCTGCAAGACTTCTGGACAGTGTTAGGACAGTACAGACTCTTCAAGGAACAATGTAGAAAGCAAAAGAAAGTTCCATCTTGGTGGAAGATTCTGTGGATAGGTAGAAAAATTAAATGGAGATAGAAATGGAAGCTCCTCAGAACTGAAAGGATATTAAAGCAGAGCCAGAAGATATTGCGTGTGGGAAGAAAACAAAGGGCCTGACCTAGGTTTCCAGGGTACTGGTACAAAGGAACAGCTTCCTGACAGGTTCATGGGCCGCACAGCTGAGAACTGTGCCATGTCACTTGGTGCCCGTCACTACTACCCCATGTGCCCTGGCTTTGCAGTAGCACATGCAGAACTCACGGTCTTCTCTCAGCTTCTGCAGTGTTTCTCACTTACAGAAGTTGGACTTCTGCTACTCCCCGGCAATGCAATTTGACCTCGGCTGCCCAGCACGAAGGTGAAGATGTTACACCAGTGCAGCAGAACACTCCGCTTGCAGCTGCATGAGGAAGACACAAGGGTGGAGAAAAAGGTGGATGAGATGAGACTGCAGACGAAGGCTTCAGTCTAAGTCTAGACCACACTCTGTCAACATGTTTGGAAGTTGCCTGCAAGTGCTGAGTTGTCTTTTGAGCTAAGTGCCACCAATACTTAATTACACAAATCAAATAAACTACAGGGGAGGTGTGAAGAATTTGAAGGTTCAAGCACTGGAACTGAGAGGTGGCACCATTCTTGTTTGACCAGCACATACCTATTTAGTAGTTACCTCCCCTGTGTTTCCTCTGACAGCCCTTGCAGCCACTGAGTTCTCTCCCAATTCTTTGCATGTATAAGCAGCTCTCCAAATACAGACTCTGCAATTGTTATTATGCTTTTTCTTCAGCTCTCTGTTACCCTTTCTGCATATCAATTCAAGGGTCAGAAACTGCACAGTACTTAAGGAATTGAAAGCAATAAATACAAAACTAAATTTTAAAAGCTAACTTTTTGCACAACCGATTACCATAGTCATACCAGAATATGTCATAGCACTTCATGCACAGAGATTATTTGGCACCATGCTTAGCAGAGGTACAAGAAACTAGAATTTACATGAAAAATATGCCATAAATGCCTACAAAATGCAGAAAGCAGTGATGGTGTCATTGTGTTATACTTGCACTCCCAATATGATAAACAGAGTGTTCCTCGGCTGCCATTTGTCACTAGAGGAATGAGTTCTGACCACCTGGGATAGATGTTGCTCATACTGAGACTTAATAACTGTGTGCTATGTCTCCATTCCCCAGTGCCAGGAGCACGCACCTCCACAGAGTTTCCCATGAAGAGCTGTCACTTCCTAGTGAAGAGAAAAACACACTTCAGCACTGATTGAGCTAATGCTCCATGGAATCCTTCTATATGAAAGCCATACACATATATGAGTTGTACAAGTTCAGCTCAGATTATGTGCAATGAAATTCACAACTTAACTATGCCAAATAAACACGCTATTCATTCTGAGCTGTTCTTATTATACTAATACCATCTTATGGACTTTGTATTTCTACTGATTGAAGAGTACTTTGTTAATTAATGTCACTCTAACTTCAATATTATGACTGATAAGCCTCCCTGAATCACACAGTGCCTATCCGAAATATGCCCTTTCTATATTAATTATTGTTCTGGAGAGTAGCATCTCCTTCCCTTTTAATGTCTTAAATTTTTTCTGCGCAAAGAGTAAAGTTACTTGTATTAGTTCAGGGAAGTGAACAGGAAGGAAGCTATATTGCTCTTTTTCCTTGGTTCCACCAGTAATTAAATTCCATGAGATAATCAATTAGATAGAAAAAGGGTAAAGATTAGACACAAGAATATTTTTAAAATAACATGTCTCTTATGTCACACAACAGTAGATGGCCAATCTCAACATGGTCATGTATACAGTCCCACATCCAGAAGTTTGAACGCTGTTCTCCGACCTACCTGAAACTCCTTTGAATTACTTGATCTGAGGTTTGTTTATTAAAACTGCAGGAGAGAGGATTTCCATAGACTCCGTGCAACCTTTTTTTGCTGCTAGCAGAATATCTGTAATCATAGTTTCTTTTATTTCTTATCTGAAACATAAAATAAAAAGCAGCAATCAAACACCAAACCCCAAATATGAACAAGTAAAAACCTTCAAGACTGGATAGTGCTTCTATATAAAAGCCTTTTCAAAAGGTGGTTCTCATGTTTCTATGGACCAAGGTAAATCAAAGGGAAAGAACTGCAGCCTAACAGGGAGATGAGTTAGTTATACTTGTTACTGCACTCGCAAAATTCTTCCTTGTTGTAGCATTTGTGTCCCCTCAAAAACAAACAAAAACCCAAACAAAAACACCCCACTAAAACCTATTAAAGAAAAGGCAAAATTGTTTAGCAGCAGCACCTTATTGGTTGTTCAAAATTTCTGCTTCAGTTCCTGCAAAAGATGTGGTCAAAGCTGGTGCTTGTGTAGGAGTGAGAACCTGCAGGCCATAACTCTAAGAGGAAAAGGCACAACAGGTAGAAATCCTTAAACATACCTAAGTTACAATTAATTCTTAATGTAGAACAGATATAATATTTACCTCCAGGCTGTTTGGCTGAGCTTGTCCATGATAAACCACTTTCTCTCTTCTTCTGGAGAAGCACAGGTGAAGAACATTGCTTTCTCCTAATAATGTCTACATAAGAACAGCTGCAACTCCACCATGCAGCTAAAACAAAAGCCTCAGTTTAAAAAGAAAACAACTTTCACAATTCATAAGCTAGACCCGTACCTGAATCTGTAGCTGACGTCCATATTGAAAGAGATTTGTTTTTTCTTCTAGCTTTTTTTCTTCATAGCTGAATCACTTGATCCAAAAAGTTTTCAAAGAATTCAGTGACTTGCTCTGGAACTCACTACAAAGTGTAACATTTGCATACACTTTTGCACAAAAATATCTGTTTCAAAAATGAGGGCAGTCTTCATCTAATGGATTAGATGTTCCACAACGTCTCTATTACAGCTGTTTGTATGTTCCAGAACCTCTCTATAACAGTATTTCCTGCTATTTTCTGTGAACATTAATAATCAGATTGGAACTGATCAACTGCAACCTTCCCTGCCTCTGAAATGCGCCAGGAGTCACTTAAAACTCCAGCAAATTATTTTAGTTCAATGAAAGTGTAACATTCTGTACTAGAATCAAACTGAGAACACAAAATTACCAAAAGGCTGGAAACAGCCCAAAACACAAAATTACATCATTGGGTGCTTTTTCTTGACTATTATTTTGTGAAGAGGAAGTACCCACATACTAGAATCAGCCCTCCAGCATTATAGAGTAGAGCAACGGACTGTCATCTGACAGGGGAAATGCTGCAGCATCTTTGTAATGCTCCTTCTCCAGTCTGGTACTGGATCAGCAGGCTCAGTGGAGAGCACTGCATGGCTCACTCCGCACTTCCAGGGAAGCAGCACTCTCCAAGTTTGCCCTTAGGCTTCAGAAAGATTCTGCCTTGCACAGCACTGGGCTTTTAAAAATGACTGTAGTGGTCTCCTCCTTGGCCATATGCTGTCCCACCAGGAAACAGTAACTAACTACAGTAAATACTAAGTTAGGTCTAGTATTATTTTCCAAATATTCCGTACAAGATAGGTATGAATATTTCTACTGGGACCCAGAAATTGCCTTTTACTAAGCAACAAATTTAGGATTTTTTTGAATAATCTGAAAATCTTAAGATGGAAATATTTTAGTTAAACCGGAGAAGGATCAGTAATAATCTACAATAATGCCATAAAAAAATACAAAAATATTTTCTAAGAAACTGCTGTATATACAACAGTATTTCATAGAGTGTAAATAACTCTGAACATAAAGGATAAAAAGGCATCTGAATAAGAACACAAATATAAATCCCCTACCCTGAAGCTTTTCCAGGTCACATACTAACCATCTGTTGTATTTCTTGCTCATAAAGGAGTATATTTTTGCAGCTCTGTAGATTTTCCAAGGTGGATACTAATGCTTCAGAATGTGACTAAAGTGGAAAATAAAATAAATAAATAAATAAGAAAAAAAAAAAAAACACAGAAAAAAAACCCTGTATGTCCTCCAACTAAGTACTCTGACACCAAATAATTTCCAGCCTAAGCCCTGACTAGGAATGGCAGATTGTTGGTGAGTGATGGCTTGTGTAAAGGCACAGAAATGGCAACAGAAGTGAGAAGGGATTGATACTTGTGTTAAAAAGAGCTTATATAAGACAACCTTAGCATTAGCGAATGGTTTTTGCATCTGTGAAATGGGCCAACAGCAGCAACTCTTGGTGGGGTGCTGAAGTGATGTTCAGAGCCAGAGATAGCGTTGGGAAGCAAGGAATGAATAGCTTAAGTCACACCCTGCACTTCATAAATTTTTTTTTTTTTTTTGATTGATATGAGAACACCAGTCTATTTCACTGATGATAGATCTCAAACTGCAGCTACTAAAAAGATTGACCACGAATCTTCTTTTTTTTTTTTTTTTTTTTCCTTTGCAATGTTCACCTTTTCACTCTGGGTTGCTTTGAATATCCCTTTTGTCATTCAGTAAATGCTTCCTTTTGTGCTCAAAACAAACAACCCTTCTCCTATCATGGCTGAGAGAAGATTTAAAGGTAGAGTCATTAATTAGGCAATCTTAGATTGAATGTGTATGTTACAGGAACATTTTACTTCTCAGCAGGGAGTTTTCAGAGAGCCTAAGCAAATTCTGTAAATTCTTTAATGGCTGTTTGAGCAATACTTATTATCTCAAAACAGTTATTGGTCACAAGCATAATTATTGCAATTCTGAATGAATGATGTTAACATTAAAGACTCCATTCTGCCAACTAAATACAGATCTGGTCCTTGTAGAAGAGACAGCATGGCAAAAATGAAAAAATCCCTGAAAATCTGAATATAAAATTGGATTTTGCAAATGAGAGTTTAAACTGGACTTTCACAAAAGATGAAAGGTACAGATGCAATTTTGCTCTGTAGTATTTGGCATACAGGCAGTGTCAGGGAGGCCTGTACTTTGGCACCAGAGTAAATTAATAAATAACAACATGATCTATTTAGGATATAATAATTGTTTACTAATCAGATTTTCTGACAGTATTCTCAGATCATTGGTTAGAATGTATTTTGTTAGCATTTCCATTTCTCTAAAATTACTTGCTTGCCTAGATTTTGGACTTAAGTAGCTGAGTTGAGATAAAGCATTAGTAGTCCAGGGTAGAATTGTCAAAAATAAAACAGCTATAGGGCATGGGGGAAGGGAAAAAAAATTCACGTTGCAGAGGCATGTCCTGAAGGCAGGACCATATTACCACTCACCCCCTTTAAACATCACCCGGCTCCGGGCTCCATTTGGACTTAACTAAGTGACCTTTCCCATGTGCCAGGATTAGCCTGGCAGTAACTGTGGGATCACATGCCGTGGTTACCCTTTAACATTACTGTCATGGATTTTAAACAGATTCAGAAATCCTGTTGCAGAAATGTGAAACTCAAACTAAATTAATAAGCTTGAAATCATATCTAACATACCCAGACAAGTTTCACAAGCTGTATTCCTTCTTAGCAAGCTGCATTCAAACTAAAATTCACCAAGTCTACAGGAGAGAGATCACAGTGCGGATACCCAGTACAGCTGGGGGCTCACGCAGATGTTTCGCATAGCGTGGTTTTGACGATTTCATACATGAAACGTGCCTGACTGCTGAAGACTGCTTACCTATTCAAAAGCATGACAGGCAGATACCACGTTTTTCATGGCACTGTGCATTTAGTTTCTTGGGAGCAAACTTGCATCAGGATATAATTAGACAGTTATATTTAAGTGCACCTGCTGTCTCAATGACTCTTCCGTGCCTTGACATGTCAAACTTGAAATTAGCCTGTACCTTCTAGAAATGTCTGTAGCAAAGGGTTCCGTTTCTCTAGAGGCGGTCAAATCCTGCAGGCATTGCACCTTTACCAGTGAACTTCCACTCAGACACACTCCCCCAACACCATACTGACACGGGGCGTTACTGTCTTCAGCAGGCCATGTACTGCATTCCTTTCTATGCCAGCCCAACGTCAGTGTTGGGGAGGGACAAAATGGAGCCATGTTCACATTGGCATAGCAAGCAACTGCACATGTTCCCCTGGGAGACTCTCTGCCTTTTAGTTCTCTCATCTATAACAGTACATCTGAAAAACAGGTTAGGACAAAAAGAAATGGAAATTCTCCAACTGTGTGTTTTTGAGGAAAGGGGGTGATGGCTTTAAAGTAGCACTGGCAAAAAATAAGGAACATGTATGTCACATATGCTCTTTCAGACTGTGCTTAGCAAGCTTCTCACAAATCTAAAATGGTGGAGAATTAATATAACCAACCACATATTTGATTTAACAAAAGGGCAAGTGCTGAAAAATTACACTGATATCATAACACTGCCATTGAATTTGACGGTAGAACTTCACCTAGCATATTTACTTACTTAATCTTTTGGTTTAACGTAGTTAACTACATATGGCGTTCCTGAATTACAGCACAAAGCTGCAAAGTGCTGAGTGTTCCTAACTCCCATTGACTTCCCAGTGGAATATAAAGAGGTCTAGCACTTTGCAGGGTGAGACGGCAGCACGTTTCTATGCCTATTTCTGTTCCTGGTTCTTCTGTAGCACAATCTCCTAATGAGTATTCCAGATGGCTTCTGTTTGAAGCACCAAGCCCAACTGCTAATAAACTCCCTATAGATTACAGTCTGGAGGCTGAAAATCTCTGCTTTAATCTATAGCAGAGAAATCATCAGGGATTTTAATCTGTGTACTAGTTTTTGTGAAATTATATAGATACATTGAAATAACAGCTTCCCTGGGACATCAGTGAGTTATGCTTTACCAAATGGAATCCTTAAATACTAGAAAAGCCATTGAAATGGCTCAAAGTATTTATTACCAGTGAGATGACTCAAAATTATCAGCTGCAACTAGTTCACTAGCAACCAAACACACACATCAAAAAGATGCAATACAATTTTCATGTCCTATCAGCTCTAAGAACTAGTCTTGAATTCAAGTACAAATGAAACCACCTGACTATGTTGGCTCACTTTCAACACGCCAGTCTCCCTGACTTTGCCAAAGAAATGTTCCGAGTCTCACACTGTGAATGACAGAAAATACGACTCCAGTGGCCCATAAAAAGAAGCAGAGAAAATGTAAAGCTGGCAGACAATGTCATCTACCGGCAACAACTGTATGACGATAAATCCTTTCTGTTGTTTCCGCTCCAAAAGTATACCTCTGAGACTAAAAATATTTGTAACTGCACATTCACGCTGCAATTAAAGTGTCCTCTCAAATACTTCATTTTCCTAATGAAAAAAGTGGGGAGCTAATTTCACACCTGGTGTATGCAGGTGTGACTCAACAGAAATCAAGGGAACTGCAGTCCCTTGCTGCAAGAATAAATTTGACCCAGAGCTCTTGTTTCATTTTAACTTATCAACAGTAACCAAGTGCTAAAATTAGCTTACAGTAGGAATCACATGGTCACATGGATAAATCTCTTCCTGTGAGTTCCATGAAGACGCCTCTGGCTGTAAACCATAGCCATCTGTGGGCAATAATCCTGTCTGTCTAATAAATATCAGGCAAAGTCATAAATTATATGAGGCTGCACTGTACATTAAAGTGAATGAACGATGACAGATGGCAGAAAGCCTAGGAAGTCACTGCAGGAGTGAACAGAAGTGCGCAAAATGGAGCAATGGAACTGCAGGGACCTGTAGGGACATACAGAATTTATTTGCACAAGAGCAAATAAATTCTAAGTAAATTGGAAAATATACATGTAAAAAACATCCGATCTATGTTGCCTTCTCACAGAAAAGGAAGTACACCTGTATTTTCACAACTAGCCCACATAAAACCATTGAGCCTTTGCTCTATTATGGGGAGCCACACAGACTGCAAGAGGGTTTGGATACAAATTTTCTTCAAGAATTATATAGTATTCCATGTACTTTCTGTCCCTTGAGGATGACAAAATGAAGCAGGACAAGAAGATGGAAAATGCCTGCCATGAATAACACTAATTCATATGTCTTTTGAAGGAGGAACTCATCAGTGGTCCTTCCCAGACACCAGAGTAATCAAACTGGAATATGGGGTACCATTCTGGAAAGCCAGAATATAGCAACTATCCTGGAAAAGGATTTTAGATATTGGAACCTGACCTTTCTACCTTGAATCTGCTCACAGCTTATAAATAGAAAATATCTCTCCATCAAATTAAGCAGTCCTTTCCTAGCAAGCTACCCTGATGCTGTCTGACATCATTGTATTTATGGACTCCATCCAAAATCAAACATGTTCATGTAGACAAAGCCACCGTTGGATGCTGTGAGCGCTCAGAACAGTAGCTTCATATTTTTGCTACTGTTAGAACCTAGACAAAAAAGCCAGAACTCCACTTGTTTTTAAGTAGTTGCATTTTCTGGGTGAATGAGGCTCATGGAATGCCCAAGTTAAACCAGTCAATAACATAACGTTGCACGTAAAACACTACTGTGGTTTATCACATGAACAAAAGATTCTTCTGTCACAACCCTATTGTGACAGAAACATCGTTTCCTGCACAATACACATGATAGGTTTTTATGATTTCTCAGGTCTATGGCATATCACAGGATCAAGGAAATGGGATGTTTTTCATTTTAACCAAGCTTAATTTTCATCGGCTTCTACCTGAGCTTGGACAGTCTTCCCTGCCGCTAGAGACTTTCTCTGCTAGAGTCATATTATAAGAATTTCTTTTCTCACTTAAAAGGATGCAGACAAGTGAGACTTAAAATCAGTTATTTGAAAGGTGTGTGTGTGGGGGCGGGGGGGGAGCGCCAGTTTTTAAAATTATATTTGTTTACCAACAACTTGGGTTAAAGATCTCATACTAACCCCCAAAGAGCACTACCAATGGAAATTTAATCTTGATGGAGTCTTCATTTTTTTTTTCCACAACTATTACAGTCGCTATTGGGAGATTTTGTACATCCCTGACACCTCACACTTCTCCCGACAAAGCACAATCCCATTTGCACTACTCATGACACTTAAAGCCATCACAAACTTCACAGGTATCATCTAAAGCACAAATCCAAACATACATTAATGTTTACTTGTTTATCCGGTGGGTTCATCAGACTGAGTTTATAAATCGATCACTAGTGCTTACATATAACAAGGCTGAAACACATGAAAATCTCTGCATGACTGGGGACTAGCACAGTCCGCACTAGAGGTTTGAATTACATGTGAAAAAAAATAGTGTCTGCTTTCCAATAGCATTTACAAGTTCATTACAAATTATCTGATAATTCAAATCTTTCAGAATCCTTCTGGAAGACTGAACTATCAACTGCTATCAAGACTGAAGAATGCACTATTATTACTCACAAGTAAGAAATAATACATGGGAGTTTTATCAGTCTTTAAACAGCAAACAAAATGCACTGGAACATTCAAGCCAATTTCACTGGTTGGGAGAGTAATCACCACCCAGAAAATTAGGCCAAAATTTTCTGACTGAATCAGAAATTAACTGCATTACAGAGCTGAGCAATTACATCTCAGATTACACTTAAAATCTGAGATATTCATTAAGGACAGGTGATGATTTCAGGCAGTTATAAATCTTCTCCTGGAGCACAGTGATCAAATTGCACGTTTAGGTCATCTAGACACTGCAAAGGGAAAAGTTCTTCTCATCTGCCCTTATTCTCATCAGCCAGCAGGGAGAAGTCAGCGTAAAGTACACACAGATGCATATTAAAAGACATGGTCATGGCCACTGCTACTTCTGAGAGAAGGGGAAAGAAAAAAAAAAAAAAAAAAAAGAGGCAAACATTTTCCAAGTAAAGCTTTGGAAACTCCCAGGCTTGAGACTTTCACATTGAACAATGCATTAAGAATATCTGGGAGGGAAAAGGCTGTGCTGGCAGATGGGAGGACTAGATGATCTACAGTGGCCCTGTTCCATTTTTTAAATTCTATCATCAGATTTGTCCTCCAACACAAACCCTCTAGGAGTTACTTGGGGGCGGTGTAATCCCTCCACATCCCCTACTGCGGGCTCTGGCTTAAAAGCCACAATAGAGTCCTTAGAATCTAACAACAAGAGCTATTCTAGGCGCTGGTTAGGAAAATGGGATTTAAAGGAAGTTTCTACTATTGTGCAAAATTAGGGCAAAAAATCTCCTTTCAGATAAGCAACAAAGTATATCAATTCCAACAGTTGGCTCTCCTGCTGTTGTATCCATCATAAAGAAAGACAGTCTTTCTACGGTGAATAAAGGTGATAGTCTAATCAATTAAGATTTCACAGAAAATACAGAACAATTCACTGTCTGCCCCACCCTCTTCCCAAGTTGAAACAGGACCTTTCCACTTTACTCTGCGTGTCACTTTTGTTAAGGTGACAGACACCTCTCAGAAAACACCAAACATACATGTAGAGAGAGAAGAATTCCCATTTTGAGATCCACCATGCAAGAGAAGGATTGAAGGAGAGCTATGAATCTGAACACTCTATGCATTGTGTGTGTATATGTAATAATCCCTATATAATATTCTCCTGATAAATTAACTAAATTATATTAAGATTCCTCCATAAGGTCATGTTTTCTGCATTTTGATAGGCTGATTTAAAGAGGTATTCATGAACTGATACCAATCGTGCATTGCACAGGAGCACGAGTCACCTGACTTGCTCACCTGGCTGCCATCCAGATTCAGCTGGAAATGGTCAATACCCCCATTAAGCATAGGTTGTTCAGCGCTATCCTGGCCTTTCTGCTTGTTTCCTTTAGCCATAACCATATATTATATCAGCTACTCATTTAGCCAATTTAACCTGAACATATCATAGAGTATTTGCACTCCTCCACTGAAAGATGAAGAAATCCACATATGCTGATACCCTTAAGGCTATCACTCCTTAATGGCATTACTCCATGTTGCTATAAGTTTCATGCAACATCTTTAGTACCTAATGACAAGAACACTCCAACAGAGTAGCTATATTTTCTGTTTGAGTTGGAAATAATTTTATTACTTGAGATCCTTCCATGATCACAGAACAAAAATGAAGAAGCATAAAAAGTGAATTCCATAAGATGAACACCGAACTTCCAGTAGAGGAAGATTATTGCAACAGATTTTCTTTATCATCAGTATTTTCTTTTTTGAGGGTTGGGCTGAATAAACAAAAAAGAAAAGATAAGAAATACAAAAAATTAAACAAGGCATGGACTGGTGTCTAAACTAGATGCACAAAAAATATGTGGAAAAAAAGGGAAAAGATATCTCCTAAACATAAACTATAAAATATGATATTACAATATAGGTAAGTGCATTACAGTTTACTATTTAAAGCTCTGTCTCCCTTTGTGTGCATATTTATATATAAATATATTTTACTATATATTAATATATACTTATATATTTACATATTTATATATAGTAATATATAATTTATTTATATGTATTATATATTATATATATATTTATTTATAGAGAGAGACATGTTGGACCAGTGTTGACACAATTTTTTCATATTTCTATCTTTGATATATTTATATCTTCCAGACATAAGGCAGACATAGACTCATAGCATGCCTAAAGTTGGAAGGGACCTCTAGAGGTCATCTAGTCCAACCCCCCTGTACACGCAGGGCCACCTGGAGCACGTGGCACAGGGCTGCATCCAAACGGGTCTTGAAGATCTCCAGAGAAGGAGACTCCACAACCTCTCTGGGCA
>JAWLRI010000251.1:4657866-4753235 GCA_034781795.1 Crypturellus tataupa | reverse complement strand
GGCCCAGAACTGGACACAATATTCCAAATGTGGCCTGCCTACTGTCATTTCAATAATACACTATAGTCTTAAATCACAGCACAGCCAAGAATGTTAATAGGAGTCAGTATAGCAGATCTATGCAGCAGAGAGTCTCCACAATCAAACTGCAAGACCTGGCCCATCAGAACTGGTAACACCCTATGGGAGACTCACTTGTCTCTGACTTCAAGTGAATCGCAGAGGTCTCTGATCCTAGGCCAGATGAAAACCCACAAAAACAATCATTAAGTTTCTCAGAGGAAATACCTGTAAAATAAAGAAACAGATTAGAGTTTACAGAACCCACAACATGAATAGTAAGCAAGGACTACAGCTACAAGGTTGAGCTTTATTGCAGGTTGGGAGCAGGCTAATAGACCCTGCAGATGCTAGAAATGTGCACCAGTGGGGCAAGAGTGAAGATAGCGGTAGGGGATATAGTCAAGTAGACTGAAAAGTAGGGTGAAAACTGTGATAACAACCTTAATATGTCACAAATTATTACCTTATTCTCCCTCCCTATCCGGCAGCCTACTACTGGATTGTAAGATAATAAGACAATCAAGTCTAGCATGACCTTGTTTCTGATTTCTGTGCAGGTTTTACAGAATTGTCTGACAAATGGGTGACTTGCTGGTTTTGCCACTCACAAGAGCACTGGCTGCTGTTTTGTTCATACTTAGAGCACCCACTACAGCTCCTCCAGTACTTCTGACGCTCTTCCTCTTTTATTACTTTGCATTGAGCTGTTCACATATCCAAGCCCAACTTGCCAGCTACCCCAACTTCTTGCCTGGTTCTGCTATAGAGTCATTTGGAACATCTGCAGCTTTGGTAATTGTCTCCATCACTGCAGTAGCCAGGTGAGATAAGACAGGCAAGATGCAGATGGAAGACTGGCCAGTGCTGTGGGCCCACACAGAGCAGCAAGGCCACAGGCCTTGTGCTAGGGGCTGTATCACCTCAAGAAGCCACAGATCCTTCACTAGGCCAATGGCTGTACCTTATGCCTTTTGGAAATCACCACAGCAATACGCAGATCAGCAAAATCTGCTTGGGGTCTTAAACTGGAACAGATAGAATATTTTTATTCTATCGATGAAGGTCATCAGATGCTATTATTTACCTGCACAGGAAATTAATGTGTCAAATCAAATCTGACTTTGTAGGTTTCAGTGAGGTAGAAAGATTAGCAATCCAATATACAACATGATTGTACTGATATTAAATTCAAAAGTACTGCTGACTTGATGTGTGCCCGAAAACAAGCTTCAATATACACCATATTTAAAAAAAAAAAAAAAAAAAAAAGACACAGGAATCACCGTAGTTGCACTATTTTCACTATTTTTTTTCCTAAACAGTATTTGGTCTTTGAATTCCAAGTCCTTCTATTCTGTCCTATTATACAATCCCTTGCATAGCTCTGTAAAGCCTCTGACAGCTGTGATCAGCCAGTATTAGTTACAAACTGCCAATACGAAGCAGGAAGGTGAAATGAAGAAAAGAGATTTTAACATCCCACACAGGCATTTCAAATATTTTCTGTGTATGCAGACACTTGTCTGTACCTGCAACAGACATTCTAATCAAATTTGTATAGCATGTAAAACTCTAGGGTAAGTGTGCTTTTTTTCCTAGTGAACTGGGAAAGTTCTAGGAGATAAATCATTTCTAAGTGAAAAGTTCTTTTTCTAACCATGATTTCTGTTAAAAATATTCTTTCAAGTTAATTGTAATGCAGTAACAGAACACACTAGTGACTTTGGTGGTTTAGTGAATTATGTTTTGAAAAGCCAGGTGTCCCTTACTAACAACTCTGTCAATCTCACTAGTGCTTCCTTCTTGAGCTCTCAGTTATACTAATAGCAAAGTTGATTTACATATATAAATAACATTTATATTCATATATCGAGCACATATTTTCATGGCATGTCTCTGCACACAAACATATGTACATGTAACCTGCAATCATTTTTTAAAAGAAAGAAACGGGAAATATTATAGTGCCCTTTCTTACTATTATAGTTAATAAAGATATTAGCCAGATGCTGAAATTCACAGGCAAACAACAGTGATCATTATAGTATTCAATCACCCCATTTAGAATTTACAATAAGTTAAGCATAAAGCCATTATTTCCACCTTCAGTATAAAGTTTTCCTCAGGCTGCAGAGTTCTGCAACAGCCTGATACACCATCTGTTCTACCTTAGAATCTGTTTCTGTGAAACTTGCAGCAAGGGGAACAAGCCATCAACGAGACCCAGGTATATAAGGACATAATTAGCTAGTATCATAGTAAGATTAAAATTCCGGAGGACTCTCATCAAAACAGAACACCTCCCTTTCCCTCCCCCCCACAAAAAAAAAAAGACAAAAAAATCTGACATTATCATAACAAACTATAACATAAGCCATAAAATTAATAAACATTATGAATTAATCATACTTAGACAATTACAATCCATATGGTTAGTTAAACTCAATCTGCTACCTGTAGTGACATAGTCTGGATACTGCAGATTCAATGCCAGTGCATTCCTCCCAGAATGTAATTACTTAATTTTGTGAATGAGAAAATGATGTGTAAAAGCCAATGTTTCCATGGATTCAATGCCCCAATCAGATAAAATGCATGAATGCTTATCAAATCTCATGACACTTTTTAACCTTACTCCCTCACACCCATATTAATTTTAGGTATATATAAACATTCATTTCACACGAACCACTAAGCTTATCACATTTGGATCTTGCAAACAACAACTTCTTTCCATCCCACCTCCATTTAGAGAAGATACTCCGATCTCTCAAAGGATATGGACTTGAAAATATATTTCCATCCACTACTCTGTTGCGTATTGCATGCCTTATCTGGTGACATTATACATTCTAAAACTTGATATTGGAATCTCTTCAAAAAAGCCCACATCATCTTTCCAGTGTTTTAGTTTTATGTGGAACCTGCAAGGACTTTCAAGGTAACGATAGATCTTTCCCCATCCTAGCCTAGAGGTCCAACATGTTCTTCTAGAATATTTGAAATATTCTCCTAAGAAAATTTGCATTCAAGATGAGAAGTCATCTGAACAATATAACAGAAGAGTTGATCACTTTGCTTGTACCCAATAAAAAATGAACAGCAAGAAAGCATGTGAAGTAATAAAGCACACACTAAACAGGAAAAAGTCCAGAAGATGCCTAAGGGACTATCTTGGAAACTTTCTTGTATCTAGTTATTCAGATTGGAAATATGTAGGAAAAGCGATTCACAAACAAAATTTGCCTACCAGTGATTTGGAGTGGGAGGAGGGAAAGGACATGATTTTTAACTTACCTCACAATGACCTTTTACAAAGGTGATGGGACATAAAAGATAAATGGCACATCATATTCCTGGCTGTTTGTTGCTACTTCAACCCTAAACAACCATTTACTGTTTGGGATTGCTTTTACTAACACTCAAGTAAAATGCTAAATGACTATTAAAAATCAGTAAGACTAATAAAACACGAGTCAATGAACGACGACCAAAATAAAACATTTGACAAAGCAGTACAGATTTAGCAGGATGCGAATATGCTATAACAGTAAGATGCTCAGTTCCAGACATGATAATCTCTGATTTTCCCCATTTAAATCTTCACTAAGCAATATCTAGGCCCTGTACAAGTCTGTAAGCTTCAGGTTTACTTCAACTCTCTCACTACAGGGACAAAAACACCACTAATACACTTAATTTCTTTGAGATCCTGGTTGTGGAATCCAAGTTGTTCTGCATATATAAACAAAGATGCAAAGAAAGTATAATGATTGTTTAAAATAAACAGACATTCCTATTTCTTAAGTCTATAGTAAGACTTAAGCAATGCAGTACAAAAGTTATACACAAAGCATTTTTGTTTGCAGTAGACAGGTATGAAGAAATTGAATGTTTCATAGGAACGTCTGACTAGAAGACATTATTTAGAAAATATGTACTTTTCTATGTACTTTTCTCTGGGCCCATAATCTCATTTATCTTCATTATTATTTCTGGCTTGTGACAACTACTGCATTATGCGATGCCAGAGAGGAGAGTTGGTTTCGCTCATAGACAGCATGATGTGTCTTGAATATATTTAAAAGTTGTCCCATGCTGTCATAAGCAAACTAAGATAATGTCCAATGCTTGAGAGTGCAAATGGAGCTTCTTCTCTGGCCAGTAGCAAAACCTTGTCCCTGATGACTATAACCAGCAAAATGCTTTCTTTATTTGAAAATACATATTTCACTAAAGAAACAAAAGAACATGTTAGGATTTTTTTTCCAGTGATTATTAATGCATATTTTGAATGTTTAAAATCATTCAGCTTCCAGACACATGCTTTATTATACCTTGTAAGAAGTGCTATGCTCACCATAAAAACCCTTTGCTCGTCATGTCTTCTTGATTAATTAAAATAATGTAATCAGAAACCTTAGAGAACAAATGCTGACTGAAAAAATTATGCTAATCTTATATGTATCTAGTATTCACATATTTATTACTTTGAGCAGAATAAGTTGACTAACGTGTTAATAGAGTGAAACATACTCAACTGTCTTGTCAGACGCTATTTTTAGCTCACCATTTACATACATTTGCCATGAAGGGGGTACACTCCAAGTAAAAGGAATAAACACTGTTATGATTAAACATGTCTGACACGATGTTTTCATCTGAGCATTAAGTAATGCTACATGCACAGGAAACTTGCACTTGTTTAGTCACAGGGCCAATGGCCTCTTATCAAAATCAAATCTATAGTGAGCAGGACAGCTTGAATCGTTAAGGATGTGCATCTGAATATATGTGATTTGAATTCAGCATTTAGCATTCATGCAAAAAACCTTGCACACAGCTTTAACCCAAAACCAGCTTGTTAGTACTGAAAATTTCACTCCAAGACAAAATTTTATATGATACAGAGAAACTAAGGAGAAATTTCTCAGTCTTCACAGTTACTTCATACATGAAGTATCGCAGGGATCCAGTCCCCTCACATACACAGACATGCTTGACTTTTTGTGCCAGGAAACAGTTTAGAAGTATCGCACTTACAAAAATTGGTAGTTAAGGAAAAGGGGAGGGACAGAAAGACTAGTAAGGAGAGGGACTGGAGAAGTGGTGCCATTCGTGCCTTTGGAAAGGCCAGGTAAACCTATATAATTATGCAATCCAGCCTTTTTAGAAAGGACAGCTCTTTTAGCAGCCTTCCTCCCTCTACTCTCTGAGGCACTGGAAAGAGATAATCAAGACCTGAGCTCATACAGGAGTGTGCACTAATGATTTGTCTGCTTTTGCTCTTATTCCTGCTGGCATTCAAGTACAATGCCAAGAGTATTTCTCACATTCTTGCTACTGAATATGTTGGGAATCCTCTATAGTCCATTTCTAATGGATACTGCCCTGCCTCCCAAATTCTTTTGTACACTTGTCTAGCAGGAGCATTCCCAGAAAGTTTAAATGTTTCCTCCAGCACCCACTCAGATACAATGCAGCTTACAGAGACTGGTAAACTTTTCTCACAGGTCTCCTCAAATTTGCAACTCTTCTGAGGCCAGGATTATTTCACATACAGGCTACAAGCCTTGACTCACCTTTGTAGGAGCTCGGTAGAGTAGATAGAAAATAGGAACATGTGAGGCAGTCCTGCTAGTAGCGCCCTTTTGCTTTGTTGTTTATGAGAATTTGTGCCTCAACCAAAAGCAGGGACAGGGTCCTAACAACAATATTATGTTAATTAACAAGGATTTTATGAGTAAAACATTGTAATATAGTATATATATGTATATATACACACACACAAATATATGGATATATTAATAAAACATACACAAATATATTAATATATTGTTAATAATACCAATAGAAAGACAATATTTAGAAAACTCCACTAACAGGACACACATAAGACATTTTCTCGTCTTAGATTAAAAGATCATAAATATCTCAGAATTTGTTAAGTACAAAAGACTGATCTTATACTAAGGTCATTTTCAAAATGAAAGTGTGTGTACACTTCTAGAATAATGAAACAACAAATAAAAAGAGAAAAATAAATGAAAATCAGTATTTAGCATACACAGGCAAAAACCTTCAATAAAACAATGCATTAACACTATATACATGCCATCTTTTACATAATACCATTTATATTTCTTCCACGATCTAAATGTGAGAAACAGTAAAAAAGAATACAAAATTTCCCAGATTTTTCCCCCTAAGTTAAAAGTAAAGAAAATATTTTGCCTCCCAAAGGAACCCACAAAACTCAGATTCTTAATCCTAATAGCATCCTCTCCATCTCCAGTAATTTCTATTAGTGGAAGCTTTTTAATCCAGATAAAAAAAAAAAAAAAAAAAAAAAGAATTTTTATACTCACCAAAAAAAAAAAAAAAAAAAAAAAGGGCTTTAGTATTTCCTGGAAGTTCTGTTCTTCTTAATTTAATGCTATGAAAATCCCCTGTCTCATTCTCAATCCAGTAGTTTCACCTAAAAAGCAGAAAAAGGTTACTGTGCCATAGGATGACACAAAACAAACCTGAAAAAATCTCTTTATTTCTGATGTATCTTTAATCTCCTGTGCCAAATACCATCCTGCAGTGTCTCAACTTAAACTTCTACAAGAGAAAGAACCTCCACAAAAATGCAACTGAATTCATAAAAGCATCCCCATACTCTGGTTTGGCATAAACCTTTGTAGATATTTCAGACTGACTAGTGACAATGAAAAAGAGAAAGAGCTGTGCTGTGATGAGGGCCCAGAATACCAGGAAAGATCTTTGTGGAATATTCTAAACATAGCTCATTTTGATTCACTCTTAAGCACAGAGATTTCAGAAAACTTTATAGGTACCTTTATTGCTACATGTGTTAGAAGGATAACTAATACCTTGACAGAAACTCCACTGACACAATGTAGCTCTCTCCTCTGGCTAAAAAGCGAAAATGAATCTTCGGCATTCACAGAAGCAGAAGCGGTGTAGCATTTCCAAGAGCACTGGAAATGGGACTGGGGGGGGCAGGGCCCATTTAAGGTTACTTTGGAAATATGGTCTCTTACAAAGAGTCTGGAAAGCTACTTGCCTTTGGGCAACAGCAATCCCCAGGGACTCACAGGGGGAGCAGGGAACGCACTTGACCACCATTTCTTTCTTATGCTTAAGTGGAATTTTCTATATTTCAGTTTGTGTAGATTGCCTCCCATCCTACCAGTGGGTACCACTCAGAAGAGTCTGTCTCGGTTTTCTTTATTCCCTCCTACCAGTTATTTACGCAGAGACAACACCCTCCTGAACCTTCTCTTCTCAAGGCTAAACAGCCCCAGCTCTCTCAGCCTCTGCATGGCAGTAAGCTTCAATAAATCCATGTCTATCTTGTCTTCAGAGCCCACTACACAAGATCGGTCTTGGTGCCTCCATTTCACTTCATTTACCGGTGTCTTAGGCCTCTTACATATCCTTAGGTGCTACAACATCTGTTTCAATGCAAAATTACTCTTCTTTTTCTCTCTGACTACATACTCTCTCTTCACCCCTGCATTTTGTTTTAATGGATGTGAGATCTCATGTCACATCTTAAGACAGCTTATTTTGGGACCTCCTGGCATAAGAAAAAATAGAAGTCAAGCAAAGCAGCCATTTAATTGTGTTCAAGGATTTTTTAAAATTGAAACAATTCACAGGATAAGATAAATCCTAATCAAAGCACCTCTACTGATGCAATGACTTTAAAAAGACCAGTAAAACAAGGACATGAATTGCATTAAATTCAAAAGTAATATGACGTCTTTCATACAGTAATACAACATACATAATCGCATCAACAATAGTGGATATATAAATTAAGACTATGCAATTAGTTAATCAGACTACTCCTAAATTAATTATATAAAGAAAAATCAGTCTGCAGGGAGAGAGGACTATACAACACCACACTTGCCCTCCCTTGTAACAATCTGCTTTATTTAACTCAGCCTGATTTTAATTTAAAACAGATTGTGATCACTATAAGGCAGGGTCAGTGATTAATTTAACCAGCATTTTGGTCTCTGAACTACTGGTGTTTATATGAGACATCACACTTGCGCCCTTTAGTTTCACCTACTGCATGTATCATGACACTCTCCTGTGATCTGTCCCACTTGTCCAGTGTATTTCAATATATTATATCCAATAGCCATAACTTCATTTCCTAGCACTGTCTACTTACTGCTAAAGATCCTCAGGAGCCCATTCTATGACTGCACGCTACATTTGCAGCAGCATTAGCTAGGTCATAAACACATATGGAATATCAATTCTCACACTTGGCGATATAAACTATATGCCTTTGGGATGCTGGGAAGGGCTTCCACAATTATCATCAGTGACCAGTGACAAAGTTTTCCACAACTAGACAAGTGTCATCCTACATATAAACTTTCCAGCTTCTTCTAAATATTCAGGGCACTGACTACAGAAGAGTGTCTTTTGGTTTGACCTATAGTCTGTTCAGAATCAGCATTTCTTTTCCTGACAAATTACTGCTTTGGTAACGGTTCCACAACATCTCCATCACTAAAAAATTAACTTAACCAGGTATTTGTATATAACAAACTCTTGTTCACTAAGAAATGTGAAAGTGTTGCAATCCTGGCAAAGGAATACACAAAATTAGAAGAAAAATGTCTATTTGAAAGAGGAAGGATATGCTGCTTTTTCCATGATGTGTCTTCTAGCATCCATCCCCAAACTAATGGGATTCAAAAATAATAATCAGAATTAAAAAAAAAAAAAAACTTAAGGAAAACCTGATGTATTCCTAGTTTTATTCTCTGTTAGTTGAAAACCACATAAGTTTAATGACATGCAAGTTCTACATGTCTACAACTACAGAGCACCCATTCTAAACTGCCATAAAACCTCAGGTACACCGGATATAATTTTATCACTGACCTAAGCAAAAGAACATATCTATCTCTTCAATAGAAAATAGCACACTCTTCCTCTTTTGCTCCTGTCTGCTTGCATAAAACAACATGAGAGAAAAAAGAGTGATACAAAGCTAGGGATAGTGTATGTATGATAGCCAGATATACTCCGGAAGAAAAGGTTTCTCCAAGTATTTTCTTGTGGCCCTGTATCTCACTGCATTCCCAGCTAACTGCTAAATACTAAATAATGCTATTGCTGCAGAAAGTAAGACTGTCAAAAATAATAGATTTTTTGACAGTATCACAACTGATGGCATCATGAAAATTCCTTTGTGCTTGGGCTTTCAGAAAGCAGCAACACTTCATGCCTAGATATTCACAGGTTATAATAATGCCATCTTTTTATTTTTAAAAACAATTCACTAACTGCTAGGGGGATGCTTGCAATATGTTTCTCTCTTCACTCAGAATGGCTGAAAGCTAGACTTTTGGTTATCTGTTTTCAAAAATGTTACCCTCGGCAGTACGAAAAAAAAATCCAAATCCTTACCAAAAACATTGGAATTATACTGAGGGAGGAAAGTTGATCTTAGAGAGCACCTGGATATAGTCAGTTACATTGTTAACTCTCACAGGTGTTCATAATTGCCTACATCTCAAGTCCATAGTCTCCTATCAGTGACCCTGCCTATCTAATTGTAACATAACTACCCACAAAGATGGGGACAATCACCACCAGAGGGAACATTCTGCCCAGGTTGCCTTTTGAACTGGAAAGTCTGTGATGGTCAAGCCAAAACTTTCATTAGTAAATGAAAGTCAGCCACATGTTGCCCCTCAGATGAGCTGGACACTTTCTCCAGGTGATACATGAAAATGAGGGAATGCTAGTTAATGCCCAACACTTGAATTAGGAATACTTATGAGTTACTCTGCCTATAAATTTTATTCCTTGTCTCCTACTGCCTACTATATTTGCAGGGCCAGACTACTGAGTTTAGAATACAGAAAAAAATGTAACTAACTTACTAGATCGTAATAGTATTAGTTACATAAAGCAGGGCATTTAAAAATATAAAAAAGGAGCATCTGCCTATTATGGTCATCTTATATTTTACTGGTAACAAAATTTTAGAGTATATTACAACTTAGAAGTGGAGAAAGTCTCTTTAATGTGTGGAATAGAAGAATTCTTTCATGGCAAAAGACAAGTTGATGGAGGAAAGTGCACTGCACCATACTGATTTTATGACTTCACTGTCTGAGAATACCAATCATGCGTATTTCCTGAAAACTAATTTACTTCACACAAGCTCTCAAATTGCATAAATAAAATCAAGAGAAAAAAGGGAACTGCAAGCATTCCTACCTATATAGCATATAGATTCTGTGTGTTCCTGTCTCACTCTGCTGGTTGCTTAGGCTAAGAAATAAAGCAAGAAAGGGTAAAAATCATTGAGATATGTTTGTATCTCAATATGACTCTAAATCACTTATATGCTGCAGCCTATCTTTCCTATAGTTTACAAAGTAAATTTGAAGCAAGAAACTATGACCACTGACAATGTGCAGTAGCAAGCAGTGAAGGAACTGATACACATTTGTTTTGTTTTTCTAGTAAGTTAACATTTCAGAGGTTTCTGCAGAACTCTATTTTGATGAATTGAAAAACGCATCCTCAGTTAAAATAGCAAGAAACACCAAAACACTAAGCATATATTTTCTTAGAGAATTCTAGTATTTAATTTAACTTAATATGTCTTCAAGTTCCACCCACAGGAAAAAAAATCATAGCAAAAATAACTACCAAAAGACAAAGCATCATTAAAAGAAGGGTATGTGACTGATATTTTGATCTTTGGCTCATCTGCCCTGTAGGAAATATGAAGATTTCCTGAGGAAGAGCCTTACACTATCTGGCAGCTTGAACCAAAATAAAGCAACTTGCAGAGTGGGCATTGCACCAAAATAGACATTTCTTTTACAAGAAATGATCAGTTACTGTGGTTGAATCTGCATTTTCATTTTTGGTTGTCCTCCTCCTCCCCGCTCTCCCTCAACTTCGTAGGTACATAAGACTGAGCATGTGCTAGCACTTTTTGCTAGATTAAAGCCAGAATCTTTGCACTTTGCAACACTCAGCTCTTAGTCATGCACTAATTAATATCACGTCTGTTTCTGTTTTGATCTACCATTTTCTTTCATACCGTCTTGGAGAAAAAGAAAGGATCTCTGGAAAGAAGTTTTTCCTGCTGAACTGGTGAGTCCCAGCACATACGAAGATATCTCCAATCTCTACTATAACAACAAAGCACAGAATGAATTTAAGCTACATAGGTGAAAACACGTACTGCACGTATTCTTTAACACTTTAAAAAGGTGAGTTCAAGTTTTTCTGTGAAATTTCAGATGATCACAAATGAAAACATAACTCATTAAAAAGTAAGGATTTGAGGTGAGAACTTAAGCATCCTTGGTTCAGCATGGTTCCTACTTACATCCATTTACGGTCTTACCATATTTAGAAATTTTGCTTCCTTTTAAAATTCTCCCAAAGCTAAGCGTGGAAAGTACAAAGCGTCATTCAAGCAGCTGCGAGCAAACTTGACTCTGCTCTGCCTAAGTCCACAAAATAAGACTATCTGAAACAGGGATAACAAGAAAGCTTGTGAGGCTAATGTACACAGTATAACAGTACATGGCAGAGAAGTATTTGAGCAAAATGTGCTTAATTATCCAATATAGGCCCTGTCCAACAAGAGAAGACAAAAGTAGCTTGTGAACTGTTACCTCAAGCAGAGATACATATTTTTGCCTTGATGGCTCTGTGTCCACCTGGAGACATACAGAGGTCCTTCTCCCCGCACTGCAATTCAAGTAGAGGATGGTGCTTCCTATCACTTTATAAAGTGGACATGTTCAGGCAGATTCTCTTTCATTTTTTTGATGAAAAAACAAGCACATTGTTTTCATCTGTTTCACAGTAGGTGAGAGTACCATCTGAATCATGTCTCCTTAGTAATTAAAGTTGCTAAATTTAGGAAAAAATCAATTGATCCAGAAAAAATAATGCACAGGTAAAATCTTTTTTGTGCACTTAAAATGACAAATGTCCGTTACTAGCTAAAATACAGTTTTATCAGATTTTCCATGTTTTCATTTTAGCAAAAGCTCAAGTAGCCTTGCCATTTTAAATAGCACAAGGAGGAGTACAGATCAAAGCCTTAAAGAGACATCGCCTCAGGCTGGTAACTCTCTCCTATATTTCGGCACATTACAGCGGCCCCAAGTAAGACTTACCTTTCAAGATCCACAAAAGGGCATTTGATATCATGAATAGAATTAGAAGATATTTCATTTATGTAAAATCTAATCCTGTATCTACCGTGATCACTAAATAAAAAACAAAGTGAAAAGAGCAAAAAATGTGGTTGGCAAGAATGGTATCATTTTGACTGTGATGCTCTATAAGAAAATTCCACTGTGCATATATCTTCTTTCATTAGACACCTTCATAATTCCATCTGTTCCAATCCATAATTTCCCTCCTCTCCAACTGCAAAGTCTTCTTACCCTGAAGTGGCATGTGCCAGCATTCCCTCCACATGTATATAAGGCAAGAGAACCTTCTCCCCTATTCTTACCTCATGTAGACACTTTTAAAAAAATCTCATTTCAAAATTAAGAACTTAATTTTTCTGTTCCTAAAGCCATTATTTTGCCCACATTTCTTTTCCTGCCTCAATCAAGGCAGGATATTTCTTCGCTTCCAACCAATATTGTTCACCTGCTTTAAGAAATCCCTTCTCATATTTATCAGCCTGTGTTCTTTCATCTCCCATGCTAACAGGTACCAATGGGTCTCCTCGCTTGCTCTGAATCTCCTAGTCTCATTAGTCCTCTTCTCCGCCCTTGATCTTCATCTTCTTCACCTTTGTGATAGTCTTCCACATGCTTTCTGATATCTGTGACTTCCTGAAAACCTTTTCCCTTAGCACTGCAGTACTTCTGCTTTCTTCTGTGACCATCTCCACATGATCCCCTAACCCTGCAGTACTTCTTGTTATTGCTGTAAACTGCTCACCTTGTACTTTGCTTGCAGGTCAGCCTCCATTGGCTTCTAAGGAATCAGGCTATTTCCTTTGTCCTTTCCTGATCAAGACGCACGGTGTCTGCCTCCTGCTCCGTGACTCATCCTCCTTTGTTTGTTCTTGCACCCCTCTCCAGCACACTGATCCCAGAGCTGTGCTGAGATGTAATTGATCATATTTCTCTTTTCCCATTCGATGAAATCTAAGTGACCAAATTTTCCTGTCTTTTCTCAACAGCTTTTTCTATCACATGCACTTGTTCTTATAACTATTTCTAAAATTATGGAGAACATAGCATTGTCTCTCCCTTTAGCTTCCAGTAAAAGGCTTACCATTAAAAAAATAGAAAGAAATTACCACCACAGTTTCCCATTCAAGTTCATCAGAAACTTAATAATGAAATTGGATAATGAATACACAAATTTATTTTACAATAGTAATTCCAATTTCATGTCACTGTTCTCAGGTTTCTAGGGTTCTTGCTATTAGGAAAGTATTGCAGATTATGATTTTACCAGGTCCTTTCTACTATCAAGGAAAAGAAACCATGCTGTTAACTTTGGAGACAGACATTTTTGGTACAGACAGTCATGGTGTAGCATAAGCACTACTGTTGCAGCACTGCCCACTCATATCAGTTAACTTCAAGTGTTAACTTAGGCTATGAATTATCTCCACATCTACTCAGAACCCATAGTTAGAAAACTAAACTACATAAAGACACAAACAGCACACCCATTCTCAGGTAAGATCTTCTGTGACCTACAGAAGTGGCCAAGAGAGTTTTCATTGACTTGGAGCAAGTCCTAATTAGCTGGGAACAGCATGTGTGTGCTCCAGCACTCAAGGGATGAAACGGTTTGTTAGCAGAGCACATGGTTTTGATTAGTGCTCTAATGAACTAATGCCTCAAATCAACAGGAAATGGAGCATCTGGTCAGCATTTCATTGCTTCCTTAGGCCCCAACCACACCTTATTACTCCCTCCAGCTCCCCTATGCTATATTCCAGTACACAAGAAAATTGAGAAAAGCAGTAATTCATGAGGGGAAAAAGAAGATTAATATTTTAATTACTACAAGTGAGATGTGGGGATTTAATGGTTGCTGTGTTCCATATTCCATGTTATTGACACAAAAATCTGAAGTCATTCCTGTTTTTAATTATCCAATAGTTTTTTCAGCTTGTTCTTTAAACAACAGATCAATAGTAATGTCATCAAACATATCTATATGTTTATAAAGTTATCTAATATCTCTTTCATTTTTGAAGTATTCTTTACTGGCATTTACATACTTGAATATATTAAGATGGTTGTATCTGTGGCAAAGACTTATACTTGGTTCTTACAGAGCCCCCTCCTCCCCTGATCCCTATCCAAAATCTTAATTAATAAGAATTCCATATTTCTACACCGTTTGTCAGTTTGATTATTAAAGTGCTTATTCAATCTACTAAAGACCCTAATCACTCCTTCAAATCGTGCAGCTCCATATAAGACCTCCAATGTCTGAAATGCACAAGGATCATCATCATGATAATAGCATGGCAGCTGTGCTTCCTGCAAGCCAGAGAAGTTAGTCCTGCCCAGTGCACACACACCTCAGCTCCTGCGTGCCATCTGCCCAGCTAGTGGTTACGCAGTCACAGCACAGAAACAGCTGCTCCTGACAATATGAAAAACAGCAGCACTTCCTTAAAGGCTTTGGCAATGTGGATAAACAATTTCAGTGAGAAGAATACTTTAAATTGCTGCAAATTTTCGATGCAACTGCTATTATGCATCATACCACAACAAAGTGATTATGCTCAGTAGAATGGATTTTGTTCAGCAACTGTAAGAGATTTTTTAAACAGTTTTGCAGAATACCAGTTAACAAGGCTGACAGACCATTGTCCTGGACAAGGAGCTTTCATGGCACACTAAGATAATTCAATGTCTTTTTTCTACTTCATTCTTTTAATTAAAACAATTTTTACTTTCATGAGATTACCCTGCATTCTTTATTTAGGTCATTTCTGTAAAGACTAGACTTCTGAGAAACCTCAATACTGTGGGTCTGGCCTACAGCAATATTATCTATTATTTATAATAGAGCAAAATATAATTATCCCCCCAAAAAAAAAAAAAAGTTCTCATTCTCAAAGCTACCAAAAAACTCCTGAACATGCTGGGAGTGAAAGGGGACTTGGAAATTTTGGAGGGAGGAGTCCTTGGTCTTGGCAGCAACATGTTGCCAATGAGTGAATTTCATCAAGAGTAAACATGTCATTAAATTGCAATATGTAGAAAGATGACAGGCTAAAAAGGACAGATGAACAAACATGCACACGCACACAATTGACATCCACATGGCCCTCCCCTTTTCTCTTACTGCCTCTCATGTAGAAACCAGAAAGTTCTAGGTGTCAAATTCTGAAATGAAGCTGCCTATGCAAGGCTGTCCTTCCTCCGGCGCAGCCACCCCGTCTGCAGCTGCTCACCAGCAGGGAGACAGTCACAGAGGCCAGTTCTCTCTCACCTGCCTGGGGATGCCCGAGGAAGCAGGTGCTGCCGGTGTCTCCTGCCTGCCCCTCCAGTCACAGCGGCCATGGTCTGCAGATGAGGTAGCAAATCGCTGTGAGTCGTGGCAGTGCTGAAGTCAGGCATGGAAAGAGTTAGCAGTAAAGACTCCACCGCAGAAATTGATAGGGAAATAAAACACACTTATTAAAAAAAAAAAAAAAGAGGAATGCTGTCTAGAAACATAACACAATTGCTGTTTTGTATTTTGTATATACTAAACTTCCAAGCTACCTCTAATAAATATGTTTTTCTATTAACTGTGAACAGATCAGTAATTGGAGGCACATTTATGAGAAACCTGCTGTCACATTGCTGCATACTTTAAAAGACATCTTTAAACATTTGGACAAAATATCTATGTATTTTTAAATGGTAATTCTTTAACTGGTAAATGTAATTATCCAACTCTAAAGCAAAAAATACAAAAGGACTAAAATGGATTGAATCAAAATATTCTGTCATTGCCATACATAAGCTACCAGAATATCTTTTCAACAAATTAAATTATTCTTTATTTTATGCTTTTAAAAATGCATTAGTGTAATTGCTCTGCAACAAATTACCTTCTGTGCTACAAGCATGCTACAACATCCCTCACATGTACATCAATTGTGCATATTGCCATGATGTTCTGATGATCACCAGGGGCGAGTTCCCTCTAACAGCATATTTTTAAGGGCATTCAGTGGAGCAATCTGCAAAATAATTATATTTCAATGGAGATATTACACTGTGAGGAGGAAAAAGGGAAAAAAAAAGAAACACTATTATATGTCAAGTGCTAAATGGAGCAGTTATAGAACCAGGACACATTTATTGGTGTTTTTAATCAAAGTAAATAACTTTTGAAAACTAATAATGGTTTTGTTTTCCTACAATTTTAACTTGATTCTTTATTAAGAAGAATACTCGTTTCAGCTGGCACCCAGAACTTCATTCCAGAGCAGATAAATAGTAGACCAGTAGTCAGAAGTTACATTTCTGCTACATCCTCACAAGCGCAATGAAATTACCAGGTGTTTAAAATGTGGGGTACATAAAATTAGAAATATCACTTGCAAAACAGTGACAATGCAAGTGATGTTTATTACAGCAAATTCAAGAGAAGAAAGAAAGAAAGAAAGAAAAAAACTATGGTGGCCTAGTTCTAATGGACACAACGTCTGTTCTGTGTCACAGAAGCAGAAAGAGCAGGTTAATCTGGCTTTCCAGTCGACCCCTGAACAGTCTCTTCCATCAGACTTCTGTGTAATTCCCCATCTTGATGGGAATAGTGTCACTGAAAAGGTGATCCAGAGCACCTGCTTCCATGACCCTCAGAGTCAGTGGCATTAAACACTTTATTTTAAAAAGTGACTTTTTTGAACTTAATGCTAAGATTTTTTTTTAGTCCTAAACAGTATTTCAAAAGTCTACTTGCTACTAAAACAATAATAAGCACATATCTGTGTTTTTTTTAAGGCCCTGATTTTGTGAAGCAGACTCAGAGAAAACCCCATTTAAGATAACAGAAGAAAGTCTTCATCGATGGAAGGAGGAGGATTTTAAACAAACATCTTTAGTAGACTGATACTGTGGCAAGTAATGTTTTGAGACATCACTGTTGGATTTTTTCGTGCTGTTTTTTGTTTTTTTGCATTTAAATGTTGTAAATCTGTGTTGCCATATATTCGACTTCTCCCTTAAGACTTATGGCTTCCCTTAAAATGATCTTTTTAAAAAAGAAAAAATAAAAACATATACACATATTTTATGTATAGTAGGTTCACACACCTCCATGTGGTTTCAGTCTTCTAGGCAGTTTCAAACTATTCCTCCAGACTTTCAAAGCAACTCCCACCAAATCTCAATGTCTATCAAAGCTCTTGGGCTGGACATTCAAATAACCACTGGTTTTGTGGCCTGGCCTCCTATGTTGCCACAGCTTCTGCTGAAAACTGCTGGAAATCTGTGCACAGGTTCTTATAAACATGCTAGCCAGCATTCTACCTAATAGAAAAAATATTTTCTCTAACATTGTGGAGATTCAATTTATAGAAAAAAAATTACAAAAATGTTACTTAGTCCACAGATGGTCTTGCTGCTTCTGAAAGTCTGTCTTGCCAGACCTTCTTCCTGGCAGAAAGCGAGATGCCAGGATCACTGGACCTGTGCAGGTGATTGCAGATCTGGATGTAAAAACAGCCCAGATCCTACTGCCAGTCTCTGAGCTTTAGATACACAATGTATGGCCTTCATCTTGCACAATATGCTGCCACCTGCCTGTTTAGAACACAGATTTAATTATGGATAAAAAACTTGGTGTTCTGCTCTTTACACCCAGTGTCATTTGACTAAAAATCCCTGCTTCAGATATTTATCCTCTTATGATAATGAGGAATTTCAGCATTTTACAGACCACAAAACTACACATCCCTGCTTGGCAAGTCAGGCTGTTGACAGTTACTTTCTTTATTACCTTTGCATAGTGGCTTGGGAACCTCATAAGAATTTGCAGAGAACAGGATGAAAATCACTGATTTTTGGTGGACTTTTGGAACATGCCTCTCTTCATAAGCTCTGATAATAACTATACTAATCAGTATGCTTGATAGCCATATAAAGGTTTGTGAATCTGAGAGGTGGAATTTTATGGGAGTTTTGCCTAGACTGGAACTCAATCCCATGCAGAAGAAAAGAACTATAGAAGCAAATACAGCTTTACTTTTTCTCAGTATATTCTTTACACAGGTAATATGAGTTATGCACTTTATAGTGTACATCACTGGATTTACAGCTTGTAATTCTCACCAGTATGAAAAGAATGATTTCAGTGGAGTACATCCAAACACACAGCAGTGGATCACAGTTCATATTACTCAGTGATTGCGTATAATTTGGCATCACTGAAACAATCGCAGCTCTGAAAAGGTTGAGCTCGGGGCTATTATGAAGACTAAATTAACTCTCACCACTTGAGTGAATGAACCATTCACACCAAGGTCAAAATCACTAGTTGAGCAGCATGGGAAAGATGACACTACAGCTGACTGCCACTTTTCTATGGATAAGACTATTTTTATTATTTTCTCGGGCAACATGGATTTTACTGAATCTGTTAAATTAGTCATTTACTGTAAAAAATAAAAATCTCAGTGGAAAAATGTAAAATACCACCCTCTACCCTGCTTTGCTACTTGGTTTCAAAGAAAGGTACCAGAGCTTTGTGTGACTGAGTGACAGAGGTTGTTGAGGCAGGAGTTCAGGAGGAAAATGAGGTGAGACTTCTGTTGCTTTCCTGCTGGAATCTCTCAAACTCAGTCTGTAGATCAGATGCTTGTGTGCACTGGTGAGAAATCAGAATAGGGAAGAAAGGAAGTTAGCAGGCACTTAAGACAAGCAGACATGGGTTTCCCAAAGAATGCAGCATTCTTCTTCAGAAGGGGAAAAAGGCAGGGTTTTAAAAATTATTTTTCTTTTTCTGTCTCTAATCTGAGCTAATCACATATGAGATCTCCACATGGTAGAACTGTTTTTCTGAACAGTGATTAATAGTTAAATTATGAAACTTATGGCATTCCAGACAGCCCCCTCCTTTTTTTTAAAACAGCCTCCTGGAGAGGTCTAAATATTAACATTTGAATGTTAATCATCTCTGCATCCGTCTTCACTGACTTGAGTGAAAATGCAGATCTTCCATGGCTCACTTTCTCTAGCCAGCCTGTGCTTCAGATCATTGACCACTGTGCAATTTTTGGAGCATCTTGTTATTGGTGAAAATTGCTGACTATGGGGAAACAGAATGGTACATCATTGGATACGGAGCTTAGGAGAGAGATAGGTGCCGCTGGAGAGCAATAGGAAATAAAAAGATCTATAGTATCCTGTATAGGGGAGCAGGATATCCCCAAAAACTGAGGAAGCTCCCTGGCTCCTGGGAACTCTGCCTCATGCCATTCCCTATCAAGGGCTCAGGCAAAAGTGGCTGCTGCTGTTGATCCAACAATATATGGTTTGCTTCACTTTCCCTGGCAGAAAGTTTTATCCAAAGCATCATCACAGAAAATATCTGTGATAATGATGATACTTTTTCCAGCACAAAAATATTTGACTAATTACTTGTTATGGCCCAAACTCTTCCTTGCTCCTCTCAGTAGTACAGGCCAGAGTCAGGCCACGGCAGTGCCATTCTGCCTAAACCTCAGTACTAGCTTCTGCCAGTGGAGTGGATTCAGCTGCATTGGTTCCTCAGACTTACTCAACTGTTTTATTCCAAAAGTGTGGGGATATTTCAATTAGACAAGCCTTCGCGTTCTGAGATAATTAAAACCAGCTTTGAGGAGCATCTCTCATTTCCTTAGTCTACATTTACCCTTCAATGAGACAGGGGAGAAAATAAAACACACAAGATCTTACTTTGTGCAACTGGCAAGCAGTTCTGGGATGACAGGATGGACAAAGAAGATTCCCGTTTTCCCTTGAGTTCTCCTCAGTGCTGTTGGATTGGTTCCGCCCTCAGGATTGATGGAGCTGGAAAAAACAGACACTATAGCCTGGACAGAGAGTCTATAGTTTCTAGAAGTTTTTACTTAATTTTGTTATATTTATGCAGAACATTAGGCAAGAAGATAGATCATTCAACAATCTGACCTGTCCTTTACAAAACACGGGGCACTGAAAAGTATAAGTGACTGCTGTTTATACTATCAGGCTCTTAAACTCAGAAGTCATTCACAATGTTGTATAACTTCACTATTTGAAAATATGCTGACAGACATCAGAGAAAACTGTAATTCAAATAATTTTCATCTAGCTAAGCACAGCAATCAAAGAACACAATGACCTAGGATGAAAAGTTTCCTTGCTTTGAACAAGCTCCCTTCAAAATGATTTTCAGTAAACCTGTCCCAGAGGGGAAGCAGAATCGTTGAAGAGTGAGACTCTGGGCTTACAAATTATTGAGTCTTTCTGGTAAAGCCTGAGTAAGAATAATTATTACAGCACTTTTCCATGCTCCTTGTTAGGAACTGTTATAGCTCCTTCATACAGCAGGACCTAAATCAGCCCAGGGTAATGAAGGATGAAACCAAACAAAAATAGGTAATTCTATTTTCTATTCTGCAATTTTTCTAAAGAATCTTAATATCTAAAGGGGTATTTGAGATAAGAGGAAAGAAGCTGTAATATTCAAAGTATTTCCCATATTTAAGGTTCTCTGCTTTTGCAAAGCACGTACAGAACACAGCTCTGGGAACTAGAAACAAATCCATTATGTTGAAACACAATTAAATCATTGCAGCACATGTGTATAGCAGGCCAATCTTCAGAATAAAGAATCACAGAATAAAGAATCACAGAATGTCTAAGGTTGGAAGGGACCTCTAGAGGTCATCTAGTCCAACCTCCCTGCACATGCAGAGTCACTTAGAGCACATGGCACAGGGCTGCATCCAATAGTTACTTTTGTCTTTCTGCTGCAAGTCTGAAGTGTGTATATAACAAAATTGTTCTGTTGGTGAATAGTTCACCAGTGAGGACATGTTTTACCCAGATGCATTCGTATTATTTGAAATCATAGTATTTGACAATTCATTTCTGCAAAATATTTTTAGTCTGTCCATTTTTAAATAAAACCTCCTTGAAAATGAAATAACCATGATGCAATATTAAGGTTGCCCACAGGATTTGAAATGAATTCTTTGCAGAATAGTTCACAGAGGATTTGTAATTAGAAATGCTATTTCTTCCCACGAAAGGATAGTCCAAAGTTAGGAGTTCTGGCCTGGCGGTTAGATCTGCTCTCCCAAAGGTTCTGCACACTACCCTTCATGAGTCTCAGAGACTTTTTGCTTCTCACTGTAAATTGGCTATAAATAACGCTTTCCTACCTACAGAGCTGTTATGAGGGTAAATAAATGTAATTCTTACATTTGTAAGGATTCAGATGCACCCGCATAAGGAACTGGAAAACATTACCTGTGGAAATCATAACCTATAATGAGTTTTCATGAAATATGCTAGCTTCTGTTTGAACATTCTGGGGACATTCAAACAAATCTTTATGATAAAATCACATTTCCCAAACAGATCTCAGTCATTGTGTCTCAGCGTCCCAAATACTGAGGCATTCTTAAATGCTGCTTCTGATGTTAACCCACACTGTAAAAAATATTTATATACTCAGTGACCCTACACAGGTAAAAAGAACTCAAAATGAGATTTTCATTATTATGAAAAACAATTTTCATTTTGGACCAATCTGTTCACCAAACACCATATGAATTATTATTTATGAGTTTAACTTACTGCATCGGACAAAGAGGAAAACACAAAGATAGATACAGAGTGGCTGTCTGCAATATTCTAAATACTTGTTTGGCATTCTTTCAGCATGCATCCCACTCCAGAAATTAATATAGATGAATATTTACAGAGTGCAAACGAGAACTCCAACAGAGGCAAGGCAAGACAAATGAAATGAATAAATGAGCAAAGATTTTTACCGCCTGTCTAGTGCTGATATTCAGTTTGCACCATTTCTTTATTCCTTACAAGACTTGTTCTCTGTAGCCGTTTAACCACCAGCTATTCTAATCTGCATGGGAATCCTCTAGCTGACAACAGACTCATGGTAAATAAAGGAAAATACAACCCGTTAGAACAACTTTTCATTTTCAATAAAACCGTCCCATAGTGTTTGTAACTCTACTGTTTTTTGTTTGTTCGTTGCTTGTTCCTAGCACTTCAGCCACAAGGTACTTAACAGCAATAAGCAAGAGAAGAGAAAATAAAAGCAATACTATTTGACTATTATCATAAATGATATTTAGGTAACAAAGACAAGAACTGTTTGATCCAAAGCAGTGACTTACTTAGACTTTGTGAATTATTGTTGGCTTTCTTTTTATCTGAGGAAATATCTTAAAAACTCTTGCAAATAACTGTGTGTTGAAACCCTCACTGCACTGAAGTCAATGTCAACCTTTCACTAACCTCAGTAGTGTCAGAATTATATTTGGTATCAATGACACCAAGATGAAATTGATTCCATCCCTCTGTCAACTGGTGACATCTACAGTGAATAAATAGTGTTTTCCAGCTGAACTTACGAGGCTAAAGTAAATTCAGTGACTATCATTCTTTATCCTTTATATATTATCTCTAATATATATTAGACATTAGAACTACATACATAAGCTGAAGCATTTGTTTTTGGTCTTGAAGTAGTAAAGTTGTCAAATGTAAAATGGTCATTATGATACAGTTTCTGAAATTACTGGTATTATCTGATGGTATTATTCTGTTGGTCTTTAATGAAAAGGTGAAGATATCATGTAAACATAATGTAACACTATTTAATTTATAATTTGCTTACTAAAGATCTCCTGAATTTGCACAAATGTCCATCATTCTGTTTTTAGGCAATGCAAAGAGAAAACAGATTTTTATGAAGCAGATCATTCTCCAAAGTCAAACAATAATTACCTGTGTTATACTGCATTCTATTAATAACAGTAGAGTTTTAAATTATGGTAATATCTGCACACAAATACCAAGTATTAACAGAAGCTGGAGTAGGGAAATTTCTTTCATTTACAGACTGATTTCTCAGTGTTTGGAGAACAGACCAGCAGCATCTTTAAGACAAATACACAACCTACACAGAAGGATGAGAGATGTTATCTTGAGCACTTAGACATTCTTTCATTCCCCAATCATTCACATTCCCCAAACATCACAACACTCCAACATTGTTTTACATAGTTCAGCTATTAATGACAGCAAATGAGTGGACACCCAGCAGATGCTGGACTATTTTCATGCATTCAGACTCTCACATACTAGAACACATCCTTGCAGCTTAACTGGGTTGAAAATCAAAGTCTCTTCACATCTTACAAAAGTAATAAATCTTAGGTTTATTACAGGCCTGAACTACGATCATTTGGGATCAACGGACAGACTTCCATGGACTCCAACATATCCTGGAGCATTCACTTCTATCATACAGTATATACCACATTTAGCATACTTTGCTCAATAACATCAGAAAATAGAAGACCTTTAACCATTCAACCTTGTCTTTTCCAACAGTCTGCCATGAAAAAAAATCCATAAATTCTAAGAAGAATTCCTAAAAGAACAACAAGGAATTAACCCCTTATCACATTATCTTCTTGGGTCTCCGAGGTTTTCAGTAGGGGAAGGCCTACATGATAGCGTTATTCGTGTGAGTCTCCAGAGTTTTCTGTGAAATATCAGAAAGGCTGATTTCCTAACTGCTGGCTTCTGAATTTTAAGATTTAATGGCTTAAACTTAAAAGAGTTTTCAGGCTCTGAACCATTGATTCAAAATTAACATGCACACCTCAGATCCACAGGGCTTCATTTCTTACATAGCAGAGAGTCATGAACACAGAGTCACAAACTGAAGAAAAAGAAATGAGCATCAGTGAATGTTTCACACATTTTCAAAAGATGTCTTGATAGGCTTTTAAGAACTCTGCCTTAAAGCATGCCCAGAACTTTGGATGGTCTGAAATAATCAATTAAATAAAGGCTAGATTCCTATAGTTGCCCACTTATTTTGACAATACCTTGCATGGTTCAGGTTTGTGGGATATTCTGGACTTCAAGTATGGTCATGACTATATATTCTGATTATGAGCAGGAGATGCAACAGCACCCATGCGCCTTATGTCCCATAACTAACTCAGCCATTCAGAGCCTGCTACCATCCCTGTGTGAAAGAGAAGGAAATCCACTGTCCCCAGGAACTACCAAGACCTTTGCACTGGAGGAGATCCAGCCTGTTCTCTGCTATAAGGAACACCATACACTCTCTCTAGGATTCATTTTCCTGACTACACAGATAGTCACTGTTCATAATATCAGATGAAGATAAGTTTCAACTTTGTAAAAAGAGCTGAAATGTTAAGAACCAACAAATAACTGCTCTTCTGACCATCCAAATTTTACATAGGATAAAAACTCTCTCCTTTGTGTTTAGGTGCTCATTACAGTTTTGTAACACAGAGGTGGAAAAAACAAACTAAATGTATTAGTTTGTATAAACAAAAGACAGAAAAGAAGAAAAGGGAAGAACCATATTTGGTGCAGGTAGCTGGTGTCCACGGTTCTGCAGTGTTGTCCTGCTTCGATTTTGTCAGTCTAGCAAGTGCATCTTGGAACCTGAGTTCCGAACCCCATGTGAAAGACAGTTGGCTAAATTCTTGGTTACTGAAAAAGAAAGATGAATTCAGAAGGATATTTTCAGAAGTACTTCAAGATTTAGGAGTTCAATTCCCTAATACCACTTTCCCCAGTTTTGAATTATTTTGAAAAATCTCAATCTAATGAAGGGAATTCAGCAAGCTACAGGCTCTTACATAATGCAGAGCACTCTGATCAGGAGAGATTATTTCAAGTAGGAAAACACCATTCATTAGGGAAATGATCACATTGGCAGATCTTCTGAGCTCCATCTCCATGTGTTCAATATTTATTTGTTTCCATGGAGTCTTCATTTGATCTTTAACACTTGTCTATAAAATTTTAAAAATAAATAAACAAGCAGTTCTGACAATATTCTAAGTAATGTTTGTGGCAGTTCAAAATGAAAAGGTTTTAAACTCATCAATAAGCCAATATTTATAAATATACGTAAGTATATAAATGTAACAATACCAGCTTCAAAATCTGGAATCTGCTGATGCTGAAATTTAACCAAAGAATACTCAAAGTCTTTACTCTATGTGCTAGCATTCCCTATCTGTTACAGGAAAAGAATCTTCCCTAAATTTCATTTTTTTGATCACATTTTTATTTCACAGCTTAGAAAATGTTTGAAATGTATTAAATTTCCAAAACTATGAACTAATTCATTTTCCACATAAATTTCAGTAGCATTAATTGGGTTGGGGGAGGTAACAGAAAAGACAGAAATAAAATTCAGACCACAGATAAGAAGTATCTCTTTCACAGCTGTAAAATGTATTCCCTGCTTTCTTTAGGTATGATTTTACTTCAGGAACTTTAAAGAAAGTTCCAAGAACGCAAAAGTTTGATACTCAGTGAAACCAAAAATAAAAGTAAACATAATTTCCCTGCTTTGGCATAAGTAATGATTTAACACAAAATTTTGAATTTTTTTAGTGGAATTTGTCATCTAGCAATGTTAATGCAAAAAAACAAAGTGCTCACATGGACATCTTCTCTGGAAAAATCACCTACAATATATATTCAATAAACAGTGTTCAAGTATTGCTATTTTAAATGACTTACTATGGATGCTTTCTTTCAAGACAAAGCAACTTCTGAAAAGTTCCTCCAATATGAAAAGAATCATACTAGAAACCTGAACAAGATGAATATATCTCCCACACATAAATCAGTGAATTTGCATGTAAAAGTCCACATAGCATTTAGAAACATGTGGCTTTGTTTGAGGCATTGAATTCAAAGCTCAGAGTAAACATCACATACTCCATGTGCCCCTCATAAAATAAAAACAATGATCTGCAATACTCTCATATACTATTAGTTCAATTCTTTTGCAAAGAAAAAATCATTTTGGTGCAAGACATTAAAACTAATTGAAATGTATTTAAAAAGAAGATTTGGGTTCATACATTCAAGCTTAGAACAACTTGTATTTAAACGAACCAAACCACGGTTTGCTCATCTAAAAAAAAGAATATATTTTATATATATGTATATATATATATAAAAGGAAGATTTCTTGCTTCCTCATCTTGTCAAGCACTCTGTTTTCTCAGAAGAGAGGGAGCTTTTCCTATTATTCCACAACAATGCCTTCACTTCTGAGGTAGCTGTGCACTCATGGACATTAAAATAAATTTTGTCCTCTCCTGGAGCCTGAATGGCTTGTGTACTGCTGCAATTACCTCTGAGAAAAAGCTGGTGAAAGAGAAATCTGTGATGACCACTGAAAGGGACTCTTGTCATTCCAGAAAAATACAATTGAAGCTGGAAGCCAGATTAGTGACTTAATCATAAACTATAAGGCAATAGAGAGGATTCAGTTATAATCCATCCAAGGCTAGGTTTCATAGTTCTTATGTTATAAAATGAGAGTGCTGCAAAGGACATTCTTCCAGAGGATCATTAAATGGTCACCACAAATCCTCCTTTCCTTGGGCTAAAGAAAAACATAGAGATGAATGAGAGCGTTGAATAATTTCCTGAAAGACACTACGAGAAACTTAGCCCCACCAGGAATCACGTTATCTATTTGAATCCATAATAACATGCATTTAGCCTTGGAACTTCTCCAACTCCAAATTGATTTGCCAAATTCTACAAACATTAGTGTGTGTGTAGGGGGGCAGCAGGGGAAAAAAAGGCAACATTTCCTCCTTGATGACCTCTGAAACACATTTCAGCCTTGGACACTTTTTACAGCAACGCACAGCAATTCAGAATGGCAGAAATGACAGATCCCATACTCCAGCAGCGCCTGTAAATACCATTGCAATAATGTTATCATTCACTGTCAGATTCTGAAAAGGTACAAATTGAGGCAGAGAGTCTTGACACTGTGGGTGCACACAATACTGTGTAAGACTTTTTCTTCTCACTACTCTTCATTGCTTATTTGTGCGGACACCACTAATGCATTTCCATCCAAAGGAGGGTTTTGATAATGAACTACCAGTGCTTATTTTGCAAGGAGAGTTAAGTCTAAGCTCCAAGTTCGTAATACCCTATAGTTCACAGATGGAATAATCTCCAATTGTTTTTTAGGCTACTTGAGAACAAAGTTCACAGGTTCAGAATATTTGAGCAAAAACTCGACCTGCATATTTCAAAGTTTCTTTCTCAATCATGTCACCATTTGTAATACCTGACTCTACCACTGCCCTTTACTTCATTCACTTCAAATGTCTAAATAACTATATAAGGTGCAAGATCAGGAAACACTATAGAGGTATAGAAGAAAACAGACTAGGACATGTAACAGACTGAGTGTGCCATATGTGTAAAAGTGAAGCAACTAAATAAGTGAACTGCCCCCATTTATGTAATGTGATTGTTATTTCAAAACCCAGTTGGAATTACGTGATTCATCAACCAAATGGAACTTGACAGTACTTTCTAACACTGCTTCTGAAATAAGGATCAAGTTCTCGTGGACAACAAATTTTCCCAGGAAGAGCAGCCAAGCTCTGTATTTAAAAATGGCATAAGCCCCTATTCAAGCACACATTACTCATCTGCAAAAGGAATAATGCTTTCCATACTGACCTTTTCTTTTCCTGCTGTGCCTTCTCCTAAAATGCCTGTGGAGGTCAGTAATGCATAAAGCTGATGGGTGAGCATGAATATTAGGTCCACACAATTTACCGATGATGTTTTTTTTCCCTCTGCAAGTAGATGAAAGGATACTGCTCTCTGTCAGCTCTTCACAAACAGCTGCCAGAGTAGCCAACCATACCATTAAAAACAAGTGTAGGAACACATCCATATACACACACAGTCTCTTTCTAAAATCATGCAGCCTACATACTGGCTTGAAGGCAAGACAAAGTAGACAGCCTCTGTCCTGAAGAGCTTGTTGTTGATATAATGCAGTACCAAAACTGAGAGGTGTAGCCATACGTATCATTTTATGCCATTTCATTATAAATAGAATATCACACAACACATTTGTCCAATCATTTTGGTTTTAGCCCTTGAGAACATTTCTACTGAGTGCACCTGAGGCAGATAATAGTCTTGATTTACAATCAGCAACACAATGAAGGAAGGTACAATTCTCTGGAAGTTTGAGCCAAAAAAGTTAGTTTCTTTAGCCTTTTTTAATTAAAATAAAAAGTCTTATATCCCCTCCTCCTACTTGTTGGTCTATTTAGCAGTCAAGGTACTCAACAACTCTCCAGCAACAAATGACTGGGCACAAGGAAAACACTGACTACAAAATACTGAACTTTAGACTCAAGTTCATGATCAGTCTGCAATTTAAATCTATTTTATAATCTAAAAAGTATTTCATTAATAGTATTCTGAAAAGATACCTATGTATTCCTCTCGTAGTTCTTGATCATGGCAGAGAAGGAAGCACAATTGAATTCATCACTCGCTGCTGACTAAGATGAAATTCTTGAGTATTTCTCAAGGCAGAGGTCATGCAAAGGGACATTAAAAGTTAATATATTCAGGTCATTTATAAAAAGCTATTTCAACCATCGAAAGGAGTTTCTATTACATTTCCCATTCTCATATAGTAGAGTATTAAGAATTTTGAAAAACCTTGATGAGTAACACCAATGCAGTTCATATTTTGGCTGTAAACTACGATTAGTATTCCAAACTATTGATAATAGTAGATATAACCATTGTTTTATGAATTAATATGATATTTTTACCTCATCGATAGTAGCCTTCAGGCTTTTCCATATACTGGATGCTACCCTAAAGATGACTTCATTTCAAAATCTTTTTCTAAATCCATGCTGGAAGATACAATATATTGAAGTAGGGCTCCTTAGAGGTTAACTAGGTAATCCATGGAGACTATACCATAACTTTTCCTTAGCTGCCATTCATTAAATATGTTCCATCTCATGAATCATGAATCATTTCATTTTTAAGTACTCTTTTATTTCCTTTAAATTTACCTAAAACTTTATTACATTCAGTCCGTACAGACCTGACAGACAGCCTGCATATATTTAAGACATTCCCAGTGGAGAAGCATAAAACATTTAAAATCTATATTTGATCTGACAACAGTAGCACCATGTTTGAATTAGAAACAGATTAGACATAATTGAAGATAAAGAGGACACAAGCATCACTCCCATTTTGGTGGAGTGGGCTTTAAATTATCAGATTCATCCAGAATACATTACTGAGAAACATTGAATTGTTATCTTTAGACAGCCTTTTCTAAGAGTTTACAATTTCTCAGTTCAGTGAAGCTTGCCACCAGCTTGTTATCAGAACAAAAAAAGAAAAATCATTTGGTTCAGAGCACAGAACTGATCTCACCTCCAAAAGTACACATTTTCTTCTGATAACAGACACTTCATTGGACTGCAGAGGTACCACTTCACGCTTTACAGTGAAGGCAATCTTTTTAAGATCCTTCCACATTTCAGGTAATTCCTGACAACATTACAAGCAGATATTGTTTGTCAGTTTTCAGAGCCAAAAACCCTCCCAGCACAGAAACAAACATACCCACACTTTATTTTCCCACTCCCCATCCTTTTTTCTTACAATAAAATATTTGGCTTTATGTCAGTTTCCACATCTTTATATAGTGACAAACACAGACTCATTACTCATGGTAATTTGCAAAATATAATTTATGGAAAAGATTGAAGTTTGTTCACAATATCCTGTATTTTCTAGCTAGAGCATGTTTACGTATATTATCTTTGGAAATAAACCCCAACAATGTAAAAAAGACCCCAGTGATGCAACTCACTGGAAAATACTCTGATAAATACGTTATTAATTTGTCAAAAAAAAAAGAGTATAAAAACGCACACGCTGCCAGCCAAATCCATTGCTGACTTGGGAAGGCCGTTAAGTGCTTTCAGAAATCCACTTAGCTTTTAGTAAGGCCCCAATATTATCCAAGGAAAGTTGGTTCCTTAGATGATTTTTACATAACCCAAAGACTCATCTGCTCTACAGGAAACATTTGTGGCCTCCTAAAGCCAGCAGCAAGTGCAGTTGAATATGGTAAGAACTAGATTACTGCATGTATAAGAAGATTGTGTAATTGAAGGCAGCCTTTAGTCTTCTTGTTGTTGGAAGACGCATACCAGGCTATTCCAAACATTTTAGCTTACTTTGAACCTCATTCTACATAATCCTACAATTCTGTGATACAGGCGAAGTTTATCATCTTCTTGCAAGTCATATTGCTCAGAAAGAGTGTATCTGATTGTTATTTAAAGCAAGATTTGACATATTGGAAGCTTAATCAACATAAGCAATTCTTTGACGATGCATTCATAAATAAGGACACAATGAAGTATCTGTCTATAAACTATACTTTAAAAGAATTATTTCCACAGTAAAAGTATATTTTTCAGCAGCACTAAGAGGCATTGAAAAGTAAAGTAACAATTTAAAAAGGTCTCTCACTTCCATTTGCAATACTATTTTTTACATTTCCTGCAAAACACGCTATGAAAACAAATATAGAAATATCTTTAGTCATTTAGGGTATAAGACAAGGAAATCAGGCTTAAAATAAAGCTCTGATTTATACAAGACTGATGTTTTACATACCAATTATATCAAATTTTACAATGACATTCTTTCTACTGCTTTAGTCTGTCACTCCTTTCCTAATTAAATATGTTAAAAAGCAACAGTTAAGTTTTTGAAGAGATTCTTTTCGTATACTATTGAGACTTTTTTTGTCTCCTGTGAGCATACTACGAAGCCTGGCTGCTCCCCAAGGGAATAGGAGTCAGGAGCAGAGAATGACCATAGCCAGGTCAGGCTGGACCTCACCAATAAAAGCACAATCCCAAGCCAGTTACATGGTCTGAGCTGGGTACAGCCTGAGGAAAGGCAAGCGGAGAGACTCTGGACCAGGGTCATCAAGTAGTACAGGCAGGAGCCTGAAGAGAAAGGGCCAGAGAGAAGAGAGTGAGTCCCAGAAGGACAGCAGTCAACTCAGGCACAGCTACAACACGGTTCAACCAATGCTGAAGACTGGGCCGAACCTGTAGGCTCTATTTAAGCTCTAAATAGGGCTGAGGGGTGGGGAGATGGTTCTAGGTGAAGCTCATCAAGCCATCACAGGGCCTCAGGTGTACTCAGTGCCGTCATGGTATGTATACAAGCAAAGTAATGAAGCTTCTATTTACCTGGCCTACCTTCACAAACAAGGAATACAAGGAGTCTGCAAGGCTTTAGACTATTCAATAAATTTTTACAGGATCGCTATTTCATGCATAAATTATGCACAAATAAACCTTTTCATTTCAGTGATAGAGGGATTATTAAGACTTTTTAATAGCTGAAAATTGAAATTAAAGTCAAATGTACCCTGTAAGCACCCTTAGCTAGACCATCTGGAAAACAAAATTCCATTTAATCAGAAGAAGCAGTGTTTTAAAAATTTTTATCCCACGGGAGAGGGAATCAACTTCGAGAGCTTTCATAAAAATAAATAAATAAATAACAAATAAACAAAAATGCAGCAGTGGATTGCCCTATGTTTCATGAATTTATTTGGAAAGTGAGAGAACACCAAATCCAAGGCTTTATGTTAAATCAGACACTTTGCGGATTAAAGCCACAGTCTCTCACATCCCATCTGAACCCCTGACCAAAAATCTGGCTACCTGAACAGCACAGTCCCTCTCTCCTAACTCTTCTCTTAGTCCCGAGGACTGCAGGGGCAGCAGGGATTATGTTTGTGCCATTGCATTTAAGGTTTAATGGAAATCCAAACAGAAAAATAAAATTTAAAAAGTAAAAATTTCCACGTCTCTTCAAGGATAAATTTGGGCAATTTGGAAATCCTGCTCTGCCAAAAGATGATTGCACAAGTTAACGATGTTGTCTGTGCTTAAAATTGATGTGCTATTAACAGAAGTGCCAGGGCCTCACTACCCTTAGCTTGTGTCCACCTGGGGGAAAATGCTACCTCCCCATGACTAATCATATTTTCTCCCAAGGACTTTAATTGCTTCCTAGGAGGACATGGATGGTAAGCACAGGTAAACAGGCCTCACTAAGACTCTTGAACACAACTTGAGAACACTGAAAAAAATCTAGCCTGTTCCTACTCCAGACTCAGTTAACTTACAGAACTTTTACCTGAAAAGTGAGAACAAACAGTAGGTATTGCCTATCTATAGAGACAAATTGTCTAAGGTTAGCATCACCAAAAAAAAAAAAAATTAAAATTTCATTCAAGATTATTATCGGCCCCACTTCCATTTCAGAATGTGCCCAAGTTTTATACATGTTATGCTAAATCCTTACCTTCAGTTTTCATAGATCTTTTTTGGCATCTGCTAGACACAAGTTGTGAAGAGGTCATTTTTAAGGGTTTGAAAATGTCATCTCTGGATTCTGTGGTCCTGGATTCTATGCTCATCTATGGTCCTGTGTAGTCATTAGAGGTGCCATTATTTCAGAGTTGCACACTCTCCACCTTATGCTTTCTTAGTCAAACCTGTCTTGGTTTCATGCATAAGTTTCTCTGTTCAGTAACACTAATAATATGTAACATGAGAAAATGTCAATTTAATTAGCATAGAACACTTGAAAAGTTAAGGCAAACCATATACTTCCTTTTTATTAATGAAAAAGTAAATGCAATCAAATCAAACACAAAAGCATTGTGTCAAGTTTTGGTCAGTAGGTTTTTTTTAAGCAAAACAAGAACTGCATTTCACATGTATAGCAAGATGCTCTTAAGAAATATCATGGCCTTGTTTACATTTGGCTCTCTTCTTTACTACTGCATATTTACTATATGTGATTCAGGCCGTGACCTCATTCAAGCTCCAAACTGTAGGAGAGGGGAAGGGGCTGTTTGGCACTTGGAAAGAGTTCAGGTGGGAACTGAAAGGCAGGAGTGTAACATCATGATCCATATCCATCTTTTAGAACACTCCAGGACTGCTTCTCAGTCCTTGCAAAGAGCAAGAGCTCTTTGCTCCAAACTCTCCTACTCTAGCTTTCCAGCATGGTGAGGACCATCATTTTGAAGAGCACTTGAGATACAAATGTACACCAAAGACAACACATAAATGCTAGAAACCCTTAATATGGATTAATATGAATTAAAATTCTACTCCACTTTGATCAATCAAGAAATAACTATTTCTAGAATAATATTGGCACCTTAAAAACAGCAACAATTTTGTGACCTTGATGCTTATCAGTGTTCTGGAGGAAACTTAAGTCCGAAAAAGTGGGTCTGTTGCAAGAGCATATCCAAGGCATCATGAACCACATATATTGTATATGTATATGCATGTGCATTTGCATAGGTATGTACATATGTATTAGTACATATATACAGTATAGTAAATATATAAATCAAAATCCACAGAAATTACATTCAGAATATAAGAAGAGACAGAGGGGAAGAACAGACATTAGAAGTCCAAGTGAGCGGATGGGAATAAGCCTCACAGTTTCTCATGAGATATTGGCCTTCTTGGCATAAACCACTGGACGAGGTGACTTGGGTGGGAAAACAGCTACTCTCAAAGTCTATGGGATAGATGAATTGTGATACTTTTTCAGGAAAATAAGGAAAATTAACAATACGCGAAAAGCGTCTTTTCCAACGTATCTCACAAATCTGTTTACATCTGATGCATTTTTGAAGATGTTTTTGATTAATTCCTCCATAATATCAAAGAAATTGTCATTGAAATTAAGTCCAGAGAAGTTTAAAGGTTCACTGTCGTTAAGAATAAGTTGTACTTCAAATAAAGGAACAGATTTAAATATTGTCCCAGTGTTTTCCATCAGATATTGAAGAGAACACTTGATAGCTTGAACAACCCATCTGCAATCATGTGGTCTTTTTATTCAGGGTAGGATTTCCATTCATCAGAAAGAGGATCTGCCTGGAGCAAATACTGATTGTCCTGGAAAGAGTAATTTAGAGAATCAGTAACTATGGGCAGGGAGGGGGGAGGATGGTGTTAGAATTACTCTTCCCTGTGTGGATTTCTTATCCCAGTTAACGAATCAATCCAGGAAAAAAGGAACTCTCACTTTGATGAAGAAAAGCTTTCCCACTATTTACAACATAATTACCTTTTCATTGTAACTTTTACAAGTACATCTGGAACTAATTACTGACAACTATTTCCCTTTGGAGTTACATTTGCATCAGCAAGTAAAAATATTTGAAAACATTTTTAGCTCCTACTTACCTAGGAAAACCAGGATTAAGTAGGATTAATGTATTTTCTGAAAATATATACTACTCAGTATAAAACATTCACTGGATCTGTCACTATGTAGACTATCTGGTGGATCTTTTCTATTTTTTTGTTAATTACACTCCATAGTTAGAACATTACTTTTTATGTCATCAAAGGAGTAATATATTTTTGCCATTTTTCTTGGAAAAAAAGGGTGAAAGTCTATCTGTGCAACAGCCAATTTCACATTATGTTTGTATTTGCAGATTCTCTCACCCACATTTTAAGCAAAGTTCCTTTATCTACTCATTACAATCCACAGATCTTTACTTTGCCAAGCCAGAAGCAGGCATGGCACTCCCAGCCACTACTCACTATAGGAATGGCCCTAGTTTTATCATCATATATCTCTGACAACTGGACTAAAAACACCAATAGATTTTATTCCAATCCCTGAAAAGCCTTTTAGTGGGAGGAGATGTTTTATCATCCATCACTGATCTCATACACCACACAGGCTTAATTTCATGTATTTCCTGATAGGAGGCATTAGCTCTGTCTATGAATTTACAAGTTAATGCCTTAGGAGTCACCCTTGTGTATTCAAAGAAACACATACACACAAACATATATATATAGTCAATAACACTAGAATGTATGATTAACTACTAAGTACAGAGTAACAACTACCCACTAGACAGGAAAACTCAAAAAAACAGTTGATCACAGTTTGATTCCGGTTTAGTTGTATTTGAAGATTTGAAAAGATCATTACAGTTATGCCAGTTTTCTACTATGTCTTTATATTCATATCCACCTTTCAAAAAAGATCTTATTTACCTTGTAAAATCTCTATCTCAGAATAGAAGAGCATTGCAAAGAGTATTAGCAGGATGCTTTAAAATCTTGAGATATTTCACCTCTTGGAGAAACAGCAGAAAGCTGCAAAATCACAAAAGGTTTTGTTATAAAGGAGGAGGAAATCAGACATTAATTAAAAGGCTTACTCAAATTACTGCATCATGAATAAATCCTATCGAATTTGCTGAGGCAGAATTTTTGTCAGTCTCCTGAAACCAATAGTTAAAGGTACTTGCCATCATCATTTTTCAGTTCCAGATATTTCATTTAGATACATGCATAACCTTCTTTATTATTATTAATGAAAATCTGAATGATATTTTTCTTATTTCAAACCACTAATACTTCTCAGAGAATCAATACTGTCATACACATGTACGGTCATTTTACACTATTTTTTTATCCTTAAGTAAAAATTTATGAAGCCTGACACATGGTTTGAACTTATTATCACTACAGCAAATGAGATTTTTTTCCATAAAACAAGATATTTACTAAGACAATTAAAAAAATGCTTTATAACAGTACAGTAAGATTTATGATCATTTTATTTTCTGATCAAAAATTATGTTATACAAATTGCAAAGAATGATCAGACTAAGGTCTGAGCTATAGAGAAGGTTTTGACCCTGTCTCTTAAGAGGGAGGGGTATCTATTTTACCTACCCAGCCTACCCAACACTCTCCATCATTTTTGCAAAACAGGATTTGTTTCCTCTATGTGCAAAATCCTACAGAGACAGAAGAGATTTCACCTCAATGTCATTTTTAAGTACACAGTAAGACTGTAACTTCAGAAAGTGCCTGAAGTGTTTTAAGCCCCATTGTACAATGTTTTACAGCAATACTTAGAGGTGATTGATGTGCTTAACATGTGGTCTGTGCCTGAGAAGCCTGAGACCATTTTAAACTGCCTGCAGTCAATGACATGTTTTCATGAAGTGGAGAGCACATCCATTCCTTAACTTAAATAAACAGAAACATTTATGGTGATAAACAGACAACAGTTTTGTCATTATATAAGCTGCAAATAATGCAACAAGCCTGCTCTCAATATCTAAAGGGGGAACAGATTCAGATGCAAAATTCTCTGGCTCAGGATAAAATTCCCAAGGACTTCCTGGAACAAGTCACAGCAGATGACAAAGGAGTTTCAGGTACTCCAGGGAGCCGCTTTTATGCCTTCTCTCTTTGAAACATCTATCATTCCAGAAAGAGTGAGGCCTTCTGCTAGCTGCAGGCAAGTCCAGTTGTCGTTTAGGAACCCTAGTAGCTTTTCTGACAGACCACAAGAAAAGAAAACACATTTCTGAAGCTGGAGAACTGCAGGGTGTTTCTTTGGCAGAAATATGGACATAAACATATGGATGACACTAAAACAGAGTGGACTGCAAACACAAATAAGGATACTGTTGTATGAGATCTATCTTCAGAGAAGGGATCTATCAAACATATTTTTTATCACTGTGCAGATCTGGGACCCTTGCATTAAAATCATTCTGGAATTTGTTTGTCTTTGCAGATTTCTGCTATAACTGCCAAGATAGACAACTGTTCTTTAGATTTTTCTTACAGAAAAAAAATTTCTTCACAAAATGCGAATTTCCCTTTCTTTCAGATTATCCTTGCAGAAATTAGAAAAAAAATCTGTAAGTAGGGTACTTAAAAGTATTACACCTATTCCTGGAAGAGTTTCTAAAAATGAAATGGTATCTCATGAGAAATCTAGAAGCATGTTTCCATAAATGCACATTCAGATCAAACATTCAATTGTTTATGTAACTATGTCCAGGCCTAGGCATTTAAAGAAAGCAAACAGAAAATGTAGCTGGGCACACCAGCTTTCTTGTATGCCTATGCAAACTCTGCTTTAATTATTTTCTATTGGGATAGAATTATTTTCCATTGGGAAAAACTGGGTATAGCCTGTCAAATTTTTGCATAATTCCATTTACACTTGTTTTGCTTTCACAGAATTTCAAGAAAAGGTAACCTGGTTGTAAAGCAAATGAAGAATTCTGAGTTTTTGTTTTTGCTTTTTTAAGTGGAAGTTCAATATCATTTGAATTTCAATAAAACAAAATGAGAAAATGTTCAGATCTCAAAGATTTTTGATTTTCTCATGAACATTTCAAAGACTGTTCTTGTGTTCATAAAAGCATTTGCTTTTAAAAATCTCCTTGTCCTTTCTATTCTGGCAAGTAGATAGCCTGAAGAAAATAGTCTATCCTTTTTTTTCCACATCTTATTTCCACAACTTATAAATAAGATTTCCAAATCTTATTTCCACACAGACAATAGATAGCATCAGAAACATTAGGACTTCTAAAGAGAGAATTTCAAAAATATTTGGCTTCCAGAGACAACATATTGCCCACAAGGATTGGCCAGTTCCCACAAATCTCCAAAATAGTAAAGTCCCCTTAGAACAAGCTAAAACATGAAAACCCCACTAAATCTGCCTGTAATCAAGTGATAAGTACCATAAACAACCGCCTCTCACAATATTTCAAGATTTCTGATTTGGATTTTGTTTGGAAGCAAGAAGTGTTCCGTTCAGTGTCAAACCTGACAATGAAAACGAACAATGTTCCAAAAGCCATGTCAGCATTTAGACATGATTAGCAAAAATCTGCTGCAGCTTTATTTTGAATCCTGTTCAGTTTTCTTCCAGTCATTTGACTAATTTGAGAATAAGTATAGGAATGTGTTTCTTGAATTTCTGATTACTTTTGGAAAGCAGGTATTAGCCATATGAAATTTCATCACAAGCTTGAAAATGAACAGTGTTCTAAACATATTTATTTTCAAGGAGAAAAGGTATTTCTAAGAAAAATAAAATAAAAATTCTAAGATCAAGGAGTAAAAATAACTGAAAAAAGTTTTCTTTAACATATAGTAAATATGCAAGTCACATAATTTGCAGAACACTAAAAATATTAAAATATTGCACACCTGAAAACAAAGAAGCTTGTAGAAATATTTTGCTTTGAAAATATGGCATTGGTCTAAAAGTAAGAGAGAAAATCAATAGACTCTGAGGGAAAAAAAAAAAGCAAACGAAAGGAAATCGTTTCTGTGTTCCTGAGATTGCATATAAACTGTAAAGAAGAGTAAAAATAAAATGAGAAATAGGTAATTAATTGCTTAAAATTTATGTCAAACGCCAAGTAAATTAAAATACGGCAAACAACTGATAATCAATTATATAGCAATAACATGTAACATATATAATTAGAGCATAAAAGAGAAGATTTTACTTTTTATTTGTGAAAGATCTCGTTATAGCAGGTAATTTCTTCATCAAACACTGAAAGAAGAACAGTAAACTTGGAATAGCAGCTAGAAATGATGGCAAGCATTTCCTGTAATTACCAAATACCTGCAAATCTGTAGGAAGTTCACTGAACAATAAATTTAAAAATTACAAAAAATAAAAACATAAAAAACAAGGTGGTTTTACAAACATTAATTAAAAAGACTTCTTATTCTTCTTATTCTTTTATTAGAGACAGCTACTCTGACTTGCATGAGCCATTGAAGACCTATTGCAAAGTGCGCACACTGGCGTGATGACATACAGGAAGTAGCCCTGTTAGGTAAATTGGTGGCCTCTCAAGTGGCCATCAGTCAGGAAAGGATTCTGGTTTAGACAACATTAGTTGTCTAACTGTGTTTATCACTAGCTGTTACTCTACAACAATAGGTCAAAAAGTCATTGGCACAAGCTCCAAGCTCTATACTATCAGAAAAGAGGAGAACAGGTATTTTTCAGCACTAGCACCAGTCAGTCACAGAGACTCCACATACTCAAATTAATTTCAAAGAGATCTTGATGGACTGAGGAAATAAAAATTCTTCTTCCAACCTCATTGCACCTTTCAATTAAGACCACTGGGAAAAAATATTACAGGATATAATCCTAAAAGTTCTTAACTGTCTTAACATTCCAACTGTCCTCTGAGCCCGTGACAATGCAGGTTGTGCATGGCAGTGCTCACGGGCCAACTAAGTCTTTCTAGCATGCAAATGTAGCTAGAATTTCTCTCATAATACTACAGAAAATGGCACTGAAGCTATCACTTCTCCAGATGACAGCAAACCCAGTCTGCAACAGACAAATTGCAGACTGTCTTGTGGACAAACTCAGCAAATAGAACCAAAAAGTTTACAGAGTGATTTTATATCATTTTTCCCCAATAATATGTTTGCTTTATTTGAATATGTATTACTAGCAGCAGCCCCAGTTTATGGCAGTGTGTGGTTAAATATCCCATAAAAGCTAACTCACTTTCTTCTATTCTAAACTCGCTACATTCATGCTGACAGCTCAAATTACAGTGTTTTATTATATTGCATCTTCACCGTGTAGTTTATTTATCTCTGTTGTGCCTTCTAGTTCTTGGCATCTGTTCAAAACCTTTACCTGTGTCCTCCTGCTGTTTGTCCTTCTGGCAAACTGTTCTGTTTCTTTTATAGTTTCTTTTGCCTTGTGCTCAGAGCAATATCTCTTACTTTCATACACTATGAAGTTCATTAGTTTAGAGTGCTTATGCAGACTCTCAATGACACCAAATTGTGCCTAGAAATTGCTAAACAGCTGCAAAAATAGCCTGTGTATTAAACCACCAATTTTGACAGCCTATGAAGCACCTCTTGTAACTACAATCTTTTATAGAATAAAGGCAGTTTAATTCACTAAATTTTTAAGTGAAATGTCACAGTAAATACATGCGGCCTAAAAGCAATTCACAATTCAACCAGCTTGTGCTTTGTCCATTTACTTTTTTAGAATTTTGTTTCTTTGTTCTTTATGTGTCTTCACGAGTTTTCATAATACGGCATCCATAAAAACTGCTATTTTCCATGGAGAATCTTAAGTTTGCTCCCTGCTGTAACAGTGACATTGACTTTATTGTTTCTGAACTTCCTTGAAGGAGGACAGTCTCCCCAGATTTGAAAAACTTCAATGTTTAAAAATTTTCATTTGGCAATTCTGTTGTGCAGCTCTTAAGAATCAGTGGTTTGTGTTCAGTTGAACTGTTGTGTTTTTTCATAGAATTTGAGATTCACAATCTCAGCAGAAGCATACTTCATTCAGAACATACTCCACTCACTTTAACAGTTGCACAGATATGAACAGCTAGTGAATTTAGTTTGATGAGATTTAAATTTTCTCTTTTTAATGTTTTCAAAGAGATTATCAATGAGTCTATTTATTCACTTGTCTCTCTAAAAGATCATTTGCAAACAATGTCTTTTTTAGGAGGAACCTTTTATCCAATAGATGACACATTTTTAGGTAAGATTATAAAGGTCATAAATATCTAAGCCTTATTAAAGTAAAAGGAATGTGGGTAGTAATGGCCCTTTATTTCTTCTGAAACATCCCATCATAGGTTTGAAATCTTATTTATCAGAAGTGAATTAGAACTTCACTTTGCAACACTTACATTACCAAAAGTCCTAAGTTTTGGTGCTAGTCTTTTTATGGGATCAGAGAGATATCTTTTCGAATGTATCTGCTGGGTAAAATGTAGTGCTGTATATAGATAGCTCCTCCCTCAGGTGGTAAAATTTGCGAGCTGCTGGAGCATGCTGATCATTTCCATCACTCACCCTTCTCACACAGGGACAGTACATGCTTCCCATGCTTCTCTGTCAGCCATGCTGTATCAATCCTCTGCCTTCCTCTTCCTCAAGCATGGGATCATGTCCATTTTTGTCCATATTTTCCTTCTTCCCTCCTCCAACAGTTCTCCCTTTGTTCTAGTGCTTCTTTTGGTATGCTTGTATAAGTCTCTTTCTCCAGTTTCTTGATTTTATGATACTTCTGCTTTTATGTTTTTGCAGTTGTTGGGATGGCATTTGTATAGTACTGATGGTAAAACCCTTCTGTCTCAGTAGGAAGCTGTTCATCACACCAATTATACCTGATGTCTTCCTTTTCATTTTCCTTCAGCTTCTCATAAAATTGTATTTCCTGAAACCCTGTGAATTGTCTCAGAGTCTTACATAACTTGATGTATTCAACCATCTCTTTTCCATCCATCTTATGTTTTCCGTCATCTTTTTCATTTTGTTAGATATATGGCTCATTTACTCAGGTATTATCTACTCAGCTAGTTTATATTTTTCCCCACTATTTGGACTGTAATTTTCCTCTGGGTTTCCAGGGTGCACACAAGATCCAAGTATCCAACTCCCACTGATTTTTAATAACTCTCTTTGACTTTAATGGGAATTTTGTGGCTAACTCTCTGGCAACTTTGAAAATACAGAATCTGCTGGGTATCATTTACATCTTATATATTCTTTCAAGAGGAGTTTAGAAACACTTCTGTAAAAAGTGATCTTTTTAAATCTTTTTGTTCATTTGTTTTGTAATCTATATATTATTATAACTTTCAATAGCTAAGGGACCAAAATGACACTTTCATTTAAGTTAGAGAATTTGAGCTGTGCACATCTAGATTTAGAGCAGGTTAAGAAAGATTAGTCATTTCCCCCTGAGTCACAGCCAAATTTTGTCCTTGCTTTTACTACTGCTGCCTAAGTCTTCCTCCTTATATTGCAGATGAGTATGTCTTGAATAATGAAGGATTTTGCTATCAAAAATATGCAAATCTTGTTCTTCATTTCAATATTTGGACATATCAATTTCAAATTCCTAAATCCTCTATTCTAACTAGAGGTATTAACAATGCTAAGACAATTATCTAACTCTACCAGACAGTCCATTGTTCATTCAACAGAAACTTCTATTTTTATTGGAACACCAACCTTTTTTTTTCTGTATTTTTGCACATATTATTATCTTATTCTTCCACTGAGTTTCTTATCTTACACAGTAGCCAGCTATAAGAGAAGGAGGCTTTATCTGAAAAGGCAGTACACTTTAACAGACCAACTGACAAAATTAAGAGGAGCACATGAGCTTTTTTGCTAATAATCCCTTCCTCTGTATCTTAATCTTGCATTCTTTCCAACAAGACTACAAACTACTGGCCAACTTCAGCCACCTAAAAAAATGTCTTTTTTCCCCCACCCACTTTATCCATCTCCAAAGACATTTTCTCCAAACATGGGTATTTTTGTATCCATTTTTCATTCCAGGCACCAAACCTTATCTTACTGAGCTCCAAGAGTTAATCCAGTTGAAAAGGTTTTAGCTTTCAAAGACAATCCAACATTTGCAGTAAGATATTGCACATTCACAATATCTAGCATGAATGAGCAACTGAAATCTTTATTTAGGGCCAGACTAAGCATTATCCTCTTGTAATTTCAAGGAAAGAAAACAAATAGTAAGGATATGATAATGTACTGGCATTGAACACTACTGTGGTACTGAATACTCCGTGTATTCAGTCACTCCGTCACTCCGTGACCAAGGATCAAAAGACCACAGTGTCCACAGAGCTTTGAGCTAGTTCCTCAGTCCTAGTGAAGAAGCTGACCATGGAAAAGAGCATTCAGATTCCGAAAAGGGTTGGGCACTTTGAGGCACAAAACTTCTGGTATCCTCTGTGTCAAATCTATATAGTATCACATGCTATGGGCAAGCAACAGGATTACATTGACTATCTACCTTCTCAGACAAATAAGCTATGATTGAAGTCAGGATCACCATATGTGCCCTCATGTAAAGTGATGTGCAACCATTAATGACTGATTCAAACTACTGCAAGGCTTTTTTGTAAAAATATTTTCAGATGTTAGCATTGGTTTCAGTTGGGAGTGAAGAGACGTATCTCATTCCTCTGTATTTTCCAGATTTTCTTTCCTCACCTTGTTTTTTTTTTTGAGCAGGAGACACTTGGAGAATGTGTGAGAAAAACTTTCCATATAATGTAATGAGGTAATATCATATGAGAACATCTTTGCAGCAACAAAAGGCTAGGGTGTTGGAAAAAAATGCATAGCTAGTAGAATTATTCATCTATTCAATTACATGAAGGCCAAAAGTCACACATGAATGAAACAAAGAAATAAAAAATAGTAATATAAGTACAAAAAGAAAAAAAGATGTAGGTGTGGAAATTAGTTTGGATGCAACATGATTTATTTTCATTCTGCCACCTCTATTCACACTGTGCCAAATTTTAGCTCCCAGACCTGAAAATTGCTCCAGGCAGGTGAAGTTTTATTGGAGGTCTGCTTGGAGCAGTTTTCAGGATGAGGACCTGTCTCATCAGGTGGTCCCACTAAAATGAATTACACTAAATCGAAATAAAATTCTAATAGAAATTAATCACAGCACGTATTCAAATATTTATAAAATGTTTTTCAACCTAGTAATTTCAGACTATAGAATTTTGATATATGAAATAGATTAAATATTTTACCTTGAAGCAGACTCCAGTCCTTTGACTCCTGAAATGCAAGACTGAATATTGCCTCTAAATAGTGATCATCATGAATCTCATATAACTAGAGAAACTCCTGCATTACAAATGTATGGAAAGTTCTATGTCAGAATTCAATTACAAATATCAATATTTGCTATTCAGAGCAACAGCTCCAAAATAAAGCTCTTTAATTTCAGATTATAATTGAAAGTATAACCAAATTATTGCATATTCTGTTGCTTTTGGCATCACTGACAAATACAGGAACTAATCCTGTACCTGTTACTCACATTAACACTAATACAAGTAATCTCATTCAAATTAAACATGTAAAAGTAAAGATTACACTGGTAAGTAAAAATTACAAGATAAGGTGAATAAATCCTCTGAAATTGAATGATACAATCCAATTATTTATTTTCTTTCTCTAAAGTATGTGGTTCTGCTTGCCTGGCTGAAACTAAAAGAGCCGCTGAGAACACAGGACCCTAAACAAGAGATGAGGTGCAATCAGCATCTTCCAAGACTGCTCTACATCTCTCAGCTCATGTTCTCCCTGGCTCATAGCCTGAGCAGCTCCTGACTATGCAAGCTCTTCCTTCTGTACATGTACTGACATCAGCAGCCCCACTACAGGCAGAAACAGGCAGGATCAACCCATCACTAGCTTCTCTATTTCTTCCCCCAGTTTTAGATCCTTGGCCCACCACTACTTATTCACAACACAGGTGATTTAACAAGTAATGGCATTACAACCAAGAGAAAAATAGCAGTAAAGGAGTATTTAGGTGGGAAAATGGGTTAAGAATCACGTCACTGTTCTCCTTACGAAATGCTGAATAAAAACGCTATGGATAAAAACTAGGTAGATTCAGATTGACTTTTTTCCATTGATGCTTAAAATCTTCTAATCCACAGTCCAAAAACCAATACTAGAGAACTCTAGCCACACTCAATCTGCCATATATCTGAGAAGGGAAGGAGCACAGCTGAACTGGTGAGGAGTTAATTTGTGTGAGACCCAGGACTTTCCTGACAGTTAGCCATGATTTCCAGTGACCCTGAGCCATCAGCTGTGGCTTGATTCGCCTCTGCGGCAGCTGGACTTCCTGCCAGCCCCTAGTAACAGTGCAGCTCTATGGGAAAATACAGACAGTCCTGCAAAACCAAGGTAAAATTCATCCTTTCATACGCAAGGTTGAGCAAAGAGTTTTGTGGATTGACTCCATAGTCCATGTCATTAATCTCAGTAGGATAAATACTTTTCATAAAATTTATTTAAAAGATAAGCAAGCTATACCTACATTGAGTGCACCTTCTATACAAGAGTAATAACTACATTTCACCAAAAATATGAATGTCTATCATGTAAATGGACTCCCTAAGCACACATCAGTAAAAGAGACCATAGTTTTCTATCATTTCAATGATCCCTCAACAACAAGATCTGTAACTAAGTTTTGATAGAACAGATTGTGACAGCTTCATAGGAGTTATTATGAGCTGCATAGGCAGAAATCTGAGGAATCAAAGGAATCATAGTAGGCTGTTGTGTCAACTTGCAAATGATCAAATATTGAAACTAGCCTTGCTAAAATCAGCTGAATGACTCACTAGAATAAGATACAGTGATGGTCAAGAATAACTGAAGTGTGGCATACCAACTAACCATGGTGCGAAAACCAAATGAAGATTTTGTTGTTAAATGAAAACATAAATGAAAATTGAACATTTCCTTTCAGAAAAAGCAAAACAAAAAACTGTAGCATAAAACTGCTATTAAAAATGGTATGCACATATGTAAACAAGCTAAAGCAGCTCCAACCAACCTACCAATCCTGCAAGCTAAGTAAGAATGGAAAAGTCTGGATCTCAAGAGCATAGACCCAGGTTATTAATGCACAGCATAGCTTAAAATAGGCGGTAGTAAATGTGCAGGTGTTACCCGAGTTATGTATCTTGTCCCTTGCCACCTTAATTTATCTTTGAATATCTTCTTACATAGGATAGTCACAAGAAATTCTCCAGTTTGGACAATGTTAGAAAACTGCACTAGCTTCCTCCTTGAGGAACAATTTCCTGGTTTTAAGTATTTCTCCCTTTTACAGAGCTTTCAAACGACAGACTTGCAATGAAATACTTCAAAGACAGTGAGAGAAAATAGCAAAACAGGGCTCTCAACTTTTCTGTAACAAAAGTAAAAAGTCAGGATCTGTGAAAGTGCATGTTGGAATTTATCTGATAGTCTGAGTCTGTGAATAGTCAGAAAATAAATAATTCTACATAGTTCAGAAATGTTAAGCCATAGTATTTTAACCTTCCCCATTAATATTTATTTTACTAGTGACTTTAGTGCATTTTGTCATTAGAAAGGGAGAAGTTTGGGGCCACAAAATGCCAGACAGATCAGGAGCGGCGTGACAAGCTGCAGAGAGCCTGTGAAGCCAAAGGGAGAGATGGGAATGGCTCACGGCACACCCAGGGAGGGAGCCTCTTCTGCATGCGGTGACTGCAGCCTACGGGAGACAAGTAGTGTTCCACCCATACGCCATTACCTCTGGAAAATTTCTTCCCATTTTCTTTCAGTAGGTAGGTAAGTCTGCTGAAAAAATGCAGGCTGAGACAACCCGGAAGTATATGCCCACTCAGCAAACCGCTTGAGCCTCTTACAAAATTTTGGCTTTGATATCTGTAAAACAGCAGTAGTGTGGCAGCCCTGACTACTGTTTGTACCTTCTATTATACAAAAATTGGAGCAGTCATTCAGGATTTGAAAGGCAAATTTAAACTGAAGGACATTTGTTGTCCTCCAATATTTTTTCCTCCATATAGCTATCACACCTCAAAGTGATCGCTGAATCTCACACCCTCACCTTCCTAGTTAAGATAGTCTGCAACGCACTTACAGAATTTGCATCAAATTTCAATTATTAAACAAAAACAGGGTGCCATAAAACGTAATCCTGATAATATAGCAACTAGCCTCACAAAGAGCCGATTATTCAGCACCAGGTCACAAACTCAGTGCAGACACAGAAATCAGACCACAGTGGTAGGGTCAGAATCAAGAATTTAAATCTTTACTAAAACATCTTCACTGAAAATACATTTTTGATTTGAAAATACATTTTGATTTCCAGATACAAGTTCTGCTTAGCGCTTCAAGTGAGTCAAATGCAAGGCAGATTTTGTCCAAAAGCTACAGATTTGCTGCAGTGTATATTGCTCAGGAAAGAAAAGCATGCACAGCTCTGAGCTTTCAGACTCAAGGTATGTCATGTCCAGAGCTCGGAGCAGAGAGCAGAATTTTTTTATGCAGCTTAAACATCAGAATGATTATAATGCTGTGATGTACAGCAGCCCTTCATAGATCACATCACACTAAGAAAATACCAGAGCAGAGAGACGATCCCACGGTTTAAAGGCTTCCCTTTTTCTTATACTATGAACAATTACCTTAAGTGTAAAAAGCATTCTTAAAACTTCTGAATAAAGCAGCATTTATTGACCTTCCCCTGATCCTTCTTCTATATCTATTCTGAAAATCTCTGCAAAAATCAGAAAGATAAAAAATTTCACTTTCTTAAAATTATATTTAATTATTCCAATGTGTTTGAAATCTTAATAATCCATATTTCAAAATGTAAGATACCAGTTAATCGTATCTGTGCAATAGCTACATTATGAGAACATCCTTGCAGAACAAACAAGCAAAAATTGACTACTTTGTCCTTGATATAAAATAATTAATATTATCACCCATTTTGTCCTAGAAGGACAAAAACTATAGAAAAACTTGTAAATCTTGTCAAAAAGACTGACCAAAGACTACACATTACAATGCTAGAAAGGTCACATGCTTGGGGCGTCCAGAAGGTTTGTGATAAAATAGGTTGAATAACTGAAACCAATTTCTAGAGTAGGAAGGGAGACAGAAACAGCAGTATCTGGGAATTTGAGGGTCTTTAGTTAATATATATATATATATATAGTTTATTGTTTATATATACATACAAACTTGAAGCAACCTGAAATCATTTTGTCTAGTTCTAAATTTTTTTATTTTTTCACAAATAAATGAAAAGTTCTGTAAGAAAACAAAAAGCAGAAATATTTTTAAACTCTCAGAAAAATTCAGCTTTTCCAAAAAAAGACCTCTGGCTAAATATCCAAAATCAGATATTCTATTTTTTTTCTTTTCCTCTCAATTTCTTTTCCTGGCAATATACTTGCTAGCTTTGAGTAAATACTAAAAATGATGTCAGTTCTACTTCATGGTGACTACACTATGAATGGAAAAAAAAAATCATCAAATTAAATGCTCTACCCTTGGAGCTACCTTTCCCCAACATTGTGCAAGATGTAGTAAATATTTACATGCTGATGCTTCACGCTACTCCCCTGTATAATGATATGCTGCCATGCTTGCACTATCTTTATCTGAAGTCTGATTTATTAATGAATGTAAGGCACACTGAGCTGCTCACTTAAAAGCATAATATCAGAAACAGCTTTTGCAAGGAATATCATAAATGAAGTGCCATCATAATCAAATTCAACTTTTCTACAGGAAAAAGATACATTCACACGTATTTTTTCTTAACACTAGAAAGAATGATATTGAAAGCTTTATCAAAAAAATGAATAATCATTCATGCTAAAGTTCAAAAAGGCACCATGTAGTACTAATCCTGTGGTTAGTGTCTTACATTTGTGATCTGTACACCACAGCTTATGCTGCCCTAACCCAGGCAACTGAGGGTTAAAATCTGCATCTCTGCTCTGCTACGCCCAGGTGCAGCCAAGGGCCCGGCTCCAGGTGACTGTGCCCCACCGTATGTGCTGCAGTTCCTGTATGCACTAGCCGGAGGGAGGGAGCAGCCTGCCAGGTTTACAGCCTGTCTGATTTTCTTGCTTTTGTCTGTTTAAGCCTGCCCCCTCCTGTTGTTTATACATTTTATTTAATTTGTGTCTTTCAATGTTATTTTTACCAGGGATAATTAAAAGCATACAAAAAAAAGGCACAGGAAGGGAAAATGGAAGGATTCTCGGAAAGACTTCCAGCCAAATTCTCCTCTTTGGAGAATCTGCTCACACAAGCATGAAATTTCCACAGATGTCTGGGGAGTGCAAGGGTAGCGTGACCGACTTATTCTGCTGCCCTGGCTATTCAGACTATTTTGTGTGTGTGGCTCTGGGAGGGGCTTCCTCCCCTTTCACAGCGCTACACAACACAAACCTTGGATGAGTGTAGCCATTTTCAAGCGGTGGAGGTAAACACTGCCTGTACGGCAAGTGCTCCTGCCGACTTCAGAGAGGGACCATCCACCTGCCAAAGGGAGAGCGTTTGGTGCAGGCTCACCCTCACGAGGAGGCTTTTGGCGGCATGACCAAGGCATGCTCGGGTCCCTCAGGTCCCTCGGCCTGGGTAGCCAGCACAGCTCTCTGCCATCTCTGCCATGGGTGGCCACAGCATGGGGGGATGCCATGTCCTCGCAGGCGGGTGGCAGTCACGCTCCAGAGAGCTTCAGCTACACTGGTGTCTGCATGGAGAAGAAAGATTGGCCAGGCTGTGTCTATCAGGAGATTCATTCCTGAAGCGCAGGTTTCAGGCTATTATTACAGCTGCTGTGGAGTACATCTAGTACAAGAGCCCTCCACATGCAAGCATAGCTCCTCAAACACCGAGTAACTGGCTTCTCTGCAGAATAAGCAGGGACAGTAGGAACTGGATCACTGGCAATATTGTCCTCCCAGCAGTCACATCCCCTTTGGGATTGGCATGATGAGTTCTGATGATGGTCTAAGCGCTGCCAGAAGCATGAGAACAATGAGTCCACTAATTGTCCACTCATCACTTCTCAGATTAATTTGGAAATTAAGAGCCTACAAAAGCAACTAATGCTGGTAAATATTTTGTATTTGTTACAAATACTCTGAACCTGCTTTCCACCCCCCATAATACCTCCACTCAGATCTCCCCAAAAGCCCTTCAAACGTTTTCAATTAAATTCCATAAAAACTTTTAGATACCAAGTCACAAAAGCAGGCCTCAAAGTCAACAATACTAATCCAAAAAATCAATATATTTAAAGTCATAATCCTATTTTATCTCCATATTCTGGTCAATATTCTGAGTACTTTTAGATAATTATATAACACTGAACCTCTTATAAACACAAGGCCTGATTCTCATTTCATGGGAATTGATGGCAAAATTGCCAGTTGAGGTTTGCAATTGATCACACTCTGTTTCTATGTAACATATATAATGTGCTGAGGCTGTTCTGCCATGGAAACCAGACCTGGAAATGTACATCTGTTTCACAGTAAAAACAAGATATTAATATTACCCAGCAACTCTGCTGCTTCCCAGACTTTAGACAAACTTCAGTGCAGTGAGCAAACTCTCTATTTTCATAGTCATTAATTCTGCCAACTTTCTCTCATGGAATTTACATGAGAATATGCTCATTTTCAGACAAGCTTTTGTTTTGTTTTGTTTGTTTTTGTGTTTTATTATTTTTCCAACAAGCTTTCTAGAGTAAAAGATATTATCTGTTTGCAAGGCTACACCCTGCACTGAGAGTTAGGTGTTAAATGTCTGTTTAGTAAAGAAAATATAGTAAACCAATATCATAATTGCTCAAAATAAAATCCAGATACAACTCCAGCAGGTTATCACTGGGGGAAAAAAGTCCAATACCGCACTAATAACTAAGAGCAACATATGAGAAACTAATAAAATTTGGAAAATTGTCGATTGAGATTCGGACTTTACACTGGAGCTGGCAGCCTGATAAGCCCCTAGTCAAGAATTTGGAAATGATTCTGATACAGTAGCAGGTCCCAAGAACCAGAGGTCCCAAGAACCTGGGAGGAACCATCATTGACATAGATTAATGAATGGCCTCGGTCTTGCCCCTGCAACAATTATTACATTAAAAAGACTGTTTTGTAATTTTTAGCAATATTTAAAAAACTTTTTCATTTGAATGGATGAAAATTGCTTCTCAAAATTAGGACAAGCAACCTATAAAATACTTCTTTTTCTCTTAGAGTAATATTCTCGCTTAAATGTGAAAGAGAGAGCAAACAAAATGAGAAAGATCACATGTGGGATATTCTGGGATACGTAGAGTTAATCATTCAACAAGTAATCCTATCACTGTCCACAGATGATCTACATAGCTTAGGGTATAATGTAATATGCTACTTTCGAAGGAAGTTGTCAGTATCTGAGGGACTTTTAAAACAATTGCTCACTATGAAATGCACTACTTAATTACAAGCACAAAAGTGATTCTCACATAAAGGAAAAGGTGGAAATGAGAGCTCTTTATCTCTTCCACAGTTAATGCAGTTGGTCATGTAAAAATAGAATGCTTTTTGTGTTTTTAGTAAGGCACTGCATTCTATTAGATCTACGTGATATATTTTCTCTGTTGATGTTCTTAGATACGATGCCACATCTAAGGCCTTATATGGTCATGCATAACTAAATAAATCTAAAACTGTTAAGGTATTGGACAAGAAGAGATAAGTGATTTTGTGCCCAACTAGACTGTCTTCTAAAGGACACATGGCAAATTGTGCAATCTCTAAAATACACAAAACAAAGCACATTACATCAATTAAGACATTAAGTTGAACTTCCAAGATAAACCATCTTTTTCCAGAATCTTGAATTAGCACTTTTGCAATGCTGTATGTAATCTAGAACTTGACAGTTTTTTAACCTGTCAACCAGATTTCAAAACATCTGTTCAGAAAATATATATACTATAATAAAGTAATTATCAAAATAAACAAAAATAGAACATAATGACAGAAAACACAAATATTTTTGAGTGTCAGATTTTCAACCAAGCAAAACACAAGTCAGAGGTTCGGACAAACAGCCGGTTTTCCAGGATACATCTGTAAGTGTCTATGGCCATTCAATATTTACATCCACTTTTAAAGACATAACTGAACATAATGTCAATTTTACTTACCGTGACTCTTGTATCAGGACAACCATAACATTGGAAAAGCAGTATTATTTGGCATGAGTCCAGGTCAGACAGATGGTAGAGAGGAGGAGATCACTGTAATGTTCAGTGTTGGGAAGTCTGGATAGGATTGTAACATTTTAAATGACAAAGCAATTGGTCAGCATCTTGAGCTTCTGCTATTGCTTTTAAAAAAAAAAAAAAAAAAATGAAGAAATGATGAGATAAACCTTTTTTTTCCCTCCATCAAGCCAAATCAACTTTGTTTTTGACTTTGTTCTAATTTAAGTGCATAATCAGCTATATTTTTGAGAAGAAATCTGAAATATTTACAGAAACTAAGTATCAAAATAAATCTCTTACTATATAATCCAAAATATTTTACTGTGTATAAATATAAATGTCTCTTACCTTCCTTACACTTCAAGATAAGTTTTTGAAATTAAATAATTGATTCTTTTTTGTTCTTTTTTTTTGATCTGTATGGCCTCCCATAACTCTTAACTTTTTAATCATTATAAAAATGTGATATATGCAGTACAGCTGCAGTATCAAGAAAAGAATACACCTTGCAAGTTGCTACTCTCTATTTCATTTAACACTGCTCACAAACATCTGAAATAAGGTGAAGTGCCTAGGGAAACCCCAAAGGAAAACTGAACCAGACCTAATCCAACGTCCAGCAACCGCAGCAGAGCGCACAAGGTGGTCACGTGGCTCCACACCCAAACTGTTTTATCTCCCTAGGCAAGCGCCTCAAGGCGCCCGTGAGCCCAGGAAGGAAGCTCACACATGCGTTCCTGCATCCACACTACTTGGTGACACACGTGGCAGTTCCGAACTCCACATGCATCTGCTGGGAGGAATCTGCTGAAATCAGGTGTCTCATGCAGAGTATGCAAGTTGCTCAGGGTAAATACCCCAGAGATCCACCAAAGGTGCCCCTGCAAATACTTCCACATTAAACCTAAGTCACGTGTATGTACACACTTGCAGTATTGGATACTATCCAGCTCAAACACTGGGACAAAATGGATCCCACTATGCTACTCACCATGCTATGCAATTATTTTCATTTATGCTGACACAAATAAAGAATTACAGATAAAAGTGGTACCTCTGCTATGAAATCCAGCTTTTGTTGTTAAGATTACTTAGTGCCTAGTGACATAAAAGTGATCAGTACACCATTATGGGGATAAAACAATTAAAAAGTTTCTCAGAACTAACTCTGTCATCTTGGACAGCAAAATTACTGCTGCAAGGAGTTGCCAACACATTTGTTTTCATTATAACCAAATGCACTACCCTCATCAAGCTGATAATTTGACTTTTTTTTGACTGATGCCAATTTATCCATGTCAGTGTTTATTATCTTACTGTCATGATAGGTTCCATGTAGACTGCAAGCTCATTATCCACACATGAGTTTAAAGCAGTCTTTTGCTTGATCAGAAATGCCAGACAACTTACAATTTGGCATTTGACGAAACTATTTTATAATAGGTAATCCTTTTATATTTCCTGGAAAGAGCAATCTACACCGCGTCATACCTTAAAAGAGTAGATAATCGTAGATTAATCTATTAGATGACGGATTTCACTACAATGCCATGGTTTTAAAGGAATGTATTCTGTAACAAAAATTTTGACTACATTTGATGCAAATCGTTTCAATTTTTAAAATTATTTTTCACGAAGCATTTCTGTAAATTCTCAGATTAGGGTTCTTTTGTCCATTTGGAAGAATATAAAGCTGATTAAATGTTTATATTATTAACAAAACACCAAGAAGATTCATAAACACTAAGCCTCAATAAATATCTGAACATTTTATATACTAGTCCAGAGGTCTAAGGAAAATTCTTGCAATTATGCCCTCCAGCTTGCCTGCTCTTCCCCTATCCTTGTCCTCCCCTGTCTCCACCCACATCTGAGGTGTCTAATTTTACACTTACGCTGCAATTACTTTCGGCCTACTTATCTTACCCTCAAAAAATAAATTCTTTATTATACCCAGGCAAACATAAACTACCTCTGTTCCTCAAGGCATATATTCTCATCCACTTTCTGACAGTTGCCTCTGGATCATTAGCAAAGGGTCTGTGGCAGAAATAAAGTAGTCATTCTCCCTGCTCTCCGAGTTAACCTTGCACAAGGTCTCTATTTCACAGCCATAGTGGATAGTACTGCCATCCTGCCCATCACTCAAATACATCATCCAGACACCATCTTTAACTCAAGCTTCTCTCTAGCTCAAGCTTCTCTCCTTTTCTAACAGCTATATATAACTATTGCAGAGCTGTGTTGCTTAGTGCATGAGACAAAGTTCTCCTGCCTATCCATACATCTAAATTTTTTCTCCAGGCTCTCATCATCTTACATCTTGATTATTCTAGTGTCCTTTTTTTATGATCCTGCCAAATGCTACCTTGTTAGATTGTCAAGCAGGAACACAGGCTTTATCCTGTGCTGCCCTTCACACTTGGGAGGAGCTTTTCAGAAATAGCTGTGCAGGATCTTGTTATCTATCTTAAAATTCTTCCTTCAAAACTCTTTTTTTTTACCACTGTGCCAATTAAAGGCTGAGAAAACTGATGTGCTGTGCTCCCAGATCCACACCATCACGACTTCCTTATGTTTCCCTATCTCCAGGTCCATCTGTCATCTCTCATCTTGTACCTACACTGCAAAATCTTAAAGCCAAGAATGGTGTTTTTTGTTACAGCACCAACCATAGCAAAGTCCTGTGAACTTCACAGCTTCAGACTAGCCTGCAGTACGTAAACCACAGCAAAGTACCACTTCTAAGTGCAGCTGTCTCTGTCAGTGCAGACAGCAGAAGAGCAAGAAATCCTTGTGGACCTTCCTTCCCACATTTGTCCACTGGCACCTTCCCTTCGACAAACAGTGTTTGCTTGACTTGGAGGCAGTCTCTGGGACACATCAGCATCTCATATTTGGAAGTCTGTCTAGCCTCCAACCAGCCTTTTTTTCCTCCATAGAGAGAGGAGAAAGGAAAGTTTTAGAAGATGCAGCAAACAGTAACACTATCTTCAAAACAAGCACGGGTCAAATCCAGAACATGTTACATTTAAAGGAAATACTAAATTTATACTAATAGGCTTCGACAAAGCCATCATTATAAAGAAAATACACTTTGCTGAAGTTCGTCAAGCAGTTGCAGCGAGAGATAGAGCTCTCCAATCCCACCAGGGAGTTATTCAGCCATTCCCAGCCACCTGCTGGCAGTTCACACTGCCTCTCCAGGCTGCCTTCCCTAAGACTAACGTATTCCAGCTGTTCTCTGGTCTCAGGGCTTAACCCTTGCCTCCCCTTACAATTCTAATTTACTTACCATTTCCCTTTGCCCCTTCTCTTCTCCCAGCTAACTTCTTTGTCAAGCTTTCATGGCAAAGTCTGGGATGAAAGAGAAAGAACTAAAAAAAGGTGAACAGTCTGGAATCATCATCTTTAACTCATGTATGAGAATTTGGAGGTGCGAATAAAATAAAAATAATGATCTCTTCTGGAGCTGAGTATTTCATAATTATTTGGCAACATAATTCTGATTATAACCTAAAATTAAACAATATTTAACTATTTTTTAAATTATCTACTAGAGAACAAAACCAGCCCTTGTTGCGCAAGATTTTTTTATACATACATACTATATATATATATATATATTCACATGTACACACACACACACATGTGTGTATATTTCCTATTATAGCTCTTTAGGAAAATTGCTTCTTTGGTCTTATACTGTTGCCATGTGTTACTGGTCAGAGAAAAAGCAAAACAAAACAACAACAAAAAAAAAACCCTGCAGCTTCTTTATTTTAAAAAGGTCTTATTTTGATTTCACTAAAAAAAAAAAAATTATAGTGTGAGCTTCACATATGCCTTCTTGCCACCCACCCCTGTTCTCAGAAACTGTGGTTGGTAGGGATAGCCAGATACAGAGCACACACTGAAGATTTGCACTTCAGCTTCATCCTTAATTTCCATCTATGCAGGGAAAGGTAAATAAAATGGTGCTGCCATTAATTCTTGAAGGAGCTTGCTTTATTTTTTAGCTTTAAATAATCTCTGATACTGCCTGTAGCCAGCCACTACAATTGCTGGGCTAGAAAGAACATCAAGTAGAATTTGTCAATTAGACAAAGGCAGGGAAATAACTGAGGTTCTAAAATGCAAATCTGAGATCTGGTGAGGGAATAACACATTTCAGAAGAACTTCTCAACATCAAGAGTTCAACAATGACTGTGCAGCGACTGAGATAATATGGTAACATACATTTAAAATTCCCTTCCAATGTCAGCTGTTCATATATGAAGATTTTGTTCACATTCCCTTGGTCCTGATTGCTTTGTGGTAGGACACACGCAGAACGTACTACAAAGCCAGCAGCTGATACATCTTACGGTAGGAGTCTCCTGCTCTCTCCCATTCTTTCACACAGAAGCATTTGGGGCTGCCTTTAAGATTTTCATGAAGTGAGAACATCCAACTTGCACCTTATTTCAGGTAATTACATCTGGCGAGCCAAAAGGAGAATGCTGATGCAGTATTCTCTGTAAAGACGTAAGACCATTTGAGAAACAGTCTCAGTAATTAATAAAAACAAGGTTGTGATGACAATCAAACATTCTAACAGAAGGTTACAGTACAAGTACAGTACAAGTGGGTCCACATTTGAATTTTCTGTATACTTGAGATTCCAATACACAGAGGAAAAAGAATTGGAATAGCATTTGGGGCTTATAAGAATTAGAGCAACAACAACAAATCATATCAGCTTTGAATTTGTTACTTGCATATATATAATATGTAATATATATTTATATTCTTAGTCTTTAAAATAATGTTTAACTATATATTACTTCTAAGGGCATCACTTACCATAGGAGTGTAGGACATAATTATAGCACTGTATATTTAGAGAGAGTACTTCAACTGATAGATGTAGTAAAACATGGATTTAGGATGCCCTAAAGCATGCAGTTGTTGGTTCAGAGTCATTTGGAAATTTTGCAGTTGGATCAAGAAACAAGTAATGAGCAAATATAGGAAACCACAGGAAAACCACAGGAAAAAAAAAAAAAAAGAAGAAGAAAAAACCCTGCAGATGAAGGTAATATTTTCTACTGAGCTCAAACGCTACCCCAGGAGCAGCTAAACAGTGCAATATAGAATTTGATAATCTGATTTAGATACTTATTTTTAGATCAAGTATAACTTAGTCCTTGGTTCCCAATTCTGTAATTTGGGTTTTTTAAAAACCATCTCTTTGTAAACTCAGGTCCATTTGAAACCTTTCACTACAAGTTCCTGGGAAAGGTCAATAGTGCTGATCAACCCCAACCACAGATGACTCAGTCAGCTAAGATGGCAGTCACAAAGGGTTTTGATATATTTTTCATTTGAAAAAAATGAATTTATAGGTCTGAGATATGGGAATCTGACAGGGAGCATTGCCTTTAACCTTGACTTACAAATCTTTCCAATTTATTCTTCTGTTTGATCCTCAGGGAGATTTGTAGGGAGATGGCAAATGTGTTTCCTCTGCAAACTTCATCTTCTTGTAGGAATTGGTATGCTAGTAAAATAGCCTGTAGCTGACAGATACTTACAGTGGCTGCAGGAAGTCTTGAGTATGGGGACACAGTGCAGGCAGCCAAACACTGTCTCTCTCGGCTTACCACTCTCAACACCTGGTGCCCTTACTCTAAGTGAAGCTTACTGTGACGATTATACAACATCTGAACTTAACAGAGATACCTTGGCAAATTCACAAAAAGCAACAAATCAGTTTCCCAAAGCAGAAGGGGTTTGTTACCCTACTGTGGACCTACTCTGTGGGCTAACACATTTTTCTAAAGGTTTTTTTTTTTTTTTTTCTTCTTCTTAATCAGATGGCTTAAAATGGTGATTTGGGCAACTGGAAGCCAAGGAATATTTGCTTCATTACATATATTGTTTTGTCATCTGGAGACGATTTTTTTGCTCATGTACAAATGGATAGAGAAAATCTTCAGAGATCTTACAAGTATATTTTGCTTTACATATAAATAGCACCCTCGTATCACTAATAGCCAAGTTACCTTGTCTCTCCTAGCAATCTACGCCTTATATGCCAATAATCTCAGGATGACATAAATTTTCATTAAGCCTGAGGAGGGCTCTTTCTGTCTTTCTGCCTGATTCAGGTTTAATTGGCCTCTGAGGGTAGTAAGCTGCTTGAGTGGTCTTGCAGAATCTGTTCCTCTGCTGGTTTGCCAAATATTTTTTATTTCATCTAGCAATTTGTTTCCTTCAGCTTCCTTCCCTCACTCTCTGCCAGAGACAAAGCTGCCACATTTCTCTCTCATTATATTTTTATAAGCATCCCCCAAGCAGTGTTTTCTGAAGAATCACGATTTTCTAGGTAGCTCCACCTCTTCTTTCAAAGTCTATCCTGATACTGTCCTAACAAATGGTATAGTCTGAAAACTTCTGCACTTTGTCTCCTGTCCAGTTTAACTGAATCTAGAAATAGGTGTATGGGCCAAAAATGCTAATTTAACATCTCTCCAGCAAGACTAAATCCAGTATAAGGAAGTCAGAACATAACTGAATCCAACAGAGACACTGTGAAAAATGGTAGCTCCTATGCAAGCTGTCCAAATTATACAGAAAAGTATTTCAATTTTCTTAATAATTACCTAGGGTATCTTGGAGCTTCTCTGCCTTCTTTCTATCAGAGAAGGGTAGGATTATTAAATGATTTCCTTTAAACTGAATCAAGAGTTTTGTTCCCACCATGCATTCTGCAGCCTTTGTGTTCCAGGTTTTGCTTTCATTCTCTTCTGGAGGGGTAGAGGAACTTCCGTTTCAGCAAAATACTCTTTGCATGAGCAGTACTAAGTCTATTATTTGCCTACCATACCTCTAAGTGCTCTCAAGATTTCAGAAACAGAGCTATTTTTTGGCAGTAATTAGTATATTTTATGCTGGGGATGAGTTTGCTTCACCGGGCTGTCTTTGTAGCCAGCGCCCCTCTATTTCTCTGTGCAGCTTCTGCTGCTCTGTTTTTTGGGGGGGCAGGAAGGCAAATTCCAACCACCAAGTCTGTGGCAGTCAAAGCCATCTACCTCCTCACAGATGACCCAAACATGCAAATAAATCACAATTTCACATGTCTGAGTACTCCGAGAGCCAAACTTTACCTGAGAAAAATTCTGATCTCTCATGGGTTTCCAACAGTGCAAGCTACAAATTTTCAACCATGACATCCTCAAATACACTCTAATGGTCACATCAAACTCCAGTGTTCAAGAGACTTTAAAGATGGAACAAACAGTTTCCAGTATTTGGTGAATTTCTGGATAATAATAGTAGAAAGTGTATCAAGAGGAATCTATCAAAAGCCAATAAATCAGTATACAAGTTATTTCTGTCTGAAAACTAAAATTTGCACAGAAAGGCTAAAATAGTTATACTTTGCATATATACACACGTAAGTATATACCTAGGTATAAAAAGATACCTAGAAAGGTACCTTTGTTCCTGTTATTACTGGGAAAGAGGACAGAGGAAAGGAGTCCAGAGAGATGAAAAGAATGAGAGAGAAGAGGGAGAAGGTAGAGAAATAAAATATTAAGAACTGAAATGACAGACAAAGACCCTGCTTCTGAATTCTGTGGCAGATTCTTCCTGCTAAAGCAGTTGTCTCAAATGAATGTCTAATATCAAATTCAGAACCCCCTGAACATTCGGGCGGGGAAGGACAGGATTTTATTCTTTATCATAAAATAAAAACAATTGGATATGTCTTTCTTGAAATAAAGAGAATGGAAAAGAAAAACATGAAAGTAAAAAAGTAAAAATTTTCATGCAAGTATTTATGCTCACCTGAGTAACTAGAGTGTTTTCCTAGCTCATTCCCTTGGTCTTCACCAGTCCTGTAGCCTTGCACCAGCTTTGTCATCTTCGGAACACAACATTTTCATATTCCAAGAAATAAGCATCCAAGGTAGCCAGCAGTAAGTTTTCCTTTGCCTTAGTAAGTTTACATTTTGCTGAACATCTCAAAGGATACAAGACCTCTTTTATAAACAATTAAGTTCCATGCTACCCAATAAATATCCAATACTGCACCTGTAACCTCAGCCTCTTTTTGAAGTCTGAAAAATGTGTATTTTGCATGTCTGCTGAGCACAAATCTTCTACGCACACTAAACAGCGGTCACAAACTGTGCTGACAAATGCACAAATTAAATAAGGAGAAGAAAACTTCTGGTGTCCTATTTTTTTTTGAGGGGGTTGGTTTTTGTTGTTGTTTTAGTTATGGCTATTTCAGGCACTCCTTAAATTAAGTGGAGGTTAAAGTATGCTCAAAAAGAAATGTCATTTTATATTGCAAGGATTATTTATATGTATTAAACAATGCTTTTGGAAAAAAAAAACAGATGCATGCACACAAGTCCAAATATTCAGGCTGCAAACTGTTTACAGTGTGTATAATTTGCATAACTTTATTAGTTTTAATTTTATTGTAATCTTTTATATCTACTTACGTGCTCTGATCCCGAGATGTGCAGTCCCTTTTTATAGTATCTGCAATGCTTCAAGATTTCAAGGAAAGCTCAGAAACGCATCCCTCACTCTGAATCCCAGATGAGTAATTAGTTGTTAGGGTTTTTTTGTTTATATATATATATATATACACACACACACATATATATTTATATATAAATGCCTAACTATGTATTTGGCGCAGGTGAAAATGGAGCTATTTTAACTGTTCAGGTAAGCACTGAAGGAGGGCGCTGTTTCTACCTGCTTACGGGAAGGACACACCGATGAAGAGGACGGAGGCAGCTGGGGATAACGCACCCGTCCTACTGCGCCGCGTCCTGAGGCTCCCGGGACACCCGCACAGCAGCGACCGGGCCGGATCAGACCGGACCGGGCCGGATCAGACCGGACCGGGCCGGATCAGGGCGGCCAGCACCAGCCGTGCCCGGCCCCGCCCCGCGGGACCTGCCGCCGCTCAAGGCGACCTAGTAGCCACCGGAGCCCAGAGGAAAAACAAAAACGTAAGGAAACACAAACCGTTTTTTTATAACAGCAAGAGGCATCAGACTGGTGCTGACCACCTTAGGCAAATACATCATCTGCGCCTGGGGAAGATGCTTTTTCAGGCAGTAAATAAAGCTACAGAAGATGCATGGAGGTAGAGGCAAGAAAGCTTGATTTTTTTTTTTTTTCCCACCAGACAAAACCCCTCTAGTACTTAATTTTCAATCCATCTCCTAAACACTGGTATTCCTCTATCTGAAATAAATGATGGGATTCAGCTAAGACACCTCTCAAGCAACAGTTCAATTTTTATTGTTTTTTTTTCCCCACCTCATAAATAGCCTGCAGTAACGCAAATTGCCAGATGCACGCTGTATTAGTCCTAAAGCAGTAACGCAAAGCTCCTAGGGGAACGTGCCTCCCAGCACACGCTCTCGTGCTCGGTCTCGAGCACGGCCTCACGGAGCAGGTGGCTGAGCAGAGGGCCTGCCAAGGAAGCGAGCGGAGCACGGAGTTGTAATGAACAGCAAGCAAGTAAAGACTGCGACGAAAACAGCATCAACGCCAAAAACCTTAACGAATCACAGGAATTTACCTTTCCAGCCGTCTCTCCTGCATCTGCGCCCGCAGCAGTGGTGCTGGGGCCTAGACTTGAAGGTTTCAGACGCAGGGTAAGCAGGATTCGTTCTCGTGAACTGCGTTAGCTACTGCTGCTGCTTCTCAGGCCCTGCTCCAAGCCCCTTGTCCAGTGCAGCAGTTTCTGCCTCTGTCCCACCACCATCCCACTTGATTCTTTTATTCCCCAATCTTCCTACCAGAGCATTTCTTACCTTCATGGTTCTCCCCAGTAAACCTTTCATCGGCACCTTTTGTAGGAGTAGAACCAGAGTCTAGCACCAAGAAAGACGAATGGCAGCGGTTAATTTTGGTAGTGAATGTAGATCAGTCTTACCAAAACATTATTGTGGCATCCCCAGCACAGGGCACAGAGGTGAACACATGCACAGAACCCAGGTGATTTTCCCTGCAAACTTCTACAATAGTGTTTTTTAGCACAGCAGCCATGGTTGCTTGGAGTATAACAAAGTGGACTGTTATTCTCATGTTTGTCAGTGACAGAGGGAAAATCCATCTAGGAAGCATCTGATGAAACAGCCATTTGTGTTTTCTGTCCATAAACTATGAATAAAAATATGGGAATATCCTACAAGGGGGAGTATTCTATGAAAACAGGAGGGCACCTAAGAGTGTATGTGGGTGGTTGGCTTAGTGAGGGGATGGGTTAATGTATGCGAAAATCAGAATGCTTTGGATAACAAAAAACTACAGTGGCACCTTGTCCACAATGGGGACCCAGCTGGTAGAAATACATTGGACAGAGATGCCCAGCTCAGTCGTGTCTCCAATGCTCTTTATTTCCTCACGGCCGAGATACCTATACTTGAAAGACCTTTTTTTGTGTCTATTATCAGCTATTTACAGTTGCTTGAAAATCATTTCCTACAGTGACCTAGCAGCATATAATCCTGACAGAAGTATTGCTCCTGAGTTCTTGCAGTTTTGAGGAATGCACCAAAACACCTGAGGACAGAGAAGCAATCTTGCTCCATCTGTAAATATGACACTAGCATGCTCAGGATTTAAGCTCTCAGTCTTTATTTTAGAGGAAAAAAAGACAAATGTGTACAACAAAAAGCTTCAAGTCTTGCTTTGCAAGCTGATTCTTCTGGGTATCCATTTCATGCTGAGAACACCACTTGTGTAGATTTTGGACTCACTAAATGGAGCATAGCAGGGGGGGAAAGCTATTTACTCACAGATAATTTTCAGAGGGTTTCTCCACCAGCTTAACACCAATAGAGCTTGAGAATGTGCGCCAGCTTGCCCAGACAGGGGCTCAACCAGCCTCAGGGTGAGCTCTGAAAGTGCATAGACTCCACCTGAAAGTCAGAAACAGCTTTTCTGTGCTTGCATTCAAGTCTAAAAATTAGATGTAGAATCCCTTACGTAAAAGGTTTCCTGTTAATCTTTCCCAAATGAAAGCACCTGAACGCAGAAGCCGCTTTGCCATGCAAACCATCAACACCCACTGGTGTGGAAGGTGGATGCTATTCCTATCTAGCAGGAATGCCAAGGGTAGCACAGGGTCTTTCTCTGGAAGAGTGTTTAGGGAAGATCAACTGTGGATTATCGCTTTGCAGACTTTGGGGTTTTTTTGCCTCCATTAATTTCAGAACACATAAATTTCATCACACTTTCACTGTAAAGCAATTTCAGGACCTAATGTCCACCCAGCTACAAGATTTATTATAGTTTGTTGCTGTCAAGAGCTGTCAGTAGACTTACCAATCAAATGAACAGCAATTTTTTTTTTAACTATGAACAGTTTGGGCTTCTGGATGAAAATGAAAAATCTTCAAATAACACATAACCCCTACACACACACTTTATATTATACACAGAAAATGTATGCAAGTTTTCTACAAAATAGGTAATATATTATGTTTACTTTCCAAGCACAAAAGTTGTGCCACTATGCAAATAAGGTTTGAATCAAAGGGACCATCTCAATTTTTGGCTTGCTACAAAAAACAATCAAACACACTGAAAAGCTTTTCATCCCTACTCTCAAAGGACTTTTACACTGTACACTTTCAATCTCATTTTGCAGGGATTTCCAGAATTAGTTTCTTCCAAAACTTCGTAGAAACAGAATAACATTAAAAAAAAGAAAGAAGTCTCACCTAAACATTAATTAAACTAACAACTTGATGTACTGAGCATTGAGGTTCTGAGAAATCAAGCAACTTTTTCTGCAGCAAGAAGGTATCAAAAACCCTTAGCACCAAAACACATCAGGCACAGATGCACTCAGGTGAAAGTGTCATTCTATAAAACTTTTGTATTAAAGAACAGTTGAGCAGTTTCATCAAGAAATTAACTCTCTTCCATCCCCTTTAAAACAATGCACTAGCATAGCCACAAATGGCTGGAAAGATGAGACAGAGAATATAAGCATTAAAAATTGAAATAATTCACACCAAAATGCTCTGAGAGCTACAACAAACCAAGCCTATTTACCTGTCTCAAGGAGAAAGACTCAAGGTATGTTAAAATATTGACTATACCCATGGATTGGTATAAGTCCAAGAAGAATTTTCTTCTTTCCCTAGCTGTTCTTCTTGTGCTTTCCCAAAATATTTCACTCTCCCATTTCACTAAATAGAAGATTAAGCTGATGAACTTGCCTCCCCCTGAACCTACCAGTTCCTGCTGTTCTCAACCTTTTTTTCCCATCCAGCTGTGAATGCAGAGAATACATGCTCTTCACCACTTTTTCAGTTCTTTCTCTTCTAGACTGAGCTCTACCTGGTTTATCCTAAGTTATCCTGGTCTGTCTTCTGGCCACTCAGTGCTCCAAGACACAAATCACATAGGCAGGATTCTCATTTTCATTATAGCACCACACACAACCATTACTCTCCCTGATGTCACAGTTCTCACTGGTCTTTCCTACTCCATTTCAAACCTGCGTTTTACTCTTCCCAGCTCACAGATTTTCTTCCCCTTACATTTACTATTTCTTCCTACGCTCTAAACAAAATATCACCACCCTCTTTAGAGCCACCTCCCTCTCAAGGCCATGGGTACTGCAGTCTGTCAGTCACAGTGTGCAGCGCAGAGCCGGTGCTTTGCTTGGCCCTGCACTGCCTCAGCAGGCAGCACCTACCAGCAGAGCATCAGTACCTACGTGCGGGCACGCAGGGAGGGGAGGAAAGGGGGCCAGGACTATGACCGGCTGCTGGCAACTGCCCAGGAAGAGAAGAAACACTGCCTCTATTTCCCACCACCTAATACAAAAGAAAAACATGTCAGGTTCTTAAAAAAACGGTATCATCAAATTACATCTTACCAATTAAGAAAAACTACAGTAAACTGAAGTCAAAAGAAAAAAAAATAGTGTTTTATTAACTACCACACTGTTATAATACACTTTAAACGTACAATAAGGTAGCCTTTAAATTTGAGGTGGTTTTAAGAATAACAAATGAACAGATTTCCAAATGTTTGTAAATAGGTGAACTGCAGTAATTATTGTTATACAGTTTTGGAAAATGGTATAGCACTTACAGACTGGCTATGTAACTTCATTTTGTACATTTTTCTATAATTGAAAATATAAACAGTAATTAAAAATAAAAAGAAAATTCAGCATAATAAAAAAACATATATGTTTATCAGTTAAATGTACTGGATACATACAATTTTTAAGGGAAGAAGCAAAAAGGAAAGATGGCTGATATTTAAATGCAGGTTGACTAACCAAAAACTAAACAACAAACAAATAAAAACCTCATAAAACCCCTAGTTCACTATGACTATATCCATATGTTTGGGAGTACTGTCAATATGGAAGTGATTTTTCTGTTGTATTTGCATATGTTATATTTTACTGGTAATTTACATGATGGCTTTTTAAGGCCCTGGCAGACAGATGTTTTTGGAAAAAGATCTGATAAAAATCACTGCTGAGACGCAATACACCTTATTTTTGGTCCTCCAATGTTCAAGAGAAGGGATATACTTCACTATAACATTTGCCTTACCACCCAAATGCCTCAACCTATACATATTTTTTTAAACATTTTAAACTTTTTAAACATTGGTTATATTGCCCACCTTGGTTATTGAAAGAATATTAACAAGACATCATTTTGGCAAATTAAATCTTAAACATGGCTTTTCAATAGGATTTTAGAAGGTGACTATCCCTAGAGTTCCATGTTAAAATGTAGTTTTCAAAATCTTACAAGAGTAATGCTTAAAATATTGTACATAGTTAACCTAATTAAAATAATTAGCTTCAAAATGACAAGTTGATGAGCTAAGTAAAGCCTACACTATGTAACATTTGCTTGGAAACTTGATTTGTCAGTTATGCATAATAAAAATTCCAGTCATCAAGAAAATTACAAAATTTCTTTTATCATAACATGATTTCTTTTCACCCATCAACTTCTTTTATCTTACAATAGATAAATACCAACATGTTCTCATTTTTTACATTAAACCACACAGGATTGATGCATTTGGTTAGACTACCATTTCCATCGTTAAATTCATTTTTTTTTAATATAACTTGGTAAAATTTCATCTCTTCTAGATTCCAAAAGTACCTACAAAACCCATGCAATTTTACCATTTTAATATACTATGGAATATCATACAAAGTAAGGCATTTCAGTGTCATGTATAACCAAGTTACTGTCAATCCAAAAATTTTTGCACATCAATAAAAAGATATCTAAGAACTTAGGAACAATATTCTTCTCACTACTGTATAAAAATAACCACAATTAATAGGTATCTTGTGTAATATTTACTCCATTGTCTCGTTTCCCGAAACTGTGACAAGCTGTAAAGGTATTTCAGTGTTGGTAAGAATATCTTGATTGCTGGTGCCAGATGTATTAACAGTTCCTATTCCTGAAACAGAACCTTGTTGAATATTTGCAAGGATAAGTGTTGTTCCTCCTGCAGTAATCAAAGTATCATCAGGTGTTGCTTCAACTGATGCCAGCACTGTACTGCTAGAGTGAATACCTTTTTTATTCTGATGTGTTTTAATATGTTTGGCAAGGTGGTCACTTCTCATAAAGCGTTTTGAACACTCTGGACACACAAACTTCTTCTCACCTGTCACATTGGATAGAAGGAAAAAATATTTTCAAGAACTTTAAGAGAAAAAACATATAAACAGCAACAACAATCAAGGTAACTTATTGCCTGTAAGAGTCAGAATTCTAATACTATCTATACTGAAGAAAAAATAAACTGACACTATGAACTTCAATTATTTTTAAGAATTTCTAGGCACTCATGACAAATCCTTTAAAAGGATTCATTTATTTTCCTGTCTTGGTGAGTTTTATAAGTTCTTCTAGACAAGCTAAAGAACAGCACCATCTAACATCCTCAGGCTGCATGTTTTGCTGCATCTAAGTTTCACTGCAATAAGTAACAAATTAAGAGGAGAACAAACCCTGCAGAATCATGGACAGGGAGGAGCTCCCTCCAGAATAGTACTTGAGACTGACAGACACAGGATCACAAGATAATTCAGGCTAGAGAGCACCTCTGGATACTGACCTCCTGCTCTAAGAAGGGTCACCTACTCGAGGCTGCTCACATGGTCAGAGGTCGACTAGGCAGTTTGGGGCTTTATCTATTCTGGTCTTGAAAAACTCTAAGGATGGAGACTGCACAACCCACCTATTACTGCAGTGAAAAGTTTTTCTTTATAAACCTATCCAAAAGTCTTGTTTCAACTTCTGCCCTTAGTCACCAAGGACCACCCTGCAAAGTTTGGCTCTATCTACTCCCTAGCAAGATGGAAGTACTAGTTTCATTTCTGTTCTCATGTTAGACAACAAGAGAGAGAACCTGGGGTGCCTGTATCTCTAGTGATTAGTGGAAGCGTGAAGCTGAGATGTGAAACAAGGCTCCTTCCTGATTTGTGAACAACATCTAATCCCTTGGACATCTACCCTTAACTTTACTATTTAATAAACGAGAAGAGAAAAAGAACAACAGTCCTACTCTGGTTCACACACATACTTAAATCAAAGTAAATCAACCATTAACCTGTGTTAGTATTAGCTTCAAATGCCAGTTCCTAACCAAAATAGTGCTGTTTTTCCCCTTTGGATCTACTAAGCTAAAATATACACATAGCTCTAAGTACTAGCCAATTTTAGAGAATATGTACAATATTAAAATCAACATTCCCCCCCTCCCCAAAAAAAAACTGTTTTCTTCTTAGAAATTAATTATCCAAGCACCCCCCACGACACTCCTTTAGTTAAGAGCGTGAAAACCTGTGTGCGTTCTTCGGTGTCGCTGCAGCTCATCGCTGCGAGTGAACCTCTTTCCACAGTACATCCAAGTACAAATAAAGGGACGCTCTCCAGAATGCCAGCGGAGATGAGCTCTCAGATGTGAGGTTTTCCCATATACTTTGCCACATCCTGGTATGTGACAAATGTGTTGCTTCTTTTTTCCCAAGTTGGAGCCCCTGTTTAAAAAAAAAAGAGGGAGAAGAAGAAAAACTATCATTCTTATAAATTCTTCTTAAATATTGGTCATATGTAAAAAAAAAGTGTTACAAAGACCACAGATCTGCAAATGAGTCTCAGCAGCTTTTCATTCACAGGCCCAAGGATACTCCATAGGAAGCTGGAACTACATTGTGTTATAATATCCAGTTTCTGCAGTAAACTAAATTCAATGGCAAGGTAGATTTAAATGACAGAAGCATAATCTTTCATGTATATGTATATGCAGTTTGAAATACAGTCACTGCAGCAATTCATACTATTTTGATCCTGAAGTCCCTGTATTTTAGATATCTCCCAGTTTCAGTTTCTACTACGCCAAAGAAGGTTTTGTTAAAGAAAAATACACATGCCTGCAATTGCCAAAAGGGAAAGAGGAAGTTTTGGCAAGTGGGAAGAGAACAGATGGGACTTTTGGCATGCTAGGAAAACATAAAAAGCATTTTGGGTTGAAGGATGAGCATACTAACCTGAGTATTTCCACTAAAAAGAGCAGAAGTGAAACAGTTAATTTTGCTGACATTTAAGTTGTCTCTTTAGGAGTTCAGAAATGAAATCCATTAAAATTAGCACACAATTCACATGGAGTATAATCCAGACTCCTAAGTTTGATGCTGCCTTGCAGAAATGCTAGGTGACCGACTCAGCAGAAGCACCTGAAGTTCTACACAAAAGGTTTTTAGATCATCCACCACAGAGGTAAATGCCCCTGAAGACCTAGAGAAGGGCAGGGCAGGGCAGGGCTTCATAACTGATTTATGCCAATTTAAGTGTTTGCTGCCACTGAAAGGGACCCTTCAGGGCACCAATCTGGCTGAGAAGGCAGCCACATGTAAATGCAGGTACAGAGGGAAGACACTGGAAAACATAACCAAGCACCAGGTCACACTGCTCACCAGCAATGGTAACTTAACGCAGCTGATGGGGAGTTTCCAGCACTCTGGTCTCTCATCAAAATTCTCCAGTGCCTCCCCAAGGCAATTTTACTTCCTTGGGGTGTCCGTGAAGCTGTCTAGGGTCCGCTCAGTGTCTGTGTAGCTATCTAGGGCCTAAGGATTTGTAAAGCAACTACGAGATCCAGTTTCTCATCTCCTCTGCCAGAGCAGTTCTTTACGTCTAGTGAGGGTTCAGTATAAAATGCATACACATTTTATGGAGCTAGGATTTGGAGCAGGCATTTCCAAACACACACACTTAAAAAGCTCACAGCATCTAAAGGAATTTCCAACCTCATTAGTTATTTTACTAATACATTCTAGACAAACCAGGAAAGCAAGGAGATTAAATCCAATTAAGTCCTAGAAAGTGTTTCAAGAATTTAGGTTTTTACTCCAGGTTAAATTTAATGGCAGGAAAAGTAGAGAGTGAAAAAAAGACTTTAAGTCCTGGTGTTGAAGCATTGGAATCACATGAGCCTATGGATATGATGACTGAAGAAGTTCTGCTCATCTCTGTATTTTTTTAGTTGCCACTCCTCAATTCAGAGCTCCACAGAAAGTTCACCCCTCTGTTCTTCCCAACTTGTTTTTAAATTTCCTGCAACCTCTTACCTTAAGCTCTTTTCTCATTATTAGTCTCAGCAAAAATACTTTTGATTCATTTTTTTTCAAGAGGAGATCACTTCTTTGGACCAAGTCAGACTTTTTAGGATTTGTTTGCTTCATGTATTTTTCTATCCCAACTGCAACATCATTTTTTTGGTAATTTTGCTACCTCTAAATTGACAGGTTCATACCCTTCTACCACCTCCCCTCAAAAATTAAAAAAAAAAAAAAAAAAAAACAAAAAAAAAAAAAAAAAAAACCAAAATTAACTCCATTGTCAAACAATTTCCTTCATGTTATGTCACCTACACAAATAGCCCAGTATTCACAAGGTTTGAACATTCAGTTAATCTCAAAGTAATTTAAGGAAAACATCCTTAGATTCCCCCTTTCCCTTTTCTAGTTTCCAAGATCCTGCAGATAGCCAAGTTAAAGCAAACTCAAGCAGAGGAAATAGTGTACCCATAGCAGCCGTCCAAAACACCCAGCCCTCTAGACCCCAAGGAAGAAATTTAATATATTCTTCCTTCTGTCCCACTGCAGCCACTTTCCTGGTTCTCAAACTCTAGGTTCACCATCATCTAATGATCTGGTTCTAGAGACTTTTTTCAACTTCTCTTTTTTGGTGGCTCATGACATCCAGCAATTGTAGTACTGGGTTTTTTTGGCAATAAAGGCAAAGAACATCCGTGTCTTTTCCTCATTGTACTGTCTTGGTAACTGAAAGAACTCTCTACTAGCCCTTGCTATCCTGTATCTTTAACTGCCTGTCCTATTGCAAGGACCCTAGAATGTGCTCAGCTCATGTTTATTATAACAAAATATATTTCTGAAGTTGAGAATGCTTCTGTCATCAGATTTTTTAATAAGTATTTCATCCTCAAACCTTTTGCAAAAGGTACTATATTGCTCTCTTCTGCAATAATCAACACAAATATTTTGTAATGCTGCATGATACACATAAATTACATGAAATCTCATCAAACTGCCATTAGAATAATTTTAAGATTCCAAAGTCAATCATTCAAAGGAGTTTAAATGAAAACAGCAGGTCAGTGTTTTAGCCCAGATTAAACGAAACCAAGGTTCAACTCCTGGGCAGTTTATTTTCCTTAGGTGGTGTAATACGCGTAACTAAGCACTTTACCTAAGTGAAAAGAGAATTCTTTAATGGAGTGTGACGACCAAAGTAAGGGGAAGCTCAGGGATTTGCAGGATGAAATTCACAAGACTACTGTCAATGAGTAACTATTTACCTATATATTCTCCTATAGGCAACTCCTTGTGCGTGTCACATGCTCTGAACTGATGGGACACGAGCCAGGATCTCTCGGGCCACTCTGCAGTTGCAGCTCTCTGACACCGTGCCCCAACTGCCAAGAGGCCTTTCGGGCAGTGCTTTCTTGCAGTCACAGTCACCAGCTAAAGGTCTAAACCTCACCTCTAGTCTTCAAAGCAATCAATATTTAAGTGTTTTTATAGCACATTTTTATTTTAAAAAGACTGGACACCACATTTCTCAATTACCATGCAGAATGCAATGGCTGCAGCAGGAGAGACTTTCATCTATCGAGAACCGAGACTTTTAGTCCATCAGTACTTAATTTCTAGGAGGAACACTAGATATTTACCTAAGGCATAAGTTTACTAGTGATTTTAAGAATGTGGTTTTAGAGTTATAGATGTGAAGAGATTCTCAAGAGCACTGTCGCTTTGTAGATCTAGAGGACAGGCTCTCCAGAGATCAGCAAGGGGATGGTGCAATTTCTATCTAACTTCCAACATCTTGGGCTCAATCCTAGCCAGTCCATTCAGGATCCAAGTCATCCTTTGAGACGCATCCTTTTCTTCTCCCTCTCTTATTCCTCATTTACTATGTAGGTTTACAGCCATATAGCTATAATTTACACATCTAATACACCAGCAATGGTTCTTTTATTTCCTTCCTTTCCCCATGCCAAATACAATGAAGACAATAGCAGTTCCCTGCTCCTCAGAACTGGTACAACTATAAATACTCTGAAGACTACAATGTGTCCAACTCTGTATCAAGAGTCAAAAAAGCAAAGGAAAACAAAAGACAAAAATAGGGAAAAAAAAGATAGCATAAAATGCCAAAAACTATGGTTATATAACACAATTACTACAGAGCCCGCATATGCTACTTGTTCCTACCTCACTCAGTACACAGCAGAGAAGGTTTTCAGTGAATGAAGTGCTATTCATTTTCTTCCATACTGATTTAATGTGTGTTTTCCTTTTCTTGCCATTTTTATATTATTTAAATACTGCATCAAACACAGTTATTCATTTCCCCAGAGATTCTTTCTCATCACGGACACTCACAAGAGTTTAAGTCATTCATCAGCATTAAAAATTTTATCTTGTAGCACGCCGGCAGAGAATATGATGTAGCGCCCTTGTTTTCAGTAATTCAAAAAGCAGGCAGAGAGAGATTTAAACCCAAACTCCCAAACACATACCAGGGGGAGGGGTCAAGTTTGAGACCCTAAGCATTTTTTCCCCAAGAGTACTGCAATGTTCCCTATGCAGTTCAGCTGACCTCATTACTACTTTGCCCAGTGAACTCAGAACTTCTGCAGGGGAAAATCCAGAGTGGACAGACAAACATTCTCCAATCTTCACAGCCCCAATATTTTGACCTCCAAAAAACGACGAACATGCTCTTGTAGTGACCTCCTGGGAAGGATTTACTTTCAGATTTTCTTCCTCAAGTTCCCTATCCCATTCCCTATGTGTCTTGCAAATTTTGCAATACATGAATCAGACCACATTCACTGCACAACCCCGATTCATCCCTTTGGCATCATGTATCATATGCACTGACTGTCATAGAGGTCACATGGAAAAAATAGCATGAAGTCATGTAATTAGTAACCAGATCATAATATATATGCACAAGTGTTAGAATTAAAGTTGCACAAGAAATATTATCTTTGTCATTTCCCAATTTTCAATTCTTCAGTTTCACAGTCCCAACGTTATTGTGAAAATTATCTGAAAGAAACCATAAAAGCTGTCCTATTGTCTGAAACTGTACAGACTCCCAGATGAATCATCAGCAGAGTTGAAAGATAAAATAAAACACAAAATTACAGCACTGGAGATATATGAGTAACTACAGAAACCATGGAACCTGATCAAAGTATATCAGGAGAAGGGAGATTTTTCCAGTGGGCTCACGGAAAACTGCTCCAGCAACTCTAAGTACTTTCACTCTTTTTCTGTTTTCCATATGGGTATTTACTACTAGTCTCCTCCATTTGTCTACTATACTATTTCTATTCTTGTTTTAAACTCTACTCACAGCCTGATTTCCTGTTGTACTTCTCCTGTGTTGGACATTTCTTATCTCCCATGCCTTTCCTTACAGCAGATTTCAAACAATCATCTCTCTCGCCTCCCTTCCAACTCTTCTCAACTCAGTCTCAAATTCCTATCTCTGGGTTTTGATCAGACCACACATTTCTCAACCACTATCAAAAGCATCTCTGAAATGACTCTCTCAAGCTTCAACTTCAAAATTTGGTGCTAAAGCAACTCCTCTTAGTAGGCGGGGGATATAAAGTACAGATATATCCAAATTAAAACTCTTGGAGTCTGCATAAAGCACAAGGAGGATGGACCATATGAAATCTCTATGGCTCAAAGAAGTATGGTCTGTGCAAACATTCTCTGCAGTTTTCTTCCAGGCTGAAGCAAATCTCAACCCAGTTTATACTCTGGACAGATTTTGATAGACAGAGTAAAGGTGCCCCCAGAGGTTACATCTCCAAGTCTGTGTTTCACTGAACTGCAGGTAGCATCTCGACATGAGCAAACTGACAGGAAAAGATACTGCATGGCCTTAAACACAGACTTTATTACTATCTTTGCTGAGATGAAAATGTATCAAGGTATTTTTGTTTTAAAATATTAAATTCTACTCAGCGTGACCATCTGCTATATGACCCTGTTATGCCTACAAAGAAGGTATCTAGAATATGCAACTAAACCACCTTAGACCTGACAACAGAAGTGTTTGGTCAGTACTCTTACAACTCCGAGCCACTGGACACTGACATTTCCTCAAACAGAATTCAGTAATTTACATCATAATTCTCATGTAAATAAGGCATCCCTTTTAGAGGAGAAAATAAATACCATAACAACGAACAAACTCTAGTATACTGGAGAGAACTCTTTGCTTTGTACCAAATACAACATTTCCCTAAATACTTTATCTTGTAAAAGGCATTCTGGTATCTTCCCTTCCCATATTATATCCATAATTAAGATATTTGAAAGGAAATCTTTTACAATCGAATAAACTCTTTGTAAGAACAAAAAGCTGAAAAAATGTTTCATAAGATGTGTAACAATGAAGCATGGCTGAAATGAGCAGGTATTACATATCTTTGAGACATCCATATTTCCACTAAATTTGACTTAAAACAACCATTCAGTTCAAAATTTGGTATTTAGTTATACAAATCTTGGTTTTCTTAGGAAATGAGTTTAAAAAAAAAAAAAAAAAAAAAAAAAAAAAAAAGGCAGGATAAATTTATTTTTTATAAAATTCCAAGGCAATCAAAGTTTGAAAAAAACACTGCTCAGAGAGGAAATGTGGAGCACAGGATTTAACCAAGTTCTTGCCAAATGACAGGAAGCCAATCACAGATGTGCATATTCCAAAATACCTCATTTTCATATTATTTAGGGGCATGCTCTAACCTCACAACCCTTACTTGTGGTAGGTGGCATCTTACTCCAGAGTTTTTCAATTAATCTTAATGGCTGCACAGAGAAGAGAATAACCTGCCATTCCAACTGCAAACACAAAATAAAGGCAGCAATCTCTTACTGAATAAGCTGTTTCACATAACCTGTAGCTCTCCCTTAACTGCAGACACTAACTAGAATCCTATTTTTCTCACTATTTTTTGACTGCAGCATTACACATACTCTATGACACTGAATGTTACGTACCTTCCACCACCTTCTTTACAGTTGGGACACGTGCAAGCTACTCGTCGCAGTCTTTTTCCTTCTTGATGTGGTTGGTCCCCTTCCTCATCTACCACCTGTACTCTCAAATGTGTTAGATCATTGGTATTCAGTGTAGAATCACCACTGAGCTGCCACTCCTCTGGATCAGGTTCCTCTTCTTTAATCCTAATATCTGAGGAAAAGAACAAACACAGATCCATACGTAACTCATTATACAGAGAGAAAAAAACTGTAATGATCAAATCTTTTTATGGATGAGAGCACTACGTGAGTCAAAAGTCAACATCCTTTAGTGTATACTGACATTGCTTCTGCGCCCTTATAACCTGTAATGTATTTTAAAAGTTCATCTTACTATACATTTCCATGTTGAAGACAAGCTATAACAAAGTATTTAAGTTTGAACTGCTCTCGGTAGGGAATGCTGTCACCTGACCATTCTCCTTGCTTGAAAGATGGGAAAAAAAAAAAAAAAAAAGGAAGAATAAGATTGGGCAGAGGTTGAAAAAAATCTAAACTCATTTCACAGAATCACAGAATGGTTGGGGTAGGAAGATCTGGAGATCATCTAGCCCAACGCCTCTGCTCAAGCAGGGGCACCTAGAGCACATAGCACAGGGTGGCATCCAGGCAAGTTTGGAAGAGCTCTAGAGAAGAAGACTCAAATGTTCCTAAGTAGCAATTTATGTTTGTAGAGGATTTCTCAATTAATACGACATGTAACAGAAACAGGCCTTCTCGATGATCATAAGGCAGTTTCAGTGTTGACAAAAAGATACAGCAAGTTAAGTATACAAAATGTTTTTACCTAAGAAAGACCAAGATACCTAAGGAAAACACAAAACTGCTGTCTCTTGTTCCACTACCCCTTTCTCATCTAATACCCTTTGTTTTTACACTATTCATAGAAAAGAAAACATTCATGGCAGAATGCCATTCAGCATTAAAAAGAGTTAAATAACACATGAACTAGTTCAATATAACTTTGAGCTAGTAGCCAAAATCTTTGTCAAAGTTGAGTAGTCAAGATCTTTGCAGTTCCATGGATGCAAAGAAAGCCTTTAGTTTCTCAAGCCATCCTCAGAAGCTAAAACATTCACAAGTCTATGTACCATCTGCACCCCTATTCCCCAGGCAAGCCCTAAAATAGTAGATGTTTTTGGAAAATGACCAAATCTACTGCTACAGAGCTTGCAATACATGAGAAAAGAACTACAGATTTACTTTTTAGATACTCTTTCCCCTCAGACACTATCCTGGATTCCCCAAAAGAAAGATTTTGTAAAGTCAGATTTTGAGAGAAGATTCTGTAAAGTCAGATTTTGAGAGAAGAAAAAAAGGAAAAAAAAAAGTTTTTACTTTTAATTTTATAAGTCTGAACACTCAATCCCATGCTAAGATGTGTGGAGAAGCATACATATTTTTCAGCAGAAATAATTAGCTACTATTACAAACTAATAAGCGAACCATCAACTGATTTACTTTTCCCTTAAAGCTTCAAACTAAAGGCCAGGTGTCTCTTTAGAGGTATTTCAAGATGGCTTTCTCTGCAGAATTAACTTAACAGGGGAGTTTTCACCCTGAACTCAAACTCCACTTCCACTTTTGCTGACTCTACACAGGCAGTAGGACCCAGCTGAAGAACTAGTGCAGTAATATGCTGCACTGCCCATCATCACCTGCACACTCCGCAATCTCCTGCGGCTTCACAACTACCATAAAGGGAAGTTAACAGTCAATGGAATGAACACCATACTTAGAATTATTTGACTAATCAAAGGTTCTGTGAAATATGTATGTAAGCAAAAACTGAATTTATATAAAAATTGTTAATAATGCTAATGAAAGGTTAAAATTGGAAGTAATATTAACAGAATGACTCATGCATTAAGAATGTTATTTCATGATTATCCTCATACTAGACCAATACTGCACTATATTTACAAAGTCAGTAGCTAAATTCAGTAAGTACAACAAGTACACAAGTGCCAGCAAGTCTCCTTGAAGGGGAAAGGGCTGAATTAGAGTATGGTTTTCTCCTCAAAAAAAAACAGCACCACTATTAAAGTCACATTCTATATAACACAATTTAAAATTTTAAAAATTGTAAAACTCCTTGAAATAAAGTCAAAGTAGTATTGCGTTAGTATTTTTACACTGTGTTTCTAGGTTACCTTTAGATGACAGGAATTTCAGAGCTATTGCCCTAGGTACTATTCAGATGTCACGTTCCACTAGGCATACAGATGAGTATAATGCAAACTGGCAATTTATAAATAGGACTCCCTCCCCAAAAGGCTCTTTAAATATTTCATTATGCAGATGTTCTAAATAAAACAAAACTAGAAGAATTATCAAAAGATGATGCATTTGCTGAGCCTTTCCAGGACTCAGTACAGCTAAAGTTGATTGCATCGAGTCCCACAGGGAACATGTGAGAGTCTCAGCAAAGCCCTTCAAACCATCCAGGCTGCTGCTCTAACTGACACACTAGTAGGTCTCTCTTTCTCTGCAATAGAAGTTGGGCCTAAAAAAATCCAAACAAAACATCCCCTCATAACCCCTAAAACTCATGACAAGCTGATGGAAACACTGGCAATTTGAGGTGACTTTTGTTTTCTACCAATCAAACACAAGCAAAATGAAGGTTATATTTTTCCTAATTTTATTTCCATGCTTTTATATTTCCATATGCCCCTACTTCACCTAGTTCAAGACCAGTGTGAAGGGGAAATTTGACATTATTATTACAAAGTGTCAACTGATTCTGAAAATATACATATATTTTGTTCAGTTTCTTGGTAGCTACTGAGCTAGAGATTTGCTTTCGGTTTTGTTTTCCCCTCACCAAGGAATGAAACTGGGATTTTGGTGTACAATAATTCAGCTCCAAAGGGAGTATTTCATAGTCACAGAAAACCCAGGGCTGACTGCAAAATGGAGCAAACCTGTGTATTAGGTGAGTAAAATAATAACTAAGAAATGTGTTTATAGAGCTTCAGAGAGGAATAACTAAAACTGAACAGATGCAGATGTAAGCACATCTAAATATTCTTGAGAGAGTCTTGACTATAATCTATAGTAGAGATTTACTAATCTATAATCTATAGTAGTCTATATAGTCTATACTTGACTATAATCTATAGTAGGTCATTTACTTATTTTATCATGTATCAGATTAATGCATCAGTTAAACTGATTCAAAGCAGATGCATTAAGTCTTACGTTCTATCTTGTTCTGTCTTAATTAGGTCTTCAAGAAAATGTATCTTACTAATGTATGAGAAAAGTTATTACTTTATCCACCAGCCATAAAAATTGTGGATAAACTGAGAAAGGGGAAGGAGTCAATGGAAAATTGCTTCATTTACAGGCCTTACCACCACCTTAACATTTGAATATGTCTGTCACTAACAGCATTCTCAGAATTGTCATTTCTCCAAGAAATGGGTTTCCAGTTTAGCTTCTTCTCCCAGATGCTGAAAGCCACCACCATTTTTTACTTAACTAAGCTTTACAAGATCTAGTCTAAGCTTGCACATAATTTCTTACCAAATCCCTTACAGCATCATAAATCGCCTGTCTGCAATTCCAGTGCCTCACCAGTCACACCTATTCAATTATTTTTACAAACAGACGCTTCCCTTTTTGCCCCTAAAATGAAACAGAGATTAGGGGAACTCTGGATTCAGAGGTTATGGGTACTAGATTCTAAACCAACACTTTTTTTTTTTTTTTAATTCTTATTAATCAATGCCCCACAGGTAATGTAATATAATAGAGATTTCTACATAGCAAGTGACTTAGTACAGTACAGCATTTAGATTAAGAAAAATCAAATACAAAATGAATAGCGAATACACAGGTTAAAAATTGGCATGAATTTTAAGTGCAGATGAGAACCACCACTTACCTATAACAAATAATGAAGGGGGCGTGGTCATCAAAAATGCAGACTTTCCCCTCTTTTGTCCTTATAGATTTCTACCTTTCTACCTGCCTACTACAAGTAGTAATGCTATGTGTTCCCCTCTACAACTTAGTATCTAAACATTGATGCATCAAGAGCCTTTCTTTTTCAAGAGGGCAATCACTGATGGGATCCAGGTGAGCATTCACAGTACCTATAGAAGAGTGCTGATGTCCTCAGTAGAAATTTCAGATGCTTTTTTATTAGCCAGATGCCCTGAAAAAGTTAGTTTGAGAGGACCAAAGTCTGTGATCCCAGGAGCAGATTCAGCAGGGAAGGAGCAAAACTTGAAAAAATGCACTGTAAGTGCTGACTGTAAAAGATGGCACATGGGTTTTCAGCCTCCTATTCCAGGTAATGTAGAAAATAAAACCCTTCTGGAAGTTAGAGGCATTCTTACTTTTCTGGATATCCCCCATTAATCCCTAGATATGTAACAGAGTTTTCCTTTTTTTTTTCAGGAAGACTTTGTTTAAAAAAAAAAAAAAAAAAAAAAAAGGATATAAAAAAAAATGAAGCACGAGTACCTCAAACTGCATAAGACACTCTGTTACCATCCTGAGGATCTCTAAGCCCAAGATAAACTTCACCTCACAACCAAGGGTTGCGAGAGGGAAGTGAACTGGACTATCTGCTTTGGAATGGAGATGGGGAAAAAAAGCGTGTGTAACATCTACCCTCTGTACCCATGCCACAATTGAATCTTCTCAAAAATTCAAGAAAAAAATGCAATTCTGTTGTCTGGCAGTAGATACTGCATTTTTAATAAAAGAAAAAAAAAAAGAAAAAAAAAGAAAAAAAGAAGTCAGACTAATTAAAGTTATGGAAACTTACTTTCATTTGAAATGAGATAATTTGCCATATGCTGTTAAGCAAGTTTGTGAACAGCGTAAGAGCATCATCGTCTAATTCTTCTACAATTTATTAATTTCCTTTTGAAAATGATAAGGAAGTAGGGAATGTAATTCAAACCCACTGAATGCAAACTATTTACCCAAGATTTGTACATAAATAGATCTAATTCTTCCACTAACTTAAATATGTCAAGAGTTTCAAATTTATTTTTTCATATTAAAAATAGAACAGTGGGATAATCATTTTTTAACTATTCTGATTTCACGCTATGCAAGCTAAACAGATAGCCACAAATTTTAAAAAGATATTCCAAAACAGATGTTACTAGATGAAAATATTTACTTAAAGTCACAGCTTCAGCTTACTTTATGCCTTTCATAAGTTTTTTTTTTAATAATCATATTCAATTTCATGTTGACACTCTGCTCTTCTCTCAAAAGCCTGTTGTAAAAAAATGCCTTGAAAGAAAGAACGAACAGCAAAACTGAAAGTAAAATCAGTGAGGTCAGGAGGAACATAAACAGAAAAACTAAGCTGGGTAATACTGAAAAACAACCAAAATCATTTGCAACATTCTAGGTGCCAGAAGAAAGCTATATTTTAAATTGCAATACATTACCAGAGCACTAAAACACTGATTCAATTGTCCCACAGAATACAACTGTGAATACTCCGTTCTTCCATTTTATTTGTATTTTATCTAACAGATGTTTGACATCTGCCTCACAAGATGCTAGCAGATAAAATTTGTTAGTCACTTCAGAAAAAAAATTACCTAGAAATTGGCAGTTTTTAACTACCAAAGTTATTTCAGTCTTATATCAGCATAATAAAGACTTTAGGCTCCATCAGGAACTGAATGAAGTCCCTACCACAAATAGCCAACCCCTCCCACTCTCTGCCAGTGCAAGTTGATTAACAGGTACGATTTGTAATGGCAGCAAATACATGAGTCTATAAATAGCTGTCTATAAGCCCAGAGAAGCTTATAGGAGGAGCTAAGAAGATGTTAGAAATGAAAAACACAGTTTGGCTGTGGCACTTGAAGTCAACTGCTGAGATGACCCCCTGACTTTCAGTGGTCACCCCATCACCTTGGAAAATAGCTTGTAGTTTTATACTTTTATGTAGGTGGCTCTTTCAGATGAAATGTGTCCAGGCTGATAAACAGCAAGTCCCTTCTCAAGCCAATGCTATTCTTTTTCTGCTCACTTTTGAGTTTCTTCAGATGCTACTGCAATAATCAGAAGGAGTATCATAAATAAATAAATAAATAGGTTGCAAAAACCTTTTTTTATATGAACACAATGTAGGATCTCGGTTAAGACATTTTTTTCCTCAAACACTTATGAGAACAGTAAAGATGTCTACCATTGATTATCTGAACTGCAAGGCCTAGAAGAACATCTCTTACACAACAGGCTTAAGTTTCCCATCTCTAAAGCAGAAACTACACTCTACACAGCTAATGGCTGTGTAACAGCTTTTTTATTCAGAATTCAGATAATTACCAAGACTTAAGAAAAAAAAAATGTTAACTGAAAACAGAAAATACATTTTGATTGCATATGTTATGGAAGTAAAGCATCTTTTTCATTGGTATTTTTCATGTATTTCATTGGAGGATAGAAGTAAGGGGAAAAAAAAAGATAAACTGTTTATCTCACATCAAAACATATTTGTAGCTCGCAGAAAAGAAGCCTCTCTCCCTTTAGCTTTAACTTCTCTATTTCTGCCACATATCTTCCCTCTTTCAATTTAAAATTAAACCTGTTTTCCTTATTTGTGGGTCAGAAGAGCATTTTCCCACTCCAGTAAAAATGATTATTCAACTATCTGCATCTACTTGCAGATATTCAGCTACCTGCGTCATACTTGCTATTCACTCTAAAGAAAGGGTGCCATGCAATATTGTACAGAGTTAGAAATAAGAAGAGGAACATCACTGAACAGCTGAGATGGTACTTTATCCCCTCAGCTACAGATAAAACACCAGATGCATACATAAAAAGATACTGAAGGTCAATCAAGACAACACAGTCTGATTCTGTTAGCTAGAAACAATTTTATATAGCCAGTTAGTTTGGAAAAGGGAATTTTCTATAGTATAAGGAGGGACCAATTAAGTTCTCTCCAAATTCAGGGGAAGGTAGTTTTAATACTTTCCAGGCAATTTACTATTTTTAGACACGTCAGAAAAAAAATGTCTCTATAAATTTCCACTCCCTCTCTAATACAACTAGCTGTTTATAGCCATTCACATCAGGTAGTAGTTTCTGCTATTCACCTACTATTTCTGCTCATTTGATCACATTTCACACATTCCATTTGCTCACTTCCCTTCACCTATGAGATTCCTTACAGGAAAATACCCTTTAGGAATGCTTGATGGAACTCCTCTGTATCTGTATACGAACAAGCATTAAAACACTCTCAGCTTAAGGACAGTTGGGAGACAAATTAGTATCACAGCAGATTCAACTTTTTCTCACATGTCTTTTCTTTTGGTTCTTCCTCTCTGCTTTCCTTTTTTATCTTTCTTCTCAAATTTCTGCCATGTTGCCCCATAAGCAATAACATAATCTACTGATCCTGCACCAAATACAAACCTAAGGAATAAAGCCATTCTGATTCCTCTTATATTTTGTAAGAGTCATAAGGCTCTTTTTCTAAGTGTTACACAGATATTTGAGTTTAGCTGTAATGCCATGCCCAATACATGCATTTTGCTTCTAATCTCTAGACTCTCTTTTCTCATTGGTAACAAGATGCAAAGAGACAAAGCAACATTTCTGCAGTCACAGGAAATAGAGAAGTTAAGAATCAAGATTACCCAGCATAACTAATGCTGTGAGCAACACACTCATCTTGTTCAGTGCTATCACCTGCAAACTAAGGAAGAGCAGAGACCACTGGCCCAGCTAATTTTTCATTGGCAAATCAGTCCTATAGAAGTCTTTTCCGATACAAAGAGCAAAAGAGCCCAAATTATTAATTTAAATTCAAATCCCACATCCCTGACAGAGGATTTACCAAAAGCAGTAACCATGTAAGGCGTATAACAAGCGGGCTTTGAAAGCAATCCCAATTCAACAGCTCCCCTTGGCATTTTTAAACTTGAAACTACATTCTTCGCACATGCTTCAATAGGCATACAATATATACATTTATTTTTAACATTTATAATTCAATATCTTAATGAAGCAGGGCCTTAGTACATGGTGATAAACAGCTCCAGTTACAGCATGACGTCTTGAACCTCAATCATCTCAGTCGCGCCCTGACTTTGGAATGCACTGTATCACACTATTTTACTCAAATAAACAGGCAGGTTTAATTTCCCTCCTTTTAAGAAATACCTACTTTAAGAAAACTATGTTTCTTACCCGCTCACAGATATAAAACACATTGTCAAGTTTACCATTAATACTTGCACATACTGAAACATAATGCAGATAATTAGTACTAGAACATCATGTATGCTCTTAAGCATAGCCACCATTTTGATATTTGCATCCTTGTTTTACTTCTGCTTATATGAGTTTTTCTACATCTTGGTTACACTAATTCGGTACAAAATTAATTTAACAAAATAGTAGATCAGTAAAAGTACCTCAGAAGTCCATCTTTTTTCATGAATTAATAAACAATAGCAATTGATCTTTCAGAAAACTTTATCTATTCAGGACTGGGAAGGAAGGGATAAACTAATGACACCACTGTCCTGGATGTGTGGTAGCTGACGGTCAGATTTCCCCCTCCTCAATTCAAGATATAGGCTTTCTGCTTTATTACACTTAGAAGCACTCCTAGACATTATATCAGAAGTTCTGTTATCTAATATGATCTTATAATTTAAGAAGTAGGACGAGAGTATATGCTATCATTATCGTCGTTTCTTGCGAAACAGTAGTTTCAAATAAAAGCTGCCATCACTTTAATTCACTGTATTTTGTGGCTTTCTGTAGCAAAACAATCGTTCAAACCAACTACATGCAATAAAAAAAAAATTAACAAAAAGAGTAAATACCTGCAGGGCTGCCAGCATTTTCTCCTTGATGCAGCTGAATACCAGCAGAATCTATAGAGTTCACTGTAACTGTCTGTAGGTTTGGCAATTGAGCAGTGCTTAGACTAACTGGAGTTGATGTCAACGTCCCACCTGCTGCAACTTGACCAAGGGTGAGAGTCTGCACAGGTGTGAGAGTTATTTGTTGACCTGGTGCATTCTGAATTTGCAAGTTCTGCAAATTCTGAACTCCTTGCACTTGAAATGTCTGCCAGGTTATCTGCCCAGAAGGGGTCACTGTTTGTGCCTGAATTAAAAAAGTTCCAGGATTCAACTGCAGCTGAAGATTCTGAAGAGCCTGCTGCGATATACTCTGACTTGCCTGCACCCCATGGATTGTCTGCTGCGCGATGCCTTGTACAATCTGGGCTTGACTGGTTGGCTGCTGGGACTCTTGAAGCTGTATGTGTTGTACAATTGGCTGTGCGGTGGAGACCTGAATATTCTGAGCCTGTGTGTCATCAGAGACCGATGTCTGGATGTAATTTCCCTGAAGATCAGAACTGTGAACTTGGCCACTAGTTGTGGTCAAGTTGTTTGCATTTTGTTCCAATATACTTGAACTGTCTATGGTGACGGGCAATTGTGATGAAGATGATGTTGGCACAAACAAGTCGTTATCAGTGGTGGTTTCTGTAATTTCAGGAGAAACCTGCTCACCAGTCCTTTCAGAATTATCTGAACTATCCATGGCCTGTCCAGTATTTATCAACTGCCCATCTGCATTAATGCCTGCTGTCATGGTTTGAGAACCACTGCCAAGTCCCAGAGAATCTAGATCAACACTATTGATGGGTACAAAAGTAATATTTCCTGGCAGTCCAAGAGGGACGTTTGCAACCACTTGTGCTTGGCCAGGAAAAGACGAACCACCGATTGCAACTCCCTGAACTTGGACTTGACCCGACTGTGATAAGATATTCTGTGCTCCAGAGGCAATTATGGTTTGATTTGAGCCAGGAATGATCTGAATTTGACCAGTTTCTTGATTTATACCACTATTATCAGAAGAGGTTGCAAAGCCAAGCTGAACCTGCTGACCATCCGCCGTCTGGATCTGGGGTATTACTTGATACTGTACATTAGACACTGTACCATTCGATGAATCTGATCCTGGTGCAACAGAAAAGATTTGTTGATTTTGCAAACTCTGAATAGGAAGGACATACTGCCCACTTGAAGTTACTGTGGCAGCACCTGGGATCTGTACTATATTACCAGCTTCATCCTTTATAGTGGCAGGAGCTGCAGACAAGACCTCCCATCTACTTGGAGTTCCTGCTAATTGTACAGAAGTCAAATCCCCTGTCTGAATAAAAAAAGAAAAGAAAAGAAAAAGTTAAAACAAAAGATATACATATTACATGCTAGAACAACCATGCAATTCAATACTAGAAATTGATTAACTACTGAGAAACATGCAGTGCAGTCCATATAAACAGCAGCAGCTAGATTAGAATGACAAAATACAGACTTTTAAGGGCACTAATGCCTAAGTGAGGGTAACCAACCTGTGCATTGCAGGCTGCATGGGGCTCTCAAGCAGGTCAAGTGCAGCTCCTGTACCATGTCTATGCCCCATGACCAGCAGCGGGGTAATTCTGGTGGGGGCGCTGCTGGATAATCCAAATCCTTGGCAGTGGGTAGAAGGGAGCTGACAGCGGCTACTGAAGCTCTAACATCACCAGGTCATCCTGGGATTTGGCTATACGTTTTTACCTGGCCCAACACCTATTGCATCCATGTGGAGCAAAGCCACGTCACTTCTACCTTCTAGGTACCACTGCTTTTTGGCTGTCTGGTGTGCACATCTGTGTGCGAGTGATGACTTAGTGTGTGTGAACACAGTCCTGTGTGCGTATGTGTAGGTTGTGTCTGAGTGTTTGTGTCTGTCAGTAACATAGAGGGTTAAAAAGATAGCTCACTCATGGGGCTGGATGAGCATAAGATAACTCCTAGTATTTATAAGCTTATGTGAGTTATGATTGTGCTACTAAAAAAGGCCTCCAAAACTAAGGACTTTTACACTGAAATGACAGTTGGATTAGTCATATGTGTCTGAGGAAAAAAAAAATATATATATCTGTCTTCATTAAGTTGAAACAACAGAAGAGGTCAGTGTTTCAGAGTAGACCCATGGATGGTTAATGATTAGAGAACCCTAAGGATAGGGGCATTATGCCTTTGTTTCTTATTCAGTAAAGGAAAGGTAAATTGCACTTACCTTTCTTTACCAAAGCAAGCTTTTTCAGAACAGAGTATTAAGAATTAGAGTTAACATCCTACAGTGCTCAGCCCAGATTTCCGTAGTCAGCCAACACGGTATTTTAAGCAATCATCAATTTTAAAAAGATGCAGACATGCAGGTAAGTTTATCCTAACTACTGTACTACTGGTCCTCCAGTAATTCAATGGAATGACTGACAATATTTAGTAACAATCAGGTAACTTGTCCTACAACTCATTCAGTATTAACTGTGAAACTGATTCCTCTTGGCAGAGTTCACAGCACACAGGAATAAAAGCCAGTGGGTCCTTTTGCACTGACTCTGTGACCACTCCTCTTAGAGAAACTACCAGAACATCTCACAGCTTCCTTCTGATGCTGCTCTCCGATTTCCTTTAGAATAAAACCTGGATATACCAAAAACAGCCCAGAGGCAATTCCTGTCTCACATGCTGTTAGATTTAGCCTGCCTGAGTTAAACCCACACCCTGCATCAGAGAGCAAGTACCCCACGACTTAAGCTGGGCCTTCGCTAGTTTCACTTTCTTCTATTCTGAGCTGTGGGACTGAAAAAATCATATACACAAAATGAAGTGTGCATATTTATTTCTAAAAAATAAGTTTTATTATTTTCTGATAAGAAAACCCACATCTTAGTTCTAAATTATTTTAACAGTTGTAAAAATATCTTCCTTTTACCCTGAAAGATATATGTAAGCTTTCGAGTAGTTTATTAGTAAATTGGTACAAGATCATCATGCTAATTTTAGGATCTTAATGTTTTAAAGACCAGAAGAAGAAAAAAGAGGTTTTGGTAATCTCATCCTACTACTTGGTTTCCTGTCATGCTGATTATCCTTTCCTTTAAAGATCAATTAAAATCCTTTAGTCTTTCAAGATTGTCATTTATGAGATTGGGCAAGTTTCTGCAGTATTCTATATTGTACCATCCTATCTAGAAATAGGCAAAAAAAATCCACTTTCCTCACAGACTCCAATGTTGAATAATATTTACATGCAGCTACTAGTTGCTGAAATGCTGAAAATAAAGTTCATAACTGATCAGTCAAGCAGTACATAAATATTTATTAAGTGAACATTTTATTGAAAAAATATGAAAACCCAAAAAATCATCACCACAACTTGACTTGTGCAATTATAAGAATAAATGTATTCTAACATGCTGATAATATCCATTAAAATAGGGAAAGAAAAAGGAATAGGAAACACACCCGGCTCACCCAAGACTGCTGTATACAACCAAATGTTAAATGTTTAGACTCTAACTGCACTCACAAAGTGCATCCTTTCTAGCAATACTACGAAAGTTCTAGAACCTAGAACTTCACCATGCAGACCCGACTTACTTTTTTTTTATTCTTCTACCTCAAAGTATCTTGATTTCCACATCTCCAATCAATGGCCTTTGCTATTTGCGTCTTGGACACACACCTCTCCTCACCTTTCTGCAATACTCTAAAATCTATCCCCAACTCTGCTCTGTAATATGTTAGTTCAACAGAGCCATTTTCTTATCAGATGCTGCAGAGGTCCCTGAGGATGACGGACATGCATGTGGTCATGCATGTGAAGCTCTTCTGTGGATGGCGTGTGCAATGCCTGTTCACACAGCTCTTCCACAGCTGGCTGTTATCAGGGACTGCCACATGAATCATGCAGAGGGAGGGGCAAAAGCGGGCAATGTTTTCAAGAACCTATCTGGCAGCTATCAAAATTACTAGTATTAAAGCAGGAAAGACCCCTCTATGGTAAAATAGTGTTTGAAGATGATCTCTAACCTCAACTTGCCATTGCTTTGTCATAACAAGCTCGACTGTTACATCCTTCCTCAAAGATTGAATTGCTGGTCAGACATCTCTTGGAGTCTCTTTTTTCCTAGTAAAGCATAGCAATCATTCACATCCAGAAGCAATTAAGAATTACTTTTGTACCTCAAAGCCCTACCACTGACATGTAAGCAGCAACATCTACATCTCACTCACTGATCCTTAAGAGCACAATCCTAAATGGAACAGTTTTTCTCTCTCAGCCATATGTTAGAATTACTTAAAGGACAGAGATAAAGCAAAAATTCTTATCAACCGATAGACAGATAGGAGTTATTTGGAAGCCATTCTTTTAAAAGAAGGCCGTCCGCTTGCAATCCAAAGGTCGTGTGTCAAGAGAAAGGGGAAAAGATCTGAGGAAAGTTCAGCCTTAGCACTGCTTAGCCAAGGAGGAAGGAACAGGAAGCAACAAGGAATTCACTGGAAGAAGTGCCAGGAAACAAGAGAACAAGACAGGAACAGAGCAAAAGTAGCTGGAACAGGGCACTGGATGAATTAAAATCAAATGTTAGGTTCACCTGAACAAAGGTCAAGTATCCCAAAGTGTAGAAGCAGTAACTGACAGCCAGTCTTCTGATTCTTAAATAAGGTTTTATTATTTCCATTAGGTAACACAATGCAATTTCTATCCCTGAATAATGAAGAGTCATAACTAAACCTCTAGTAATTGCATCTTGTTCAATCCATTCAGAAGAAATCAAAAGAAGATTAAGTTAAATGAAGAAGATGACAAGAGACAAGCATATACAGAAGATAAACATCCTTAAAAGGTGACTTAAAACATGTTGAGGGATGGGACTTTGACTGGAAAATATAAAACTCTACAGTAAACTGGAAAGGGAGAGATATCATCACCATATGCATGTTGTAGGCACTTGCATTTCAATAGGCCATACATGATGAACTGGACACCTGGCCTTCAGTCATCAGTATTTTGCCGCTAAAATACTACTTCATCTGTACCAGTCTGCTGGGGACCACTTTTACTGCACACTTCAAATAGTTAGTTTTGCTCCAGTTAGTCCAGGAGCAAGGGCATCAGGAAATCTGATGAAGTATCACATACCTAATGAACAAGATTGGCCAGTGTCTCATCCAAATTGTTGTTTTACGAAAGAGTGAGGGTTCAAATACATGAGTTTAATACCATGTGTTTACCAGGTTACAGTAAACTATCTGTGCATTCTTACGTTATTACAAATATTAAGATAAAATGTACTTGCTCCAACTCTTTCATTAAGGTATGAGCTAATGCATTCTATCTCGTATTTGCCTTAGGTTAAAAACATGTTCACCATCAGTCACTGTGGTTCCACTGACACAAGGTGCTTGTTAAACCAAATTAATTCTGTTACGTGTTTCAGCCGCCTTCTGCCAATGAAGCCAATCAGCCCAGAGAAACACATTAACGAATATCAAAAGTTTAGAGAATTGAATACTGTTTCAGAGAAAAAGTACCAGCTGGGGCTGCTTATAATGTTATTTTTAAAGACATCCTTAATTTGCTAAACCATATCTAACATGTAATACTATCTCATTTAAGGAAAATGCACCTCTTTTTGCTTGACAGACAACTGGGCCAAAACCTTCATTTTTTTTTAGCCTGTTTTTTAATCACTAGAAGTTCGCAACCTATCTAGACTAAGATGATATGTCCCTGACACATCCCTAGGAGAAATAAGAAAACTGCAGTATTAAGAAATAGGACACCATGAGGAGGTGGCTTTTTTTTTCATTTCAGTTTTTAATATTATTCTCTATTTAACTGCATGAGTAACTAGAATTTTAAGCATAAGTTTGCATCCAAATAAGTTTGGATTCCTTATGCCTTCTACTTAGGTTCTAATGGCTCTATCCAATCATCAGAAGGAGTAAGAAGGATGTGAGGAACTACAAACTGGCCAGCCTCACCTCGACCCCGGGAAAGCCACAGAAGACCAACTGTGGAAACTGCTTCCAAGCATATGGAGGACAAGATGATCAGAGTAGTCAACGAACCATGCTAACCAACCTGACTGCCTGATAAGCAGCTTAGTGGATATGGGTGAGGAGACATTGTTCATCTCAACTTTCAACACTGTCTCCGTCAGCATCCTTACAGAAAAACAGATGAAGAACAGGTTAGGTAGGTGGACAGTGAGGTAGACTGAAAACTGGCTGAACTGCCAGGGTCAAAGTGGAGTGATCAACTGTGTGACACAGAGGTCATCAGTCACTAGTAGTCTACTCTAGAAGCTGGCACGTGAGCCAGTACTGTTTAACATATTCTTTAATGACCAAGACACAGGACAGAGAACACCCTCAGCAAGTCTGCCGATGGTACACAACTGGAAGGTTTCACATACAAAATGGTTGTGCTGCCATTCAGAAGGACTCAAACAGACTGGGAAATGAGGAAACACAAATTCTCATCAAGGAGAGGACGGCAAATGCAAAGCTGTGCACCTGAGGAAGATTAATCACATGCATCAGTACAGGCTGGGAGCCAATCAGTTGGGAAGCACTTTGCAGAAAAGGACCTGGAGGTCCTGGGGGCCAGACTTGAACAGGGACAAGCAACATGCCCTTGTGGCAAAGGTGGCCAACAACAACAAACTCCACTCCATTAAGAAAAGCATCACTGGCAGGCCAAGGGAGGGGATTCTTCCCTTCTACTCGGCTCTGGTTGGACCACATGTGGAACAGCATCCAGCTACAGCAGCCTCAGTACAGGAAAGACATGGACAAATGAAGGTGCATCCACCTAGAGGCCGGGAGGATGAACAAGGAAGGAACCAGAGCATTTGACATACAAGGAGCAGCTGGGAGAGCTGGGACTGTTTAGCCTTGAGAAGGCTCAGGGCAGATCTTTTCAGCTTATGTAACCACCTGGTCGACAGGCTGCAAGAAGAGACTTTTCTCAGTGGTACTCAGTGAAGGAACAAGAGACAACTGGCAAAAATTTCAAGAAATTCCATAAAAATAATTGTGTTTTTTATTAAAAAAAAAAAAAAACTGTAATGGTGATTAAAAAATTGAGAAATTGAGAGGTTGTGGAGTCCTCATCCCTGCAGACATTCAAAACTGGGCATATTCCTAAGCAACTTGCTCTAGATCTGTTCTGAGCAGGGGTTTCAACTGCATCTCCACAGGTCACTTCAAGCCTCAACCATTTGTTCTACTAAAATTTCAACCAATATATTAGAGAATATCTGAATACCTGAGAGTCAACTTGTTCATATAGGCTCTTATGTTGTTTTTAAACATACAAATATTTTAAACATATATATTTTTATAGCTGCTCTATTATGTGAGAAGGAATAAAAAGCAAATTGTTAAAATCAGCCTTAAGAAAACTTCTACACTTGGTTCTCATACAGGAATAAGAAGGTATCATTTAAATGAAAAAAATCAATATTAGCACTTTAAAAGATGAATTTCTGGACAATAATTTCGGAAGAAAAATATTGTTAAGCATTACTTTTTTTTAACCTGAAAATTGCCAGCTTTGCACAAATATAAAGCAGAGACAGGCAGAACAAACCTGTGCAGAGTTGTCTACAGTGACTGAACACATTTTAGTGCATCAAGAAATTTAGCATCACAATCCACATTATCACCAATGGATGTCAGAACAGCTTTATTTGGAGTGTCACCAGTACCATCACATAGGTCAGAGAGCTGAAAAGTATGGATAACTGGGGCACGGCATTCATCTTTATTTTTGTCAATTGTAAAACATGAAATCTAAGATACCCACACACTTCTCTACCCTATCAGCACTACCACTATTCCAACCCAAATTGAAATCTAGAAGGTAGCCTCTCAAAGGGCTTAAGTAACGCTCCAGATTTTCGTTAGTTTTGTAAAGCCCTGACCGCCAGCTCTAAAGCCCAATATAACCCATCACAGTCCTAGAACACTCCAATCCTTATCTGTAAAAAACCATAAAATGCTTTGTGTACAATAGAGAAATGATATAAATAAAAAAAAAAAAAAAAATCCACCCACTAAAGATCAGTACAACCTAGAGAGTACTGGATGCCATTAACTCTGCCACAACTGGGACAATTCTTCAGTAGCAGTCAGGGCTAGTGGCCTCCTCAGACAGCCTGCCAGTCTGCTTAATTTATCTACCAGACTTTCCACCCTTTGCTCCCATCAGTCTTATACTGCATCCACACCTATCCCAGCCATGCCAACATCCACAGCTGTTAAGAACAATCCTTGGAAACTGGACAGTTTAAGAGAATCTCCTTTACTTTGCATTGCAATCAAGTAAGACCGCACACACACGACTGGTTCCCATCTCAGCTTTGTTGCTTCTTTAAGCCAGGTCTGACCATCAAGACTACATTGGACCTGAATTTTAGAATATTTTCCTCTCTTCTTTCTTTCCCTATGACTGCTCTCTCATTTCTGTGGTATTTCTCCTCACTTCACAGTAAAAGTCTTTACATGTGTCTAAATTGAAATAAAACTAAAGCGTAAGTATTTACAACTAGTCCTCTCTACACTCTACCTCCTTCCCCCAAAAATCAGAAATATTTAAACAATTCCATGATAAATAATAATAATAAAAAAGTATGACTTCAAATTTCCAAGAAAGAAATACAGACAGAGAAATCAATAATACATGGGCTGTCATTTTAGGTCAGGCAGTTGTGCATGTCATTCCAACAAGGCTTCCTACATGCGAGCAGACAGGAATAATCTGTGGAGAAGCTTCCATAGCCAGCATTTGAACCAACCACAGATGCAGCTGTATGTCACTAACAGAAAGAGTCTCAGGTGTGTGTGGGGGGGGCAGGGGGGGGATCACAAATTCAAAGATTAAAAAAAAAAAAAAAAAAACACACAAGTAACAGGACACAAAGTACTGGTGTCAGATACTCAATAGGCAGGGTAAAACTCATAGACAGTAGCCAAGCCTAAGCAGAAGGAGTACAGTCTCCAGCATCAAGACGCAAAGACAAGATCAGCAGTAATGTCTGCTAATGTTTTCCTCCAAAAGTAACTACAGCTGTAACCGGAATCTTGAGCCAAACTGTAGACTAGAGATAGTCTGTTCAGTTCTCTGACAGAAGGATCAACAGGAAAAGAGGGCTGAGTTTCATTCTTATAAACCGTCCTTCACTTGCTTTTAATACCCAGCAGTGGTCATATTCATTAGTCTCTTTATTCTCACTCTAATTACTTCAGTGGCATTCAAGGGGTATGCAGGCATAGAATCATAGAGTAATTTCAGCTGGAAAGGACCCTTGAAGGTCATTTAATCCAACTTCTAGCCTCAGAACAGGGCCAACCAGACTACAGTAAACATGACCGCATTTGCTTCAGCTCCTCCCCAAATCCCAGACATGCCATATTCCCTGCATTCCTATGGGAGTTTTCTTGCTGTTGTTTTTAAATCACTCCCCCGGTCTCTTGGGGAGCAGCTGCAGCATACCACTTCAGACAGGAAAGCAGTGTGCAATAACTGGCTAGTGCAGCATACTGGCTCCAGCCCTGCCATTTCCTACCAAGGGAATGTCAGTAAAACATTAACAAAATAATCTCAGAACATAGCTCTGCTATACTTATACGTGAGAGCCATGCTACTGCTTCTAAAAGCAAATGCCTACTCATTTATCTTCTATTGTCCACTTACATGGTTTGAGAACCCTACCAGACATTCAGCAGTCACAACTGCAATCCAAGTATGGAAGATATTGGGAAAGGCTCCCAACTGCAAGGCACTTGCAGTTACTTAGGCATTATCACCTATATACACAAATCAAACAGTTACATCTATAATCCTGGGAAAATGAAAGAATACAACAGTTCCAAGGAAGACAAAAGACACATGTCCATGCACTTAGGTTTTGCTTTCCACACATGTTGTTACCAAGCACCTAAAACTCAAACCATTTTAGAACCTCCCTCCTTCTCCCACACCTCAAAAATATGCATACATGGACTAGGAAAAAATCTTTATTATATTAAATCCCTTTCAGCATCTTTAAAAAAAAAAAACAAACAAACAGGAACATATTTCAGAGACTTGATTTCCTCTCCTTCCTTTTTTAAAGTTATCTTAAACTCCAGTGTGTAGTTAAATTTCTGTAGGTATCCAATTCATATTTAGTTCCCACCCGTAACATTCAGATCCATGGGAGGGACCTCTCTGCATGTATGAATACTACTAAGTGCATTTATATTTACAGTAACTTTTAACCAAGGTTTCAGCTTCTCATAAATTGCTTCCACATTGCCCAAAAAGCCCCCCTCACACATAAACATAATTGTACATGAATTTAATAAGAATAACGTTCTTCTTTGAGATTAGTTTGTCAATTTAGAACCAGTAAGAACTACTTGTGCTGTACTAGCACTCCTTAGTGCTAGTACACTGCTCATACCAAGCAATAAATTCAGTTTCAAAATACCTAATTTTAGCTTCAATATGGTATCAGGTTTAAGACAAATAAAGGGGGATGAATCTATCGTAACTATCATTCATATTACAATAAGCATGTTTAAGCAAGAGAGAGGTGACACTATGGCGCAGCACTGTGCACATCTGATATTACGCAACACTATTTCACAGGTATTTAGGCACCTAGCAATGTCTAGAAAGCTTTCTAAGAGCAATCTCTATCATTAGCATTATTCCTGCTGCACAAATGCAGACAACTATTTTGCTTGTTTCTCTTTTGCAAAGTATGCTAAAACACACAAGTGAAAACGTCAAATATTTTAGCTTATGTACTTAGCATATTTAACATTAGCATTAATGCTTTGACCTTTGTTAAAAATCTTCCAAAGCTATCACTGTACCAGTCCACCAGTACAGTGCTTTGCAGTTTTTTTTTTCAATTTGCTGAATCACAACTATGTCCAAGACTGTTATAGCAAGTTTAAAAGACACTAGACTTGCTTTAAATATTAAAAAAAAAAGGATTTTTGTTTTAAAATTCTCTTTGTAGTGAGGTAATATATGTGATTTCCTTAGAATTAGGACCAAAAGATACTTAATCTGTTCATTTTAGCCATAGTAATTCCCTTCCTATATACCAACATTTTAGGCCTCAGTTACTTTAAAATGCCCTACCTCTACTAACCCCCAGTGGCTATGTTAAGCTTTATGAGCACATGTCACAAAAAGTTTGGCTTTACCAACTAAGGCACACAGAGCTTTCTGGAAGCCTCTTGTTACAGAGATGGTTAATACGGCCTCTACCAGTGAAGATTCCTAACCTACAAGATCCACCTCATCACCCAGGGTCCCAAGGTCACGAGGGCTCCTTTCAGAGCAGTACAGGAGAGATAAGGACAGAAGTCTCGGCTGCGGTACGAGGGGCCGCACGATAACTGTACCTAGAAGAGACAGCGTTGACACAGGAAGCAGCTCTCCACCGCTACGGTGGTTCCTAAACAGCCATTTTACATGTGGCGGCGGCCCCACTGCCAGGCAGCCTTCATTTTGTGCGGCGGCGCGGGCGGCGGGCGGGCTCAGGTGGAGGTGGGATGCCCGCGGCCTCGGCGCCGCTCGCCCATACCCCGCCCGGGGGAGGCCGCTTTCCCGCCTGCCCCCGCTCTGGAAAGCGGCGGCGGGGGAGGGGGGGCCGCCGGGCTCCCGGGAGGAGGCTCCTCCTGGAGAGGCAGGGGAGCCCGGGGACCCCTCTCCTGGCAGGTCGGCCTTGCTATCGTCCCTCCCCCCGGGCGGGCAGTGCCGTGTGTCCCGTCCCTCCCCCCGGGCGGGCTGGCTGTGCCGTCTCTCCCCCCGGCAGGCCGTGCGAGCGCGGCGGGGCGGGCACTCACCGCTCCGGCAGGCTGAGAGGCGGCGGCGGCGGCGGCCTCGTCCTCCTCCGGCGACGGCGGGCCGATCTTGCTGCAGGTGGCCGCCAGCAGAGCGAGCGGTGACGGCTGCGCGTCCTACCCACAAGGGGCGGGTTCAGGGAGAGACGGGGGTGGCGGTGAGCGCGGGGCAGCGGCCGCGCTCCCCG